>OY748287.1:23952284-24401597 GCA_963556515.1 Nudaria mundana
AAATACTAAATTCATTACATAAATAACCATTTGAAAATGATACCGAGAACCTGGTCGAGTTCAATGCCCGCAAAACACAGGCGTGTGCATTTACAGCGAAAAAATCCCCTTTCCTTCCCCTACCCTCTCTTCAGAATGCATTATTACCAATGAAGGACAACCTTGACATCCTTGGCATAGACGTTCGTCGAGAGCTCAATAATAAAAACTACATCGAAAGATGTATAGGGCTAGCTTCGCGGAAACTAGGAATACTGAATAAGGTAAAGCGATTCTTTACACCGCACCAGAGGTGTCTGCTGTACAAGACGCAGATTAGACCCTGCGTCGAATACTGCTCTCACCTCTGGGACGGCTCCGCGAAGTATTCGCTGGACGCTCTCGACGATATGCAGCGACGGGCTATCCGTATTATAGATTGTCCGGAGGTAACGGGAAGCATTGAGCCGCTAGCTCAGCGCCGAACAATAGCTTCCTTGGCCGCATTCTATCGTATTCACCACGGCGAGTGTTCTGAAGAGCTCTTCAATCTGATCCCACCCTCTTCCTTCCGGTCCCGAACAACGCGTGCCGGGCAGAGATACCACTCCCACACAGTGGATAGCATGTTCGCGAGAAAAAAAAAAGAAAAAAAAGCCTTTGTACGTACAATACTAAGAACAAAGTCAACTTGTAAGTAAGTAAGTAAGTAATCATTTATTCGCATAAAACAGGTGGAATGCAATATTGTTCAATATAATTTCATAGAGTGCTGCTTTATAGTCTCCAAAAAGACATGCAATTATTTTTTTTTTATAATTGTGGCATCAAATGGTCACAGCAAGTCTGTACTATTTTAACAAATTAAAAACAAATTACATAGGATTGTGAGGTGAGGACTAGTAAGTACCCATAAGCAAACAATGTCAAACAAATAAACAACAATCAAAAAAAAAATATTATTATTATTATTTTTTTGTGTTCCATGTTATACGCGGCAAGCCTGTTGCCGTTACCAGACACATAAGAAAATCCATAACCACTGTAATTCAAATCAAAATTCCAACAGTCCAAGACAGAATAGATGTAACATACACTATATAGTAGAATGTTTGCGATCTGTCGGAGCATCTTTTGTTTATAATGCAAGTAAATAAGTACACCCACATTTCGACAGTCGTTTTGTCGATCCCACGCAATAAGAAACGAAACTATTGCGATTATCTAAAATAAAATAACTAAGCAATGTTTAGAAAACTTCTCAGAATCGTAAAAAGTTACAAAGTAATCCATGCTCGAAGAAAATGTTACTATAAAATGTTAACCACCTTATAATTCACTAAGAACGTGAAGTGAAGATCTCAGATACCTAATACTAGTGTTTTGTAAAGCTTAATGTTCTTAGGCAGTATATCTTATGTGCCTAACAGTTAACCAGGGAGCGCTAGCTAGCTTTTTGTAAGTCGATAACGAGCGGGTAAGATGAATGGGGCGATACTTCGGACACGTTTGATGTTAAGATAACCCGGCAAAATCAGCATTTTTATTAGCGAACGCCCCGACTTCGCTTGACTGACAAAGACTGATAAGATAAGATAAGATAAATACTCTTTATTGCACTCAAAAAGAGACAGATATGTTACACATGCCTTAGGAATAATGTACAATAGGGGGCCTTATTGCTAAAGAGCAATCTCTTCCAGGCAACCTTAGGATGGAAAGAAAATGGAGAGAGATGATAGGGGTTGTGTACAATGTATTTATAATATAATAAATTGATAAAATATACGAAGAGAGTAGATCGTGAAAGAGTTCAGTGAGTAATTCAGTGAGTACATAGTTCAGTGACAAATTATTACACAAAAACCTACCTCGAGAACCACTCTATCCATTGGTGAAAACCGCATCAAAAGCCAGTCACTATATTGGTACCACGTGATAGGTCCCTTATAAAGTGGGCACATCAACGTTGTTACCGAAAAATGGTTGTATAATAAACGTCTGTCTATCTCTTCATGGAAACAAGCTTGATTATATTAAAGTAAATAGTAATGGGGTGGTGAACATTTTTTGTATTGACTCTTATATAACTAGCACAGGTTTTGGCCAATATATAACTTTTGACCCCTTAGGGCTAGGTAAAATATTCCGATTTTTCGGCTTGCCTCCAGATCGAGGACTATCCATAGAGGGGTCAACCATCATTGGAGCATAAGCAGTTCTCGAGAGCTAAGGGGGACATTCCCCATTTCTATATATCGATTAGTGGTAACCTATGTGATATGTAAGTACCTCTGCAATGGTTTGGTTTGAATTACAGAGTGGTTATGGAATTTCTATAGTGACCGGTAACGGCAATAGGGTTGCCCCTTATCCCTTTCAGAACGACGAAATTTGTTTTTAAATATTAACAATTTATAACTTTGTTCGAAACCTTAGAAGGCAAAAGTATCTGAGAAAAATACTTAAAAAAATCCCCCCCTCACCGAAACCTCTGGAGCCCCCCCGCACTTACGTGCGTTGCAGTTTTCGTTTGTACTAATGCACGTTCGTGCAATGCGACCAACATAGAAAATGAAACTATAATTTCTATTTATTTTATGTATTTATTTACTCTTTATATGTTTATCTTAAATGTTATATTACTAACACAGCATTTAGAGATCAATAGTAATGTTAACCGACATTGTACTTTGACTTTTCTTAAACTTATAGTTACGCTTAGACAAAAATATGTAAAAACAACAAAATGAAAATAAAATCACTTGGTATGGTAAGCTGAGAAACAATTTTGGTTTCTTAGGATACATCGCATTTAGAACAGGTATACATCGCATTTAGAACAACGTATCTTTGTAGTGGACGAGCAGTTTTCGAGCCTACATTTTCGGCCTCTTAACAAATCATCGAAAATAGGTAAATTACCTACTTGATCGAAACGTTTATCAAAGTATGGTGGTAGTGCTGGTCGGTACCTCTTGTAAGGTCTTTCGTCAGATGATGAGGGCTGTTCGTCCTGCACAGCTACATGAGGAGACAACTTGAATACTATTCATTAGAGCGTCAGCTAGGTTACCCTGAACAAGAACAAGTGGCCTGGGTTTATTCTTTACTAAAACACGTAGTTTACATTTTTGCCTGTGAATGGAATGATCTGCTCATCTATAGAGTAAGTTTCAGGTAACCTTTCAATAGACGCGCAAGCTTTTTTGACAGCATCAAGGACCGGCTGAACTTTCCATAGCGGGTTAGTACTTCCTGTAGGTGGGTTATCTGAGTCAACAACGTGCATATTATTTTTTAATTGAAAGAAGCGGTCTATTGGCATTCGATCAGCAATTAAAGCTACTCTCATTCCAGCACGCCAATACATACCTATTAATGCGTGGGTATGGTATGCACCCCATCTCCAGAAACATACCAAACAACTTGCGCATCTCTTGACTACTCGTATTTAATATTGATCCGGTTTTTCGTTAGTAATACAAATTAGTACAAGTAGCTAGATTGTGCAAGAAAGAGGTATCAAAATACCTTTGAAAATACTGCAATGGAGTTTTCACTTCTGTAGCTTCAGGACCAGGAGGATAATCATGAGGTATATCAGTAAAGTCGGTAGCTCTACAAATTCTTGGCCTTTTGTTTGCTCTACGGCGGTTGTTGTTTCCAGAGGTGGTGTTTAGATGGGAGGTGGTATGTTCTCTTGATGAACACGACGTAACTCAGATAATGGAAGGTTCATGTTGGAGTCACTATCGCTGTCATGGTCGCTAGGTGGATATTCCGCTCGTAAGTTCTCATCCAACAGGCGGGGCACCTGAACAGCTTGTTCTATTTCCTCGTCTGATACATCCAGGTCGGACTTACAGCCATCTCCAAGCAATTCTTCTAAATATTCGTCATTTAAAGGTCGACCTGAAGATAAGAGTAGAAAGGTCAATTGTATGAAAATGAATACTTGATACTACAAGTGAGAACGACAACGCAAGCTCGTGCGCTCAAAGTTTGTGGATGATGTCTAAAATTTACGTAATTGCAAAAATAGTATCGCAAGTCCATTACGATACATTTAAACAAAATAAAAAACAAACAAAACAATATTAAAATCCAATTTTTTATCAAAAATAAATTACTTACGTCGACCGTTGTCGTTCACATACACGACGTCCATTTTTGACACACGGCTACCCGCGACTGCCACCTTCCCACCCCCGCGTTGCCGTATTCAATGCATAGCAACGTAAGCGCATAAACGATCGAGTTCGGTTTGACACGGTAAAATGAAATAGCGCGGCCACTAGATTAATTTTTTTTGCTAACGCACGTTTGGTACTTTCAGTGCTGAAAGGGTTATAATGACGAGACTTTTTTAACATTTCTAAATTTGATTTTAAATAAATATTTAAAATTTTGTTGATTCTAAGATATCTATCATAAATTAAACTGGCCAAGTGCGAGTCGGACTCGCGCTCAAAGGGTTCCGTACCAAAACGTCAAAAAAAAAACTTTGTTGTATGGGAGCCCCCTTAATAATTTATTATATTCTGTTTTTTTAGTATTTGATGTTATAGAGGCAACATAAATACATCATCTGTAAAAAAATCAACTTTCTAACTATCACGGTTCATGAGATACAGCCCAAGACAGACGGACGAACAGCGAAGTCTCAGTAATAGGGGGTTCCCGTTTTACCTTCTGGGTACGGAACCCTAAAAATACAAAAGTAGATGGCATAAAATCCGAAAAACATGGAATAATTCGGATCGGATTGAATTTAGGATTTTACACACCTAGGTACATTGTTACGTTGTAATAAATGAACAAAGTATAAAATACCATTATTTTGTACTTTGTTCATTTATTACAACGTACGTCGCCAACACCATATCCGATCCATATCGGATATGGTGTTGGCGACATGAGGGCTGTCACTCATCTGTACTTTGACGATTATCCGACGACTGTAGTAACTCGGACTGCAGAGATTCCATTAAGTGATATGTAACAACTGTCCTGGCTGTTGGAATTTTGGTTTGAATTACAGAGTTGTTAGATTTCTATGTGCTCAGTGACGGCAATAGGCTTGTCCCTTATTACGTGAGACCAAAAACGACTGATAAAGTGTGAGTGTATAATGCATCTCTGCCTACCCCTTCGGGTATATAGACGTGGCATATGTCTGTTTGTTCTAAGTACACGTCTTAGCCCAGAAGGGGCAGGCAGAGGAGTACAGAGGAGAAGCTTTTGCTCTTTTGGCAGGTGTACCGCTTGCAGATGAAGATGACTTGGGTTCTGATATAATACACTTCAGCATCCAGCAACTCTTTTGCAGTTATTGATGCTATGACTGCTTCGGTGGCGTGGTCGGTAGTGGATCGGCTTTGGACTCCGGAGTCTCGGGTTCGATTCCTGGGTCGAATCAAATATGTGTGTGATCCACGAATGTTTAGGAGTTTGGGTGTTTTCTATGTATAACATATTTGTAAAAGGAATTATAAGTATTTTTATCAGTATTCTTTTTTTTTTCAAAATTACAATATAGCTGCTACTTTTTATTAAATTCATTCGGCCATTTTGGACATAACCCATTATAAATGTGCCCGGTGAAGGCAATAGGCTTGCCCCCTATTACGTGGGACTAAAAATAATACAAGTTGTGGGTGTGTAATGCACTTCTGCCTACCCCGTCGGGGATATAGACGTGATATGTGTGTGTGTGTTATCAGTAGTCTAGATCTCATAGCAATAGCTTATAGTTCGGGGCTTATAGTAAAGGTAAAATTGGATATAGTCGTTTAAATTTCCACCATTCGCGGTATAGTACCTATAAAATGGCAAAGATACGTTTCAATCTTTATGAGTGCGCAACCATAATTTATGTTTGCGATTACCCACTTTCATATTTCATGTTTATATGGGTGCTCCAAGATTCTTTAACTAACACTTGGGGGCATTGAGCCGAGTTATACGTTTTTAAGGACATCGTAATTTAATTTTATTTATCGAAAGTTACTGACAATTAATACTACATAATAATAAATATACCTATAGTCCGAGACGCCCATGACTAGCACGTAAGATTTTGTTGCCTTTAATCAACATTTCACCGCAAGGCAACGGGTTTCATATTTTTTTCCAAAACTACAATATGGCTGCTACTTTTTATTAAATTAATACGGCCATTTTGGACATACCCCATTATAAATGTGCCCGGTGACGGCAATAGGCTTGCCCCCTATTACGTGGGACTAAAATACTGGCAAATTGTGAGTGTTTAATGCACCTCTGCCTACCCCTTCGGAGATATAGGCGTGATATGTGTGTGTGTGTGTGTGTGATATAATAAAACAGTAAAACAGTCTGTACATTTAAGCATCGAATACACGATGGCAAACGCGGTTGTACTCGTATAAACGTGATTGTAAATTAAGTGCTTACGCAATTCCTGCAGAGCGATACTGACACTGACGTCAGTACAGAGGCAGTGTATACACGCTGACACTAACGTCTAATAGTTACGACACAAGTGTCACAGTGTATAAACAACATAACACCATCTCGTTCTTTAAAACCTGTCTAATTTTATAGCACATGCGAAATATTACCCTCCTTTTACGAGAGTCGGGTATAAATAATGATATTATTATTATAAATCCAACGTTATAAATGTTAACAACTCAGTCTGTGACATTTGGATCATGAGAGCATCGTAACCTTTTCTTACAACTGTACTTACCTTAACTGTCACTTGGATCTTGATTATGATATCACTGACTCTCCCCAAGATACGTGGGACAAAGTGGACAGGCAATGTGTTGTCGTATTGAACACCTCTATACATACGTCTTCGGGAAATAAGTTTTTGTATTAAGTTCATCATCAACATTATCATCTCAACCTATTTGACGCATAATACCACGATAGCCAGACGGATCGGTGTAGGGTTTTGTGTCGAGTTTTCCTTCTCTAAACATACATATACTCGTACTTTGATAAACATACTTATATATTTCTGAATATATACATATTATACATAGAAAACACCTAAACTCTGAAACAAAAATTTGTGGATCTCACAAATATCTGTTTCGACTCGGGAATCGAATCGTAAACATATACTACAGCGCCACCGGGGCAGTCAAATAGAAATAAGTATCAGAAAAATGTTGTCTGATGGAATATAATAAACTTGAGAAGAATTTATCATAGTGCTGTTGGCGGCGGCGCGGCGGCCAAACTAGTAACTTGGAAACCAATCAACTACCGTTGGAGATTGGTAATGAAGCGCAATATGCCCAAGAGGATAATGGAAATACACCGTATCAAACGCATTGCTGAAATCTAGTACAGAGAGTACGGTAAACTTCTTATTGTATTGTAGGCAGAGGTATGGTAAACGCCCACTTTTAACCAGTAATTTTGTCCCACGTAGCGAACCTATTGCCGCTTATCAGGAACTTTTATGATCTTCGGAACCCCGTCCTCGATCAGCAGGTGTACTTGCAGACGAGATTGACTTGGATCCATAAAATCTTGGTGGGACCACTCTACACTATTGTACGGTGTCATTTAAATTGTATATCTTCTGATCTTAATGCGAGTGGTCTGAATGATAATCGTATGTGAAATGTGTTCTTTTCAAACCCCGTTTACAGAAAATTTCCTCTTTGGGAGTTCATAATACTCGTAATAAAATAAATTTCTAAAAAAAAATCCTTATATTTCGAGGCAACAAGTTACAGCTCTTCACGGAACTCAGCAAGCGTCTGAGGGAAGAGACTGGTGATTCCCGCACAGGCAGCTTTCCCGCGCAAAGACTCTCATTGGCAATTCAGCGCGGGAATGCTGCTTGTGTTATGGGCACTCTGCCTAAGACTCCCTGCTTTACATATTTATTTCAGTTTATATATGTAGTATGGTTTGTAGTTTGTTTAAGTTTTTTGTAATTGTATTTTCCTGTTCCTTTATATATTCATTACAAAATAAAAATGTTTTCATAGGGAGTCCATAGGGAACATTACAATCTTATGTACCCCCATGTATGCTATATCGAAAGGCCGTCAATATACACAACATCAAATTTTCATAAATTAGAGTTGCTAGAGAAATAACCGTAATAAGTAATGAATCTGTGCCTGAACTGCAATGGGTCTTTGCGATGTATTTTATAGGATACTATTATTTTATATGTGGTATCGCTCTAAATTGTATCGTGCATGTTTATGATTTAAAGCACATTTGTCAGAGCACGTGCTGTCGTGACCCACGGAGCAGTACACACACGACATGTGCCCCACGATTTATGCTCCACAGCTAACACTTTCAACTTACCTTGTAAGGCTGGACTGATATTTTAGTACGATTTTATCTTACGGTTGACAGAATATAGAATACTATCTAATGCCCCCAACTGTACTCGCGTGGAATAATAACTTTTTCCTGCTATCCGATTAAACAAAACCTAAGCCCAGTGCCCTTAGCGGAGCTTAAATATGTCTGTGAAAACGGTGCAGTAGATTTTTTAAGCGTTTGCTTGAATTTGATGCGTCCATGCAGCAGCTTCTCGTCTCATGCTTTAACAACACGTTGCCCACCTGCATTTCTACATCGTATATTGTCATTGTATGTTTGTATTTAACTATTTACACGTGCGATGAAATTTTCACGCACTGCCACTTCGTACACAGAAAAAACGCCGAGAGACGCCACGCTACACGTCCCCGTAAGCGAAGCAAGGGGGAACGTTTGTACCTCGTGTGTAACCCGATGAATAGGTTTTGATGTGTGGTGTGCATAATTAAGTTACGTCGAACTGTCGTCATTTCAACACACAGTAAAAAAATAAATTAAAATTCAATGGGATGCAACTACAACGCGGTTTGTATAGATGTCGTAGTGAAAGTTGGGAGAGCAGCCTGTAGCTCTGCTCTCTGTAGCTCTGTCTGACTGAAACCATTAATTTTTGTTATCATTATATATTATAAATAACCTACTACTAAGTTAGATGGAACGTTTTCAAGTAATTTATTTAAATGACAATAATAAATCAGCTAATTAATAATTGCTAGCAACTTTCCGGGTTTCCTATAATAATAGAGGCTAGACTAAATTATTTGGATCTTAAGAGGTTTTCCAAATATAATCATTATATTTGAATAACCAGTATTTATTTATAAAAAATATTTTCGTGTTACTTTTGAAAGTGCAATAATACTTTTATCATTATTTACGACTAGACATAGAAAAAACGTGAATATTGAAAAGTATTTTCTATGTTTGTTGCTAATTAAACAAGTTTTAACCAATATTATAAAAATCTTTGACACCTTCATAGATGTAATTGCTCCCGTCAAATGTCATTTTTGGAAAGTTGCGAAAAATCCCAGATTTCTTTAGACAGGTGCTTTTGCAGTTAATGGAGAGTTAATGTATCTTTTTCTATTCTGTCAGTTTTGTTACTTTCGTTAATAGTGTCTGTTACCATAAGATGTGACATTTCCCATGCCCATCTTAGACCAACGTGATGCCCATGGACAATAATACTAAATTCTTACTTTGTATTACTATTTGCGACATTTTACTACCACGCCATCTTATTGCAACATTATTCAAAAATCCTTAAAAGTCAAAAGTAATTTCAGACCTATATCCAAAGACTTATTGGGGTTTTTATGAGACGATGCAGTATCTCTAAGTTAGTGCACTGAGTCGTAATAAACTCCTTCCCTAGGGTAGTTCTAACCCTGGGGGGTCAACAAAAAAACTCCTTTGCCATTGGTAAAATATACGACCAAAATGCATTTACCCTAAAGTAGTCAGGTGAGATTGCAAGTCCAGTGTGCGCCTAGCAACAGGCAGTTCGCGGCGAAGGGACGCGGCGCGCCTACCTGCGCCGACGCTCCCCAAAACGAACAAGAGCGCGCATTCCTGCATCGGAGCCCGCGCCCGCACACCCCACGCAAGCACCCGATGCGTAGGGCTGACACATCTTACTGATAAAAAAATATTATGTTAAATTATCAAAAAACTTGCCAATACGTCAAAAATTTCTTAACTCAGAGCAGATTTTGAGTTCCTCTTTGTTTATATTTTAGTTTGTTTGTTAGTTTTATAATTTAGTCCCGGGCCAAATGGGAACTGGGACCCACGTGGGAAGAACCACTGGAGTCCGATAGTGCTTAATAATATACAAATATTGTAAATTGTTTGGTCCCACAATAATAGGCGTAGGGCACGTAAATATAATATAAAAAGCCGTACTGTACTTAAATCAGACCCAACAAGCGTCAAACAACATTCCGCGTTAATAGTTACTGTTTAATTACACTACACAGCTTGATCGTTTATAATTTTCAAAACATAAATCAAAAGTAAAGTGAGAAATTTAATGGGGCACTATTGCCAACGTTAAAAATAACACTTAAAATGATTAGCACGTGATTTTAACGATTGGTTCGTTAACAAAATTTACTTTAACTAATCTTGTATAGAATTAATTAACGTAGTAGGTATATACCTTCTTTTTTAATATATCTCAATAATCACGTAAAAAAACCGTTAGTCTTAAGTTTATAAATTGTAGGTATAGTACATACAATATAGTAGAAATAAATTTATGAGTGGAAAAAAATATAGTAGGTATACCTACTAACATTATAATAACATCTATATATTTATTTTAAAGATGACCCTATAAAACCTACGAAAGCTCAGAATTATTTGCACACTATGTCAATTTATTAAAAAATAAAAGAATTCCTTTCTCGAATATCGTCTCTATATTTAAAAATGAATCCCTATTTCCCTTGGTCACGACATCACGCGTGAACGGCTGGACCGATTTGGCTAATTAGGGTCTTAAAATATTTGTGGAGGTTCAGGGAAGGTTCATAAGCAAAATTTCAGGCGGTACGAAGTTCGCCGGAACCACTAGTATTTTATAAGCAATGAAGTATGCTAACTTATTCTCAAATAATTGTACAATATAAAAAGGATCAGTCGCTGGTTCGAGTCCAGCCCAAGACTATACTTTTTGTGATACATGTTGTAAAATTATTTGAGAATACTCGTACCTTTCTTCTTTTAAAACTTGTTAACCAGTAATGAGTTCAAATTGGATATTAGACATTATATTTAGAAATAAAATTACCTTTGACAATAACTCTTTACGGCCAACCCTAGCAGCTCCTCATCCCTGCATCCCGATTCAATGCGGACCTGTTGCCTTTCCTCCTCCCGGACCCCGCAGTACTCCCCGCCGGCCACTCGCACATTGCGCCGTATAAATAATTCAAAACCTCCGCCCGATGGCTCGATTAATTCGTGGTCGGTACTGATTCAACTGTCAATTAAGGTTACATTGGATTCTTGTACAGAACGTCCTGTCCCAAGACACGGGGAGTGTGATAACGAATCAATCCCACTGAGGTTTGCTTCGTAATGCCATCGAATAAGCAGGCAATTTAAAAAGATACGGCCTCGTTGAAAATTTCATTATTAAAAAAAATGGATGAGGATGACAGGATGAAAACGACTTATTCGTACCAACAAAAAAAATCATAAAATCTTTCGAGCTATTGAAGATGTGTGCAACCACAAAACACGAGGATTTATGTTATGTCTGGTGTCGATTAAAAATGGGTAGCAAAAAGATAAATTAATTAAAGATACATTTGTGAAATAAGAATAAATAAAAATTAATTGCAAGCACTTATCTAAGAGTACGTCGTGGATGGTTAGTTCATTTGCAACTTTCTAATTGCCAACAAACCGTATCACTAACTAGTTTCCATTCTACAATAAATATATTTATTGTTAATTAAAAAAGCGACAACCCTAATTGCATCTATGAGTTTCGCTTTACCTTTAATATAAAGTTTGTTTGTTACTCGATTACGTAAAAATAGCTGTTTAAATAAACATAATAATTACTTAATATGGTTCCCTCCTCTTCTCTCATCCACGTTAACTTGACCTGCAAATCATGCATCTGTCGATTAACGAACGGGGCTCTGCAAGACCAACGTTAACCCCCCCTTATATGGAAGACCGTAGGATCAATGTAGTGTAGAGAGTGGGCTATTGACATGCCTCTGCTTAATCTTCTAGGGAAATAGTCCTGATGATATAATATAATATAGTATATATATATATATATATATGTAGTGATGGTACATAGTGATATATATATATATATCACTATATACCATCACTACATATTATAAAACAAAGTTTCTTCCATCCGTATGTATGCTTATATTTTTAAAACTACGAAATAGATTGTGATGCGGATTTCGCCAATAGATAGAGTTGTTCTTGTCGAAGGTTTTTTGTGTACCTATATAATTTATCAAGCGGGCGAAGCTGCGGGGGTCCGCTAGTCTATAAATAAATCTAGATAAAACCTTTAAGAGAAGTGTATATAAAATAAGAGTTCTAAATGACTTTACTATATATTGAATCGTATTTTATACTGCCTTTAAATTAACTTCAAGTGCTATGGACGTCTGGATGGTTTCATAGAATACTAATAACCCATCAAACATCTGTGTTAATAGCTATAAAATTGTTCATTGACTACAAAATAATATCTCCCTCCATTCCTGTCTAGCCAGTTTCGTTTATACTTACCTAGAAATAAACCTATCAGTTCTAAGAATAAATTCCATAGAGAATTGATGTTAAAAATGAATGCCTTATTAGAAAAGCATTTAAATTTAATCTGAATAATGTAAATCGTACATTAAACTTGTTGTCAAGTAGTATACGGACTTGCTTTTAACTTATAGTTGACTTCTGACATAATTATTCCTATAACTTCTCCCTTCAACTACCTTTGTTGGAGATTATTGCTCTGAGAAGTTCTAAGCTTTTAAAATCTAAATGACGTCTCTGGCAGCCATGGGTTCTTGATATACTCGTAGCTACCACTGAGATAATCAAACAGTAACCGATATTAATTTCATATGACGATCTAAATTCTAAATTTTAAACTCTCGCGTTTCATAATCAGCTTCTTATTATAGGATGAATTTTGGGTTAAAATTCAATTATCTTTTTTTATATGTAACAAGAAAGATATAATGTAGTTCCAATATATGTCAGCCATTATAAAAAAACAAAACATAGTTCGTATTAACCTTGTTAACCCTTTAATAGGGTTTTTACATGTAGAACTAAGTGCGATGGCATGTAAAATTAAAAAAAAGCAGGTACATGGCGGTTAGTACAATTAATTTCAATTACATGCGAGGCCGGTCTTCAATGGCCTGTCAGATACATGCACGTCGTCGTCAGTAGAATGTGGTATAGGCTATGTTAAATAGCAACCCTGTTCTCGTCTTATATACATGACTAGCTGATGCCCCATGGTCCGCCCGCGTGCAAGAACTTTAATAAAGTAATTCAGCGAGCGAGCGAAGCGTACATTTCGAGATTAGACAAGTTTGCTGTCGTCCGTCTTTCCGTCTGTGTGTGGGCTGGCTACGAAACTTGGCACTGGCCGGGGGGGGATTTTTCTTCTAACAATTTTTTCGTTGTGAGATTTTATTATTGGGGGGGGAATTCTAAAATAATATTTAATGTTCGCCAGGTCTACGGTTCGACCACTAGTTTTATTTTTATTGTCAGAATAAGAACTTTATGGGTTTTCTAGCTCATGTCCGTGGCATGTTGCCCTACAAAAGCTTTTTACGATGTCTTTTGAGCACTCCAAGAGGTTTATAATGGACGCCGGAAATAAGGACAGGTTTAGTATTTAAAAGTCATTTGATATATAGGTAGTTAGCTAGCTGGTTGAGGCTATAGTAATAAGATAGTAGCGTAGAAAGAAGTAAAATCAATTTTCTAACTAGGTAACCTATTTAAATTTTACCAGGACACGATATGTAGATACGTATACAAACTGAAGTGAACTACAGGTCGCGAGACGTAAGCGGAGCTTTGCATTTGTGTGAGTGCAGTGTGCGTGAACGTATATGTGACCTCTTTTACACACACGTGTGTTGTACACACAGCTATAAAATGAGTTTTAACTCTACTTTTCGTGGTCACTCACACAAATGCCGAACTGTATATACATTAGATTGCCTGCTGTACTTATATAAATATATATATATGTATATATATTCTGTGCCAAGACCATGGTCTACACACCAATGTGTGAGATTGTTAGTGGTGTGTAGCCTCCTACCTAACCCGTGTAGGGGTGCAGTGTAGATAGATAAGTTGGTATAAGGTTAGTCGATTACAAAAAAATAGGTAGGTACATTTTTTGTCTGAATTAAATAGATTTATTAGAGGGTTAAACAATCTATCCAATTCTGTTTTCCAATATACACATAAAAATAACACCATTCTATACTTACAACATACCTAAATGACTTTAATTTCTCTTATATATTCGAAAGCAACTAAATTTCCTCGGTCATTTCAAAAACGCTTTAAAAGACGAGTTGTCTATCCTTACTCGGAGTTTTATTCTCATATTGACTCATAAAACTTGGTTCTTCGAACGTATACGTCTACAAACGCGTTCCAATACTTCAATACTTTTTTCTTTTATAAATCTTAGAGAACCTATCTACAAGTCATCGTCTCAAACAATAGGTACTTGGTATTATATACTTGGCTATATTTTATATAGTGTAGCCAGACTAGACGAAGACAATCTTCGTATAATCTCGGTCTTGTTCGTGACCAAACTCCTGCGCATGTGGGGCGTGGTTATGTAGGCATTGGATGTGTTTATGTGTGAGTACGCGAGCGTTTTTCCATTGGCGTCATTATAGTGTCTGAAGACTTTTATATTAATTGTTTTCAATGTGAATCATATGTCTGATTCTACTCGTAAATGTAATTTGCGCCCACTGCTTGGGATTTACGAAAAATTTGTCGAAATCAATTCGTCGATAACAATTCACCGAAAAGACGATTCGACGACTGCTTCAATCGATGAGGACCTTAGTATCGCCGTTAGTACCTACTTACTTGTTTTCTGTTGATATGAGATAGTCATCTCATATCTTTTTGTTTAGTCGTTTTGTTTAGTCGTCATTTTATGGTTATTTATATTATTTAAATAATTAAAAAACTCGTTTTAAGCAGTACGTACGTCAGGGAGAGAAACCAACTGAAATACCACACTGTCTGCTAATCCTAGCTTGAGGGATCGACCAGTGATAAATTCGCGCCTTTCCAGATCACAGTCACAGATTAGAAAGACCTCCTTCCTCCTCTGTGTTACAGTCAAGTGTGGTTTAAATTACCCGATTCATCAGTAAAATAATGTGTGTTAGGTACCTACATATTTCTAACACAATGTAATCTTACTCAGTGTTAGAAATATGTCTTACATTTTTATGCTACACTTTGATTCTCGAATTTTTTCAAAGTGAGTCTGGAAATAATAGAAATTTAGTCTGGAAAATACCGCCATGTGACGGAGACGTATTCGTATGAGAATGGAAACGCGCATGTAACTCGTTCGTGTATCTACCAGTACCACAGTACACACTGGTACATTTAAATGGTTCATCTTGAGAGTTGAGAGTCAACGCACTCGTGCAGATTTGGTCTTACGCGTGTTTGCGGATTTTTTACAACCCATACATCAATTATGTGCTAACTACAGGATGTTGGAAAAAATACCACATGTTTATTTCCTTTACAGGTTCGATAACGATTAATTTATTTTTAAAATAACTAGGCACGTCAATGGATCTTCTATAGGTAGGTAGGTACAATACAACTATAACAAACAGTAGAAACAGTGTCTGTATCTATAAAAAAATAGGTATAGGTATACATACTTAAGTCCATCAATGCCTAGTTGTGGCTAACGCTAAGGCTACGCGTATAGTAGGTACTTTTTTCTCAAATAATGCACGGAAATAAAAACTTGAAGTTCACGTTGCGTTAAGGGCCCAGGCCGCGCACGGATAAAGTCGATTTTGAGCGACAGCAGCGCTATTGTTGCCCGAATCATCCGACGGGCGGGTGAATGACCCAGAGAGCGCGATTTTGAAAATGTTTTGCGACAAACGTTCCACGTTGAGTTATTGTTATTGAAGTTGAATATTTACAGCATAACAAAAATGTTGAATTATTGGAAATAAACGACTGCCTATTTGTAAAATATTCCAAGAGTAGTTTTCGTTATAAAATGATCCTAATTACTAGATAAATAAATAAGAGTAGTTTGAGACACAATTTTTATGATTTTCTATTTATAATAAACAATCAAGAGCAGGTCCGGACTGACCTTTTTGTATTCTACTTACCTAAAATTCCAACTACGAGTACCTATGTATTTATTTGTAATTTTACTACCAAAGTTTATTCTTATTTCGTAAAATTTTCATTCAATAAAATAATTGCAAATTCAGTAGGAAGTACGGTCGAAATAACATCACGCCTTTCCTCGCTAGTGTTTATATCTACGCAAGGAAATGTGCCTATTGCGTAAACTCAACTTACGATCACCTCGCAATCTAAAAAATCTTCTAGGGTTGTACAAAAAATTGTCAATAAATGAAACACAAGTATAAAAATGGTTCATATAATTAAAAGTAAACAAAATATGAGTCGCCACCTAAAAAGCGTGCTAGGGTTGTACAAAAATTAGTTATAAACAAACATGAAATTTATAAATTATTCATATACTTAATTAAACGAAAGTAAACAATAACAAAATATGAGTTTAAGAGTTTCTAATGTTTTTTTCATTGATTGATTCTGATTTCTACTAATTTGATGATAAAATCAATTGCTATTGCAAAACCTATCAGAATGAAAATGTTACCAGCTGCCCGATTCACGTAATAAAAACCCTACGGTGTGCGTAGTGACTTAAAAATGTCACTTCGCACACTTTTTAACCGACTTAAAAAAAGAAGAAGATTCTCAATTCGCTGTATTTTTTGAACCGATTTTGATGATTTTTTATTTTTATTTGAAAGCTGGTGATCCCGTGTGGTCACATTTTAATTTCATTAGGATCGGACCTTGGGTTTACACCAGGTAACTCTTCAAAATCGTATAGGAATTGTATAGAAATTGAGCTATTGGAAGATTTATGACAATCCAAGACTAGATAAGTAAGTGCGTTAAAAACAGAAAACCAAAAGGCGATTTCTAAGTTTCTAAGTTAAAACGACTTTTGAACTGGCGTGTTTACGTGAATCGACCGGCTGGGTAGTTAAGTTACCTCAGTCTCTTTCAAAATCATTAGACGTTCTTCTCTTTCAAAACACGTAAAGCTCTTTCTTTCCTCTCTTTCATAGCCTCTATGACATTGGGCGGGTCACGAATAGGCATGCTTCGTGACTGCCGAGGATCAACTAATTCTGGAAGGAGGCAATCGTAATAAAATATAACTAATTTCATCTCCATTTTCTCCTTCCAAAATTTGTCGTCCTTTTCCATAATATAAACTTTCATAGGTACAGTAGCACCAAACCAGATGCCAAGCATGCAAACGTTTCTTTTAGTTATATGTAGCTGTCCCTGAATTTGGAAATACCAGTAATGATTTTTATTTATGACATAACCCTTGGAAGCCTTGTCCTTAACCCAAAAGGTATGTTTGGCCATTGCTTCATCAAGAGTCATGCCAGCTAAAGAATGTGGGCACTTAATTTCAATTAAACCGTTTGCATAAATGCCATCTGGTGTAGTACCAAGAAATTCATATTGATCGTCGACGAACAAACCGCAACCTTGTATACTAATATTCTCTTGAATTTCTAACTGTCTAATTGGAGTTTCTTCGTTTTCGATACCGTACCGTACAGCAGGCAAACTGGAGATATTACTACCATAAACGATTTTACAAACAAGAGCAGCACAACTTGTGCTCTCTCGTTTTTTACAAACTTCCCCGAACGATGATGAGGTTAGTAATTTTCTCCTTGTACTCATCCACTCAGCACTACTTCTTTGCAAATGGGTCGACCTTTCAAGCTCCTCTCTTTCAGCACAAGACAACTTTAAATCAACTAAAAAAGATGACTTGGCTTTCTCATATAATTCTGGACTCAGATCAGGTTTTTCGCAGTTTGGTCCATAGTGAGCGTCTTTCGATACAGCGCTGTGGCTTTTTTTCAATCTTAATTTAGGTTTAGCAATTAAACGGTTTCTACGATTACTATTTTCCACTTTCGCGATCAAAGGATTAGGACTAGATTTAAATATGACTTCATGAGTTTTACTATGAATCGATCCCGTATTAAAAGACACAACAGCAGCTGCGCATCGGCCCGCATAAGAACCACGGGAAGAATAATTTACACGCTTACCCCCAACTAATTTGGCAATTACTCCGTTAAAACTTTCAACTATATTACTTGTGCAATTATGAATTAAACTTCTAGAATGATATGACAGTCTTTTACTTAAAATTTCTACCGCGTCCATTAATCCGCATCCAACAATTGCTGGAAGTAACCCAACAGGTTCTATTCGACGAGTGTCAGGTCTACAAAAATACTACTACAAAAATAATAAAAATAGGCCCCGACTGCTAAATACGCTATATTACAATGGTGTTGTTATTTATTTTTATTACACATTTTCATTTTTTAATCTGTCTGGTTTTAACATTTTTATTGTTTATTTATTTATATTCATAACTGACGAAGACAAATATAAAAGTGCAAAAGAATTCATACAATATTATGTTCGTGATGAACAGAAATTCTAAATTTCCTTTACGCTATACGTATTGGTTTTTTATGGCGTCACTTATTCTATGTCACTCGGGCTTAGAAGACAATTCTAATGATACTAAAAACATTAAAATCGGTTCAATAATTTTGAACTTATCGTGCCACAAAGATATATTACTTAGTATACATACATACATACGTACACCAGTCGCGTAAAAGATAATATTTTACAAAAAAATTCTTGATTTTGGTAAAATACGAGATTTGAACGTGAATTTTCTTTTGAGAAAGTAATTGAGAAGTATGTGTTTGTCTCACAATGAAAATAATAAATATTGCAAAAAAAAACTGTAGGTACTGAGATTTTGTCTTCGCCCATCACTAGTCACAAGTCTACAAGAATTACGTATTCATTTTCAGTACTGGAAATATTATTCATCAATATCCACTTTTTATTTATTTTGTAATTTTTGTACAACCCTACGCCAGGCACGGCGCGCGCGCGCCGTGCAATTTCTGATAGGAAACATACCTACTTCCACTTCCACATATTTAGACATGATGAACATGAAAACTAATAATACTGTAACTAATAATAGTGTAAGCAAACTCATTGCTTTGAAATACATAAATATATGAAAACTAATACTATATTATGTAATAAAATTTATTATTATGAAAATTGTTCCTATAGAAATTGACTTTATTACTTATATAGATATTGAAATTACGTAATTATTACCTACTGGACATTGTAATTTTTCTTCTTAGACTGACATACCTAATTGTGTACCTATCTAATTACATGTCAAATCAATATTTACATGCTGTTGTAGGTATATGTCTGAATCAGGCGATCTAAATCATTGTACCTATTTGCTTTGTAATGTACCTACCCTGTTCAAAATGCAAATAGATTATATTATTATTACTACTAAGACATGATAAGCATACACACAAATAAAAGTAATAAAACTAGGATTTTTACTTGACACTAACACAAATCTAGTAAATTTTTTCTAGGTATTTAGGACAAGACGTAGTCAAGTAGGCAGGTAAATAAATAAGTAGGGAGGAACTTACATTTTATTCCGAGATCTTTTGGCTTTCACGTTTTTATAATGCGTACTAAATTTTCTTTTCGCTGGCATGGCACTCAGCAAATTATCCTGCGAAAAGAGACCCTCGATTACCAATTACGTTTATGATACCTATTGCCTTTATCATGTTGAAAAATCTATGTATGTCGTGCAGAGAACTATATACCCCGCCAGTTCATATCTCGAGAAAATAAGGTGGGCAGGGCTTTGATTGTTTCAAGCCTGAATTGATACCTACTTTACAAGTTTCATAAAATGACCTACGCAACAAAGTAAATAATTTTGTATTTCTTACGATTTATATCTAGTTCCATCATGGTTTTCTTTCAGACTTTCATTATATCGGTACTTTCTATTTACTGAAAGTAAATTAGTTATAAAAATATTGTACTTACAGTTTTTCACAAAAAACACAAATTCACAACACGTAATTTTGCTGTAGCATCCGACACGCGTGGAGTCACTTTGAAATTCTATGGCGCACTGGCGATTAGTTGCGACGATCGTTCTATCGGGACGCGTTTGAATTTGCATATATTTTTCTATGGAGAATTTACGTAAAACATATCTAGATTTTAGGGCTTTAAAAGGGGAAGTCTTTGTTTGTAAAGGTACAAAAAAAAGTACATGGTTATATTTATTGGCTTTTTCAGTGTTCAAAAAGTGTTTCTTTTTATCAATTTGTGTTGATTTATTGGGTTAAATCTGAAAAATACGAAGGCAGGTTTTCGAATTTTTTCTCAATTTTGTGCGTTTGTTGACGTTTATTATATAACAACTACAGGGTTTTAAGAGTTAAAATTAGCACTAACATCATTTTTGGTCTTTCATTTTAATATATACAAATTATCGTTGTTATTAATCATATGTAAATAGGTTAAATATAAAAAATCGTAACACTCTTTTCGGTGATTTTCACGATCTGGGCCCTTAAATATCACACTGTCTTCACTTGAACTCATTTTGACAAATACAATTAAGTTGCCATGTTTCGTAGTAAAGTTCCATTTATAAAATACACTTTATTTGACCACTAAATCAAGACGTATATTTCCAGAAAATTATCTCGTTAAAGCTTGTCAAATTAATACACAAATTTCCAAGTAATTTAGAGAAGAAACAAATTTTTCAGAGTTTTCTCATCAACCTGTAGTTATAACTTGATGGACTTTGTTCCTTTAAACAAATATCTAATAAATATTATAATGTCAACTGACGCGTGTCATACCTACACAATAAAATTACTTCAAGTTTAAGCAAGGATTTGGATTTAT
Organism: Nudaria mundana; assembly: GCA_963556515.1. Classification (NCBI taxonomy): domain Eukaryota; kingdom Metazoa; phylum Arthropoda; class Insecta; order Lepidoptera; family Erebidae; genus Nudaria; species Nudaria mundana. Next base: position 23,973,303 of record OY748287.1, read on the forward strand.
GCGGAGCGCGTGTCTGGTAGCCTTTTAGGTTACCTCTGGCGCTGTGAAAAAATCCAGGCCCAAACGCTCAAATTGCAATACCGAACGTTTCCTTGCCCTGCACCGCGAACTAGTTCAGAGTAACTAGTTCTTCAGTGTGGGAAAAATCAAGCATTACCTTGACATTGGCGAAATCATCGATGAATATTGATGGAGCCACGTTTTTAAAGTGCTTCGGTGGCATGGTCGGTTGTGCATCGGCTTTCCACTCCGGAGTATTTGGTTCGATTCCCGGGTCGAATCAAATATTTGTGTGATCCACAAATGTTTGTTTCGGAGTTTGGGTATTTTCTACGTATGTTATGTATGTATTTAGAAATATATAAGTATGTTTATCAGTTGTCTAGATCCCATAGCACAGAAGCTTATAGCTTAGTTTGGGCTAGATGACGTTGTGTGAGAATGTCCGAAAACAACAAACAAACATTAAAAAAAGAAGAAGAAATGTTTTTTTAACTTTTTAGCATAGTTTTGCCGTACGCATAAATGTTTGCTTACGAAAGGAAGGGCCACTGATAATGACTAAATGACTTTTTTCGACTAGAATTTATCAAAAAAATTTTGGCAAAAACGTTGCTACCTACCTATACGTATAAAGGCAGTATTACGCATCGTATTCCTTCCATTTTAAAAACAAAATTATGACATTCCACCACAATCAATACCAATTTATATAGATTTATATATTGAAACTCGTGTGAGAAAAGGCACGCAGCCAGGAAGAATCGCATTGCATAAAAACTGGTCGCTTATTGAACCAGCCGGACCGGTTTAACCGAATTTCCCACAGCTCTTTACAAGTATACCTATATGTAGGTACGATATAGTCGGCTCTCCAGGCCTTACACAGCCAGCGCCCGCCGACTCTTATCCATCGATATATTCAATTAATAATACAGCAGAGAATTACAAAAATAAGTTCATTCGGTCACGTGATTGAAGTTTTCTGTGATATCATTGGTTGTATTCCTCGATCGAATACAGCCGACAGTATGTAAGTACCATGCTCATCGCAGCTTATACATACATTTGATACACTTTTTTTCTACGATATTTATTATCTGTTATATTTATTTTTAATAATAGACACGAATGATAAGTTATGTTTTTATAAACAGCTTTTTGCTTCTATTGTTGTAGTTGTAAATGGAAGATTATACTAGTTTGAGAGCATGACGTTGCCTCTGTGCGTGTTGGCGAGCTCGATTTTAGTTGAACCGTTTTTAATTGACCGAACGAACAAAGGTCCATAATATTTTGAGATTGGACAGTTTTGCTTTCGGCTGTTTGTCTGTCTTGTCTATATGTGTCTTCCATTCTTTTTCCGATTTCCACGATACATGGCATAAGTGTTTCTTGATTTCCTTGAGGTTTTTTTTTATTGGGGAAATCCCAAATAATGCTCTTAATGTTAATTTCCATGTTCCTTGACATAGGCGTACCTATATACTTTCTACACCCAGAACAATAGGTAAATAGGTACCTATAGATTTACCTACTTAGTATCCATAAAATAACACAACATCCATACATACATAGTATACTAAACTAACACTTACCGGTTAACTAAATCCCACGTTTGAACAAAGACAATTTCCAATTCATCACCACATTAGATGTGAACAATACCGCCCACGGCGATGTTCTAGGGCATACCACCAATCCTACTGTTCACATAACACTTAAGTATACATACACTGTATGTATACTTAAGTCTCCAGCCTATATAGCAAATACCCTCAACTTCGCATGTGTGCAATAGTTCGAGACGCCCAGGACTTTAATTGGCTGTGCCATAGCGGCTGGCAACATTTCAGCGCAAGGCAACGGGATAAAATTTATTTTTCAAAATTACAATACAGCTGCTACTTTTTATTAAATTTATTAGGCCATTTTGGATATAACTCATTATAAAAGTGCTCTGTGACGGCAATAGGCTTGCCCCCTATTGAGTGGGACTAAAAATACTGGCAAATAGTGGGTGCGTAATGCACCTCTGCCTACCCCTTCGGGGATATAAGCGTGATATGTGTGTGTGCTAGGGAACTACACAACTTATATACTTCTAAATACATACATATTATACATAGGAAACACCCAAACTCCGAAACAAACATTTGTGGATCACACAAATATTTGATTCGACCCGGGAATCGAACCCGAGACTCCGGAGTATAGAGCCGATGCACTACCGACGACGCCACCGAAGCAGCAATCATAGTATCATGTTATATCACCTAATAGGCTTCCTCTACAAAACTAACAAACACTAAACTATTTGTTTAATTTGCACCTGTAGTTTCTGAGATTAGCGCGTTCAATCAAACTCTTCAGCATTATAATATTAACGGTACTTAAAACTTGCTAAAAAATGGCCACATACCAGGGGCCCAAGTCGCGTAAATGAACGACAAACGCTATGCTACTTCGTTACAACTCCAATTGGTTAAAAATCTGTAATCTGCTAAATTCATAAGCAACGCGTCAAGGTGGTGCCAGAAAGGCACCAAACCGAATGACTGAGAGTACAATTAAATCTTTAAATATTAGGAGACAACGCACGCGAATAGCCACTAGCGCGTCAAAAGCTAGCAGGCAGACGCACTCTCAGCAATGGATTGCGTTTGTGTTAGTAGACTACGAAACTAAGAATTTGCTTTGCTACAATTCAAATGTGCGACTTGGCCTCTAGATATGTTTGCCGATGTCATCTTAAAATCTGTTTTACAGCTATTAAACGTAAAGTTGATTAAACTCCGTGTAGTTAAGATTACTTCTGTTTAACTACTACTACTAACCACTATCTCACAATAATCTTCCGTAGGTTAATGTTTGACAGTTACTTCATTAAAACCTCACGAAGTTTGAGCTTCATGATATATTAGTTAACTAATAATTAGTTAGTTTCTTGTATTTCTTTGAATAAAGTAAAATTTCTAGCAAAACAAGCACATCACTAAGCAATAATTAATTTTACAATATGAATATATTTTATAAGCAACTAGCGGACGTCCGCGGCTTTGCCCGCTTGACTAATTATTTACACAAAAACCTTCCTCGAGAACCACTCTATCCATTGGTGAAAACCGCATCAAAATCCGTTACGTAGTTTTAAAGAACGACATACATACAGACTGCTTCCTACTGGCTTTGTTTTAAACTATGTAGTGATGCAGTCTGCTAACGTTCCACGTGACGTGGAAAGAGATTAGTCTTTGGTTAGAGCTCAGCCCAAGACTATAATTTTTATGATCAATATTGTAAAATTTACAATATGGATCGATTACGATCCGTAAATAATATAGGTAATATTCTTCACATGCCTATAAATCTAAATGTAAAATTAATAATAGAAGTACTTTGTAAAATAACATTAAAAAAAAGTTGACCCCGCTGAGTTTCTTGCCCTTCTTCTCGGTGTGTGGTAATCGATTGGGCGGATTTCTTGACATTCAAAAAGTGTGTATTGACTGATCCTATCTATACTTATAATAAATCTGTAGAAGTGAAAATTCTGTACATTGAAAATATCAAAAAAATAAATGGCAGGGGGTGTTACCAATGGATGCTTCGGTAGCTATCTGTTTCGCATGCATCGTGAGGTCATACCCCGGTGTCAACACTGCGAGGTTTCCGACGACGACACCGAGCACTCCACCAAGTGGGCGAGTCAGCGCCGGGACCTCGTAGTGGGTCTGGGCGTGGATACCCTCTCGCTGGGGACCATGCTTCAAGCCATGGTATCCAGCGGGAATAGGTGGAACGCGGCCGTGTCCTTCTGCGAGCAAGTCATGCTCGCGAAGGAGGCGGCCGGGAGGGAGAGGGAGCGTACCCTCCCCGCCGAGTTCCGTAGTCGGCGGCCAGGCAGCCCCAGATTACGCGACTACGCCCAAGACTATCGTCCTCCATGATCGGGGCCTGAGGACGGCGGGATCGCCACCCACCGTCCTTACAGAAGCAGGCTAGAAGGGTTGCGTGCTGCGGGGCCTTTTCCCCATAGCACGCAACCAGATTCACTCACTGACGCGGGATAAAACCCGACCCCAATGACGCGGTATTCTCGTCCCGACCAAACACCCGCAGAGACCACAGAGGTGGTCAAAGTCCGCCGGGCGCCACTGGACATACCCTCTGCTAGTAACCAGAGACGCCCGGCAACGGACGTTAGAGCGGCCGCGGCCTTGGACCGCGGAATTAAAAAAAAAAAAAAAAAAAATGGGGTGTTACCAGACCTGGGCACCTACTGGCTTACTTTTTATCTCGGAAAAGTGTATACAATAAAAAACAAACTTAATTTTGCGGTTCGAAGTTTGTCGTAGTTACGTCACCCGCAGTGGAGTTCACTAAGGGGCGCTGCACACGGCTAAGATACTATAATATTTTATCTTAAAAGCGAGCGATATTGTATAATTAAACTACGCAACGGATTTTGATGCGGTTTTTTTTAATAGATAGAGTGATTCAACAGAAAGGTTTTAATGTATTATACATGTATAACATACTAGAGTAATACCGATTATTTTGGAGGTTTCTAATGTAATGTCGTAAATAAACACATTTTTTGCGCTTTCATTGCAAACGCTGACGAAACCCTACGAGACAGATCAAAATAATGTACTACAGTATTGTACACCATAGAAAGGTCTACAAAAAAGTCCGAGATAGCATATATCTATCTCTTAAGGATAACTCACAGTAACCATTTTTTTCTTTTATAAATGACAAAAAAATAATGTGTCATTTGCCAAGCTATTTTTACCAATGCAGTATTATTCCTTATCTAATTGAATACTTTACATACGTTGTACATTTAATGGAGACCAAAATTGCCATTCAAAACCATATAATTTGGACGAATGACTTAAGAGATATCTCGTGATGGAAAAAAAATACGAGCGCGGTGACGCAGCCGGGCTGTGGCCAATGACGGCAGTGAACACACAGAGATTTTAAGCAATACAGCATAAATCCTTATCCAATTAAGTACCTTAAATACATTTAGCTTTTAATATAGATCAATATGGCCCTTTACAGCATGTAATTGAAATGAATATTTTCGAAGATATTACAGATTAATAGGTTATATCATAGGTTTTTTCATAAAAAAATCATTTTCATTCATTCAATTCATTCGACATTTTTTTCGAAATTCGTAGTAGGTACCTTGGTTGGATAGGAATTAGAATAAAACAATAGAATTATGGCCCAAAAACGGTTTAAAGTAATGTAGGTATTTAGGTTCAAAAAAGAACTGAATAGGATAGGTATAAAGTCATATCTGAAAGACATCGTCGTTCAAACATAGGTAGTAGTACAGGGAATGCCCAAAGAGCACGTTCAGCTAGAGACGAAGATTCGTCAAGGGAATGTGAGGCTCGGCTCAGCCAGCTTCGGGCTAGATATAGAGCTGAAGGAGTAAGAGAATCCTCAGTTGAGCGTGAGGCTCGCTGCAGCCAAGATCGGGAAAGTCATAGTGTTCGGAGAGCCAGAGAATCGTCTGCCGAGCTTGAGGCTCGCCTCAGCCAGGATAGGGGTAGGCATCGATTACAGAGAGCCAGAACTAATTCGTGGGTAAATAAAGAAAATTCTGCCATGAATTACGATCCATCGATTCCTTACAAGGACGATCGATCAATAGTATCAATTGATAGCATGTCAGTAGTGATTGAACATTATTTGGCATTGAAATTCAAAGACGAATCTAATTCCACAATTCTAATACCACAGATAAAGACAATCATTCAACCAATGCAAAGCATACAAATATTTGAATTTTAAGACTGACATGCTACATAAATACAGAGAATATAATAGAATAACGCAATAAAACCCAAAACAATGGTTTGTAGAACTTTTATCTGTTGGTCTGAATGTTTGAACACGCTAATCTCAGAAACGGCGTAACCGATTTGAATTTTTGATTTGAATTTGCGGTTTTCAGTAATGCGTTGTGGTTTATTCAACTTAACATTTGGTTTGGTTTTGAAACGGTTTAGAAATAAAAAAGTTATGTAGATCTAAAGCTGCGGGCAACAGCTAGATTTAAATAAAAATATTTTGATTTGATTTGGTAAAAACGCAAATCTTGGGCTTAACTTGAAACAGCAACTGTTCCCTTTCTATGAGGAACGTTCTGCCAACTAACCTAGACACCACTTACCACTAGAGTAGTTTTATTCAGACTTATTGATTAATGTCTAGAAACATAGTATTTCTGAGTGGACTTCCAACCGTGTCATAAAACAAAAGTAATTAAACAAACGGTTTAATCATTATTTCACCCCTAACTTATGTATCCATTAATGTATTTTCATTTAACATAATAAGGCAATCTATTGCGGTTACACAAACCATTAACCACTCTGTGAATCCAGGCAGGACAGATGTTACATACAACTAAATAGAACCGAGCAAGGAATAGTAACACAATGAATAGGCACAACCCACATAATAAATGTTTACTGAACGGAGTTTTCCCAGAATATAAATTATCTCAGCTCAGAGGGCAGCATAGTTATTCTATCTATATTATACTATCTTATATATTATATCTATCTATATTCTATATATATGTATCTTTATTTTATTATTTACTAAGCTTTATTTTTCTTTTCTCTTTCACGTATTGTACACTAACCCTTTTAATTTCTTTAACTCGCTATCCATCCAAAGGTAGTCTGGAAGAGATCGCTTTTAGCGATAAGGCCGCCTTTCGTACTATCTTTAAGTTAAGTCTCCTAATTGTATGTTTTCTTTTTTGTGTACAATAAAGAGTATTTGTATTGTATTGTATTGTTATTGTTTCATTAAAATCGGATGGTAGAAAGAAACATTATCATCATAAGCATTACACGCGGGCGGAACTGCGGGAATTAGCTAATAATACAGACATAATATATACAATAGATATAGTTAAGTATGTATTACAATTATGACAATATTGTTCATTGCGAGCTTGCGAGAATGCTCAACAAGCTTTTGGCATCGAACAACTATTCCGCGCAGTAGGCACCACACTACACTATCTAGGCCCCTGAATAGAAACTTAACGATGGCAGCGGTAATGATACGTCCATATAGGGCTGTCCGGAATTTGTAATAAATAAAATACAATCTATGGCTAGATAATATTATTATGTTTGCTGACGTCATTTCTGTCTGTTTTACAAATTTGTCTGTATAAAATGTGTTTTACAGCTATTAAACGTCAAGTGGGATTAGACTCCGTATACTAGATTACTTCGGTTGAAATTTTAACCACAATCTGACATAATTTTTCCGTCAACTAATTTTAACCTTACCTAAACATAAATAAAACCCTATGAAAAGAAAATTAGCCTGTGACCATCCTATAAAAGTCTGAGGCATGTTCGCGTCGATTGCCTGGAAGTGGTGCAATAAAGCCATAGATAGAAGTAAATTTGACAACCCTAGCGTGTACGAAGTTGGTCTTGACGCTGGCGGTGTATTGAATAGACGCGAATCTACTCAATTGTGATTGTAAACCAGTTCTTAACTAACTTTACTGACCGTTCTATAGATACCCGTTACTATGAGACCCTTAGCATTTAGATAAGAATCAAAACTGCTTCGGTGACGTGGTCGGTAGTGCATCGGCTTTCGACTCCGGCGTCTCAGGTTCGATTCCCGGGTCGAATCAAGAATTTGTTTGCTCCACAAATGTTTGTTTCGGAGTTTGAGTGTTTTCTATGTATATTATGTATGTATTTAGAAGAAAATAAGTATGTTTATCAGTTGTCTAGATCCCATAGCACAAGCTTTTATAGCTTAGTTTGGGCTAGACGACTTTGTGTGAGAATGTCCAAAAAATATTTAAAAACATATTTAAAAACGTATCTATATCTCCAAGGGGCTAGACAGAGCCGTTTATTATATCCACAATTTGCCACTTTATTGTCCCACTTAATAGGGGAGAGCCTTTTGCCTTTTTCGTGCAATGCATGCAGCTATGAATTCCTTGCAAGCTGGAGAGGTCACCTTAAATTGCTATTTTCAACCAACTTCCAAAAAAGGAGCAGGTTCTTAATTCGACTGTATGTTTTATTTATTTTTATGTTTGTTACCTCATATCTTCGGACTGGTGAACCTATTTTGGATATTTTTTTAATTAGAAGTTTCTACTGTCCAAGTGGCCCCATTTCAATTTGGTCCCATTCCGACAACGATATAGTCCCATTTCGGTAATTTGAAGTCGGATCATGTGTCAATTTGAAGTCAGATGATGTGTCAATTTGAAGTCGGATGATGTGTCAATTTGAAGTCGGATGATGTGTCAGTTTGAATGATGTGTCAATTTGAAGTCGGATGATGTGTCAATTTGAAGTCGGATGATGTGTCAATTTGAAGTCGGATGATGTGTCAATTTGAAGTCGGATGATGTGTCAATTTGAAGTCGGATGATTTGACGTGTATTTTTGTAGACAGTTTTTTTTATATAATCGATAAAGATACCAAGAGAGGCTTCCAGGCACGTAGAAATCGCACAAAGGAAATCCATTATTGAATGGAATAAATACTACTTTTTATAGGTAATACTAGTACGGTGTCTAGCGCGGTGCTTTGCGCCGCACCACGCCATAGGTTTTGGCCTATGACTTTTGACCCCTTAGGGCTAGGTCAAATTTTCGGTTTTTTGGCTTGCCTTCAGATCGAGGGCTATCCATAGAGGGGTCAACCATCATTGGAGCAGAAGCAGTTCTCGAGAGCTAAGGGGGGACAAAAATTACATTCACCATTTCTATATATAAATTAGCAAGCAAATTACACAAAGCAACGAATTTCGGACCTGCGCATGGCAAATTAAGATCGATTCATAATCGAACACTTATGTTCGATTATGTATCGATCTGCATTGCATCTCAATGATGATGATGATCAGCAGATCAATGCCACAAAGATACCGAACTCATATCACAACTAACTGACGACACGACTCCGTCCTCTAAGTATAGTAAGTGTACATCTTACCAGTTCCCACGGGAACACATAAACGACCGGGATAAACAGTAGTCATATCTTACCTCTGAATAAAATAAGCTCTCTTATGGTAATACTAGTACGGTGTCTTGCGCGGTGCTTCGCGCCGCACCACGCCATAGGTTTGGGCCTATAACTTTTGACCCCTTAGGGCTAGGTCAAATTTTCGGTTTTCTGGCTTGCCTCCAGATCGAGGGCTATCCATAAAGGGGTCAACCATCATTGGAGCATAAGCAGTTCTCCAGAGCTAAGGGGGGACATTCCCCATTTCTATATATATATATATATAGATAGATAATTATTATAATCGGTTCATTACTTTCAAAGTTTATCGATTACTAGCGGACGCCCACAGCTTCGCCCGCTTGACAAAGTATATACACAAAAATCTTCCTCGAGGACCACTCTATCCATTGGTGAAAATCGCATCAAAATCCGTTGCGTAGTTTTAAAGATATAAGCATACATACGGAACGGGCGACTTTGTTTTATAATATGTAGAGATAAACAACAAAAAACAAATCTTTCCTCTTTATAATATTATAGCATAGATAATAAATGATCATATTCTTTGTCTATACCTACATTTACATATATACTCGTATTAATTACTCATACTTAAATTCATTTATCATCAGCCATGTCATCAAGCTTTTGTACTTAGATGTTCCACAGTTGTACAAAGGGGAGTAACTATTATGAGTTGAAAATTAACTTTAGTCTATTACTCGTAGTTAGTAGTAATTGTTCCATACGGCTCCACTAGTGTCTTTCCAGTTCATCTTACATCTTTTATGACCTTGACATTTTGATGAAACAAAACATATCATCTCATCCACTTAACCTTTTCCTAACGTAGTTGGGGTCGGCTTTCAAGTGACTGCCACTGAAAAACTTTGGCTGAACTTCGATATTTTCCGTAAAGCGACTGCCATCGGGTCTCCACAACTCATGGGCGATATTGAAGTTCTGTAGTTAGACCGGTCGGATTTTTGATTTAGGGCTCCGACTACTCATATTATCGTCATATCATGTATCACACATTCCATCCAGCTTTTCCTGGACCTACCTTTACTTCTAAAACCCTCTACATTCTTTGCACCTTTCTAACCTAATTACTTTCCTCTGTTCTCGTGACAGTCGCTCGCTTGAACTCATGTTTTCATTCACTCCTCAAAGAAGAAAGAAGGGGTAATGTGGCAAATATCTTAACATGCTAAATGCACCTACTTATGGTAAAGCATGTAAGTTACTAAGTAATAAAAAACTCGACACCTTGAAGCCGCTATTTAGTCTCAACATAATTTTACCTTCGAGATCCATCCCACCATAGATAAAGATAAGTGTACATCGGTTAACCACAAGTAAATACTCTGTAAAGCTTGGTTTATATAGCTATTACTTTCATACTAATTTAATCTAAAGATGCTCATTACCGGGTATAACGCAAGCTAGTCAACTGGGACCGGTTCCTAAACTGATACATAGTAACGATGTACCTTTATAGGTGTTGTAGACAGTTCTATAGACAACGACGCCATGCTGGGAACATGAAAAGGTATATTAACCGCCATGTTCGTTAATGGATTGAAATTGTAGAACAAAAAAAACAACCTTAATAGCGCGATGTAGTAATTATGAATATGATATGAAGCAAAAATTCTATGTTGTCGGTAGTGGTCATCGTAGCTCAGCTGGTCAGAGCAGTCCCCCTGTTAGGGAAAGGCCGTGGGTTCGAGATAATTTCTTTCTTAATATTTAAAAAAATACACTTCAGAAATTGGCACAACAACTACTTAAAATTACCGAAATGGGACCAAATAATTGTCGGAATGGGACCAAATTGAAATGGGAAAACTTGGCTTTTATATAAAAAAAAACATTTTAAAAATCGGTTCAGCCAGTCCAGAGATAAGAGGTAACAAACATAAAAAAGTACACTCGAAATTACTAGAAAAAAATAACTAGATGACCTGATTCACCTATACCTCGAGGAGGTAGGCATATACACCATGATTATGGTACAACATGTTGATACTAACCCCTAGCTAAGACCATCATACACACATGTTCTGCAAAATAAATATCTTATCTTATCTTATCTTATCTATTATATATATTGAATTTTCTCCTGTAGTTTTTCTGGTTCCACTAACTAAAGAACACACATCATGCCGTTTCTGGGCACTGACATTTAAAGGAACAATTAATTTTTGGGTCAATAAACAACATTTGAACACGGACCCCTAAAAACTAACTAAAGAAAACTCAGTCTCCATTACCGAAACTCCCAAAAGAATAATACGACAATTACAAAATACAAACAATATTTTTCCAACGAAATTGGATTTTATCTCCCCAAGGGCTCAGCCTCGGTGTAGCCGCGTCGTAGTACTTACGCGAATATACCTCAACTCTATACAACTAACTTATTTAGTACTTATTTTTATTTATTTATTTATTATTAGACATATTACAATTTTTTTTAGTTACACATTGTCCCACAAAACCGTGTTGTCGGTTTGTCTGTGGGATCGAGCCTCCGTACCGCGTACATTATACTTATTATTTTAGGTTGTAAAAACTAAGCTAAATATCAGAAGTAAATTAACACAATCTTACATTGGTACATACATACGGACATACATATACGCATATACACATACGCACATATACACCCATACTTACCCTTATCTAATTAATAATTGTGTAACAAGCTAAATACTTAGTAACTAGGTATGCAATACATTCTGCTGTTTTAATAATTGAGCTGAGTTTGTCGATCCGGGTCGAACTCCTAAACGACTGGACCGATCTTTATGAATTCAGATATATGCACTCACGGTGCCATCACCGTGAGTGCATATGTGCGACGAAACTATAATACGACTATTTTTTTACATGTACGACTATTTATGACTATTTCATGACTATTTTTTAGCGTTGTCAAAATTCGTTTTCATTGAGATTTCAAATATGAGGATTACAGCTTGAAGCACACTATGGAATCTAGACGACTGATAAACATACTTATATATTTATAAATACATAAATATTATACATAGAAGACACCCAAACTCCGAAACAAACATTTGTGGATCACACAAATAATTTGATTCGACCCGGAATCGAACCTGGGACCTCAGGGACGGCAGTCGCATACTCATACCACTGCGCCAACAAGGCATTTAGTGATATGGCCATCATTTGTACATTTTCTTAAGTATTTTGATTTCCCATGTATATTTGTATTGGTGTTTAATAAAGTTTATAGTATTGTATTGTAAAGCAGTCCCCATGTGGCTATTTCATTAGAAATAGATACGCGAGCAAAGCTGCGGGTATTAGGTTGTATAGAATATTATACTATCTATCAACTTCTACCTCGTACTCGTATCCATGTTAGACTCTTAAAAAAAGTCCACGAAATTTGAAAGCAAGAAAAATGTTTATGGTAGGTTTGTGGACTCGTTTTGACAGTTTGTTTTTTTTATTGGATCAACGATAAAACAAAAAACCTATGAAACAAAACAAAATATGTTAGTAGATTAAGACGAAGCTTGCGGAATCTTCTCAACGATGGACTCAATCAAGAATATATGCGACACGATAGCGGGCGCATCTCTTATCCTATCAACTTGAAATTTGGCATAAAGATATAACATAAGCCTGTAGTTTGCTGTATACTTTTTGATGTATGTGGCTCTTATAGTTTTTTAATTATTAAGCATTAAAAATATGCCTTTTACAGTGCAAAAAAATTGGATTGTTGCCTCGCGATTCGGCCAACTCCGTCTTTATTATTTCGATGTAACCGCCCGCGTTCCAGCAAACCGCCCTAGTTTTAGCTATAATTATAGCCTTGATTGCAAATACCTACGTACCTATATCCACATATTTACACCACCGGCTTCGGAGACACAACAAATTGAATACCTACTACACGAACGTGGCCCTGTGGCCTGAGTAACACTGCCTAAAGTGAGTTAATTGTTAAAAAGAACGAAAACAAAACTAGTATTCCACATTTTACATTAAACCTTTAATAACACTATATATACACATAGAACACGAAAATTAATAAATAAAATGAAACACGAAACTAAAGTAAAAAAAATAAACGGCCGTCTCTCAAGCATAATGGTGTCTGCGTTATTATTATTCTAGTTACCACCAATAATCTAAAGAAAAAAAAATAGATGCCAGATAAAAGCTAAATGGTAGTGAAGGTTTTGCTCTCTACCTGTATAGATAAACACATATCTCCTGAGGCTGTGTTGGACCGTACAGTAATAATGATTAAATCTTTGAGCATAGATAAATTGAGCGGTCAGACACCTCTTATAATACCTATTTGCCGGATATCCTGGTCACTGACATCTAATCCTTCTTTTTTATAATCATCTATAAACCATAAAGTTCTCATAAGAACACACCAATCAGGCGGTAAATCGTTGGATTCCTTATTTGAATTTAGTTAACGTGGCCCTAATTCGATTCAATTTTTCTTACGGCCAGTTTTTGAATTGAGAATTTTAAGTGGAGTGTTTATTGAGTACGTGAAATTTCAAAATTTGCTCAACTTAAAATTCTCAATTCAGAACAACTGACAGTTTATTAGCTAGCCTGTTACGGCAATAATAAATATAAATTTTTTTTTTGGACATTCTCACACGTTTCCTAACCCAAATTAAGCTAATACTAGGTCGCCGCAGTCGCGAAACGTACCGTTACGCTGCAGCATATATTTGAACGAAGCGAGTTTAAATTCAAAATTCTGGCTTCGTAATAACCTGGGTAATTCTGTAAGCTTTTGATAAGAGCAAGAAAATCGGAAATCGGCCGAGTATTCGCCGAGAAACAATTTAACATAAATCGTTTGAAAAATAATTTGAGTCTCCCGTTGAGAGCTCCGCTCGCCTTCGGCTGGCTTCGCTCAATAAGCTTGTGCTATGGGATCTAGACGACTGATAAATATACTAATATATTTCTAAATACATACATATTATACATAGAAAATACCCAAACACCGAAACAAACATTTGTGGATCACACAAATAATTTAATTCGAGCCGGGCGCCTTTGGATATTCTTCCTAGTGCTAACAAGAATGCTCGGTGCAGCCGCAGCTTTGGGTCTCGGAATTAAAAAAATAAGGCTGTTTCGGCAGTATTCTAATAGGTATACCTCTTCTTTTCTAATTCATGGTGTCCTAAAGAGCTAGTATTACTGGTTACCATCGATCATGCATTCAAAATCCAAATTCCTGATATGTAACCTTTATTGGAATACACATTATATTACATTCTTTTAAAAAGACATCCTATCCCATTTTTTTAGAATTAACTCAAGTTATACTTTTCCAATGAATTAGTATCGATTTGGAAATAGGTCGGGTTTTACATGTTTTTACATACTAAAGTGCTAAATAAAGAGTACCTATTTTTTAACATGTTTTTATTTGACGACAATTTGTATTCAGTGTTGCTGTTACTAAAATATCCCAATAACAAAACCCTTCCAATACATTAAACATCAAACTTCGAAGATAAAATTTTAGATACAATCTTGGGTTGTTAGATTTTATGACCATTGTTCGCCTACATCAAATTATATGATCAAATACTGTTAGCTTCTGAGTTCAATGCATTTGATTTTAGAATTAAATGCCGTGGAATAGATTTCTCAATCCTAATTACCACGCAATCTCATTACCGGAATAAATAGTGCAGCATAGACTATACCTACCCGTATGAGTATTTTCTATGTATAGAGTTTGGTATTTTCTATGTATATTTAGTAGGTATGTATTTATAAAAGTATCTATGTTAATCGAAGTAAGTATATTTAGAGAAGGAAAAGTTGACACATAAAACCTATACCAACCCGTCCGGCAAGCGTGGTATATATAGGCTGATTGTTGATAGGGTTATGCCCAACAGTGACCGTCAAATAGTACAATACAATACAATATTCTTTATTGTACATATAAAATACAGATCTTAAAATTAAATATACAAATTTGAACAAACAGACTATGAACAAAGGGCGGCCTTATCACGTAGAGCGATTTCTCCTAGGCAACCTTAGGATAGATAGAAGAAATAACAATGAAATATAAAGGGGTAGTGTACAAAAAGAAAGTCATATTATTTATCTTTAACTCCTAAGTCAATCACCAGGCCTTGGAAGCTTCAATAGCTTGTAGTAGTTGTGGCTGAGATGATGATGACGCATTGAAGGCTCGAGCATAATTACCTCGGCAATAGAAGTAACATTTATCTAAGAAAGATAATGACTAAAGTGTGTAGTAAAGTGTGTGTAATGTGCTAAAGCCCCCCAAGTAACTCAGCCCAGGCTGGGTTGCGTTAGGGGTTCAGCAGCTGCACCGCCGGGCCCGGGGCGGTGTATGGTGCAGCAGGCAGGGGTCCAGTGGGGGCGAAGCGGAGTCTAGTGTGGGTGGTGTGGGTCGATTCGCCGGCCAGGGAGACCCTTAGCAACGGCGTTGCCGCGGCCGCCCGCAACATAGTCATGGGGCCCGCCTGGGACCAACCACCCCAGGAGGCTGCCCCACATGTTGTGCATAATCCTGTTATGGGGTCGCCGCTCCGGGTGGTAACCGGTGTGGCTTTTGGCGGCCTTGCATCAGGGGGGTTTGGGAGCCCTTCCGTCCGGCGGGTCGGCTCCGACCTAACCACACATAGTTCTAGACGAAGCTAACCTCTGCACTTTGTCACTTACTGCCGCACCAAATATCGCCCTGCCTTCACGCTTCCCCATATTTCACAATGACAGTGCAACAAGATAATAGTGCAAAATAAAAGTTGACTTCGTTTGAGGTCGAGTTCGCGAATATCCGCGGACTCCATGCAAACCTCGATACCGTCCACCATCACCTAGAGACGGCACGGCCTTCTGTGATGTTCCTAACGGAGACAGATACGCCGCCCTGACGACACGTGGTACCTCTGTTACCCGGGCTATATCATTGAGGAACAATTCCGCGATAAAGCCGGGGTGTGCGTGTTCGTTAGGGCGGATGTTTGCTGCCGCCGGTTGCGCTGTCTGGAGAACCCCTCCTACTCCGTCCTTTGGCTGCACGTGGATCATGGCTCCATGAGCCAGATCTACGTGTGCGTCTACCGCTCACACAGGGGACACTGGGACAACAAGGCTTTTCGAATACCTCAGCGAGATGGCTGACGATGCGCAGGTGCGGTTCCCGAACGCTGACCTGGTTTTCCTGGGGGACTTTAACGGTCATCACGTTGAGTGGCTGGGGTCCCTTAGGACCGATCATGCGGGACGAATCGCCCATGCATTCACTCTCTCCCACGGGCTGACCCAGATGGTACGGGGGATCACCCGGATACCTGACAGGTCAGACCACACGCCCGCCTTGCTGGATCTACTGCTGACGAGTCGCCCAGCCGAGTACAGTGTGTCGGTACGCGCCCCACTGGGCACTTCCGACCACTGTGTGGTGCACGCCAGCTTCCAAGTGCCACCGCCTGCTCGTGCTGAACAAATGACTCGACGACTATGGCACTACTCGTCGGCAGACTGGGACGGTCTCCGCGATTACTTTGCGTCCGTCCCATGGAGCCAGCGCTGCTTTGTAGGGAAGGCGCCTTCGGATAGCGCTGCTGCCGTTGCTGGCGAGATCAGTCTAGGGATAGAATATTATATCCCTTTCACTGATGTCGCCAGCATCCGCAAAGCTCGCCCCTGGTTCGGGCGTGAATGTGCCGAGGCTGTCCAGAAAAAACAGGCGGCATATCGCGCATGGGTCAGGGCTCGGGCGGCACGTGACCCGAACGTGAACCGCCTCAAAGCAGCGTACAATAGGGCCACTAGGTTCAGCAAGAGGGCCTTCAAGAGAGCGGATGCCCAGGGCGTCGCGCGGCTTGGTCAGGAGCTCACATCCCATCCCACGGGTAGCCGTGGATACTGGCAACTGGCCAAAGCCGTACAGTCAAATTTTTGCCAACCCTCGCTGCCACCACTGCGTTTTCCTGATGGATCACTGGCTCACAAAGCCCAAGTGAAGGCGGACATGCTCGCAGACCTCTTTGCGGCTAATTCCCGGGTCGATGACCGTGGCCTGCAGCCCCCCGCCATCGCCAACTGTGGCCACACTATGCCTGATATTGTTATCAGGCAATGTGATGTACGGGCAGTGCTGCGGTCACTCGACACGCGGAAAGCCAGTGGCCCTGACGGCATTCCGGCGGTGGTGCTACGAAAATGTGCTGCTGAGTTGTCTCCAGTATTAACGCGTCTGTACCGCCTGTCATACTTTACAGGTCTCGTGCCGGAGGTCTGGAAGGAGGCGAACGTACAACCGATCCCCAAGTAAGGGGATCGATCCGATCCAGGCAACTATCGACCCATAGCTGTCACCTCAGTCATTTGCAAGGTGCTCGAGCTTCTTATCAATAAGCAGCTCATGCGATACCTGGAGGATCACTCGCTAATCAATGATCGGCAATATGGCTTCAGGCCAAAACGATCAACGGGTGACCTCCTGGCATTCGTCACGCATGTATGGGGTGAGGCTATGGAAAAGTTCAGTGAGTCCTTGGCTATTAGCCTGGACATCGCAAAAGCTTTCGATAGGGTCTGGCATGCTTCGCTCCTTTCCAAGCTTCGGTCTACCTCCTCAACTGTGCAGCTGGATTGCCAGCTTTTTAAACGAGCGCCGAGTGCGGGTCCTCTGCGATGGCCAGGCTTCTCGCTTCTTGCAAGTGAATGCTGGGGTACCGCAGGGGTCCGTACTGTCACCAACTCTCTTTCTTCTGCATATCAATGATATGCTTTCTCTCGGGAACATTCATTGCTATGCAGATGACAGTACATTGCACGGGAGTTACTCGGTTCGTCCGACGGCGGGGCGATCTGTGATAGAGGAGGAGAGACAACATCTCGTGGGTGCCGAGAACTTGGTCGAGTTCAATGCCCACAAAACACAGGCGTGTGCATTTACAGGGAAAAATCCCCTTTCCTTCCCCTACCCACTCTTCAGAATGCAATATTACCAATGAAGGACAATCTAGACATCCTTGGCATAGACGTTCGTCGAGAGCTCAATAACACAAAATACATTGAGAGATGTATTGGGCTAGCTTCGCGGAAACTAGGAATACTGAACAAGGTAAAGCGATTCTTTACACCGCACCAGAGGTGTCTGCTGTACAAAACGCAGATTAGACCCTGCGTTGAATACTGCTCTCACCTCTGGGACGGCTCCGTGAAGTATTTGCTGGACGTACTCGACGCTATGCAGCGACGCGCTGTTCGCATTATAGACTGTCCGGAGGTAACGGGAAGCCTTGAGCCGCTAGCCCAGCGCTGAACAATTGCTTCCTTGGCCGCGTTCTACCGTATTTACCAAGGTGAGTGTTCTGAAGAGCTCTTCAATCTGATCCCACCCTCTCCCTTCCGATCCCGAACAATGCGTGCCGGGCAGAGATGTCACTCTCATACCGTGGAAACCGTCTTCGCGAGAACCGAGCGTTTTAAACGTTCGTTTCTCTGCCGAACGATGGTGGCTTGAAACGCCCTGCCTGCGTTTCCTCCAACATTATAACCCTGGGTTCTTTAAGCGAAGCGTGAAGAGGCACATTACTGGGTCGTCAAGTTGAGGGCCACTCTCTATAGTATTCCTGTGTACTGTGAGAGTCGCCCTCAATTGCCAGACGTCGCCTCAGCTTACCATCAGGCGGGTGGGGTCAATTTGTCGACCTAAATATATTTAAAAAAAGACTAGCCTTCCTGGTCACGTTAAATGTCAATTAGCCGTAACGATAGGACCTTTAAATAGTATTCGACAATTTAGACTACTCTACGGACCTAGTATTTCAACCGCAAATGTCTCAAATAATATAATTACTAACTTAATTAGTGAATTTGCATCGTTTTAGCGTTTCATGGTCTCCGAAATGTATTTAAACTTAATTGAAGTTACATAGTTCTCCTGAATTCGAAACAAACTTAGTAAGTGTGTGTGTGTGTGAATGTTTGTTAACGACACGAGTAGTCCATCGAAAAGATTTAAAATGAATCAATAAAGTGTCATGTATGCCAAATAGATACACTCTAATAGGAACGTAAATATCTGAACCTTGAAACTGTGTCGAAATATCAATATATTGTTTATATATACAACAGAAGCTAGGAAAAAAACTAATACACAATCAACAAATATTATAAACTTGGTATATACAACTCCCCGACGTTTTGATCCGGTTACAAGAGTCTTGGCTACAGGTTGCCTAGAAAAGACCCGCTTGTCTCAAGTTTATAATGTGTACAAAACGCGAAAGTTTAAAAAAATTGTTCGCTTTGTAAGTAGTTTTACTAAATAACTTCGTCAACAACTACTACGGAAAGAATTCATAGGTGTACTATGGGGTCTTTCAATTTCGCTTGGGTCAGCGAGGTCACTGAATTAAAAGCATTCTTGAGTAAACCTTTCATGGCAGGAATTTTGTAAAAGATAAATTAACTAAGTTTGGGGTCCTTAACGTAGGTAGTTTCATTATATCTTTAGGTTTGATAATATTTTTTCGTGGAACAGCAAATTTTTATTAATTTTGTTCCAGAAATACATATTAAAAGTTGGTTATCAGAAAGTCAGTTTAAATAATTTATTGATTGAGCGAGCGAAGCGATTTCGAGATTGGACAATTTTGCTTTCATCCGTCTGTCTGTCGGTATATGTGTTTCGTGCTAGCAGCCACAGTTTTTATCCGATCTTCACGAAACTTGGCACAAGTGTTCCTTGATTTAGTACTTTTATTATCGTGAGCTTTTTGGATAAGGGGGAAAATGGGGGAAATAAGGTCAAATAACGTTTTAATGTTTTTCCGGGCTAGCGGTCCCCATTTATAGTCCGATCTCCATAAAACTTGGCAAAAGTATTCCTTTACTAGAAACACATTTATTGGGGGAGGATGGGGGAAAAATCCTGAATACTGTTTTTAATTGTCGCGAGGTCTACTGTTCGACCATAGGGCGACCACTAGTAATATATTATGTCCAGTAAAATAAGTTAAAATAAATCTCCTAATAGGATCCGATCCCGAACGACTCGTGCCGGGCAGAGATGCCACCCCCACACAGTGGATAGCATGTTCGCGAGAACCGAACGTTTTAAACGTTCGTTTCTCTGCCGAACGATAGTGGCCTGGAACGCCCTGCCTGTGCACGTGTTTCCTCCCACATATAATCCTGGGTTCTTTAAGCGGAGCGTGAAGAGGCACATCAGTAGGTCGTCAAGTTGAGGGCCACTCTCAATAGTAATGTGTGCTGTGAGAGTGGCCCACAATCGCTAGACGTCGTCACGACTAGGCGGGCGGCGTCAATTTGGCGAACCAAATATAAA
Source organism: Nudaria mundana (assembly GCA_963556515.1). Lineage (NCBI taxonomy): Eukaryota > Metazoa > Arthropoda > Insecta > Lepidoptera > Erebidae > Nudaria > Nudaria mundana. Next base: position 23,993,725 of record OY748287.1, read on the forward strand.
AAAAAAAAAAAAAAAAAAAAAAAAGGATTCGGTTTAGACAAACAATACCCTACAAGAATTATTTATAGTTAAGTACCTACATTTTTTTGTGTTGTAGTCAAATTATTGTTCATGGAATAAATTAAGCTTTATTATTATTTACATTTTTAACGGCATGTATGTTCAAAACAAATTTAACCCGTAAAGGGTTGGCTCCTTATCGATATTCTAATATTGGGTCTGATTATTTAAACTGGCAAGTCATCAATTAAGCTGAATGACGGCAAAAGGATTCGGTCACCCCATCCCATCTTGGGAATACTTAAGTGTGATTATGCTGAGAAAACGGGTCGTAGTAAGTTATGATATGACAGCTGATAAGATGGAGTTGACATTGAAAAGTAATTGACAGAGAATTTGTAAAAAAATACTAGACATTTGCTTTTTAGGGTTCCGTATCCAAAGGGTAAAACGGGAGCCCTATTACAGAGACTCTCATGAACCGTTATAGTTAGAAAGTTGAAATTAAATAAATAAATAAATATGTTACGACAATTTACACAACGCCATCTAGTCTCAAACTAAGCAGAGCTCGTTATATGAGTACACTCCGACCTCGAAAGCGGGTACATTACCGACCACGCCACCAAAGCAATCAAATTATCACAGATGATGTGTTTCTGTTGCCTCTATAACAACAAATATTAAAAAACAGAATATAATAAATATTTAAGGGGGCTCTTATACTGCGGGGGCTTTTTGACGTTTTGGTACCCTTTGTGCACGAGTCTGACTTGTACTTGGCCGGTATTTAATGTTGGCTGTTCGAATCGTGAGTACCGTACTATTGAAGTAACAACATTTATAGACGTATTACATCCTATAAACCTCCATTTGGAAGGAGCTTGGCCACTTTCACTGCCATACTCTTGGTACATGGCGTTTTCTTTTTTCAGTTTTGGACTTGCCTATGGCACATTTACAACATCCTTGCTATCCTTCCAAGCTCAGCGCAACAATCTCTACTCCGTCAGAAACATACGACTTCTTAACGTGCTCTCCGGGCACAGATTCTTCTACCATCTAATAATAAATTAAAAATATCACTTCGAATTATCGTGCTGAGTTTGCTAAAGAGTTACATTTCCAAAAATATTCTCTATTTTCTCTGCTGATACTGCCTTTATTCATATTATACCTCCATAAACCTAACCTTTGGCCACTTGGGCAATAAATAATGCTGAGTAAATTCAATTTATCACTGAAATATTTCCTTGTTGAATTAAAATCGTGACGTACGTTAAGAGCAGTACTGGATACTCTCATTTAGAAATCCACTTAACTAATCTAGTTCAAAACGAAGTACCCAATTTGCAGCGCAGGTATATACTATAGAAGTCTCGTCGCAGCGAGATTTACCGCTCAGATTAACGTACAATGTACTCTCATTTGCATAGAAAACTAGATAACTTTGAATACGTTTGATTTTATACTACCTATTTGTTTATGTAAGTATAACACGGGAATGAAACTTCACCAATCACCGACCTGTTTGTAAACTTAAGATGTCTAAAATGGCGGTCTAAAATGCTGAGCGCGTGACTGGTGGGTTTTTAGGTTACCTCTGGCGCTCCGCAAAAATTAACTCCTGCCTCTAAAATTAAGTTGGTATTATAAGTAAGTTCACAGTTCAGTAAGTAGTCGGCATCGAACTCACATCGTCGTAACGTAAAGTAAGTAATTGCCTGAGTCCACAGGCTACGGAGTTGGGACAGTATTACTAAGTAACACGTATAGACCAAGAGCTAGCGAACATATCAGAGAAGGTCTTCGAGGCTCGAGGCAATCAGAAACCCTTTGATTGCATTAAACACCGTGCCTATTTGCAAAATATTTTGTCAAGCACCTGGTAAGAGTAGGTACAGAGTTTTCAACTTTTCAACTAGCGGACGTCCGCGGCTTCGCCCTCTTGACAAATTATATAAATAACCTTTCTTGAGAAGCACTATATCTATTGTGGAAACCCGCATCAAAATCCTTTGCATAGTTTTAAAGATTTAAGCATACATACATACATAGGCGACTTTGTTTTGTAATTTATAGTGATAGTGATGATATTTAACTTCTAAGTCTAAAATCTACCAGGATGCCTCAAAACACCTACTTTAGTAAAAAAGTTTTTCGTGTTTAGACTTATAGGGGTGTAAAAAAACCGATACCCTTCAGCCAGGTCTGCGTTGTTTGTTAGAATATTACTCGGACAACAATCTGAAGGATTTGTCCGAGACGCCCAGGAATTTAATTGGCTGTGCTACAGCGGCTGGCACGTAAGATTTTATTGCCTTTCATCAACAATTCATAGCAAAGCAACGGGTTTCAAATTTATTTATCCAAATTTTAAAATAACTGCTTATTTTATTAAATTAATTCGGTCATTTTGGTCATAACCCACTTTCTAGAGGGCACTCTAGAAAGTGGGTTATGACCAATATGGGTGGTGACGGCAATAAGCTTGCCGCCTATTACGCGGGACGAAAACTACTGGCAAATTGTGGGCGTGTAATGCGCCTCTGCCTACCCCTTCGGGATATAGGCGTGATATGTGTGTCTGTGTGTGCAATCTGAAGGACAAACTTTCAGATTGCCTCAAGGACCTTCTTGAATTTGTTCACTAGCTCTCATCCTATAGTGATTGCACATCACTGTGAAGTCAATACCAACCTTACTATTTGGTTATAAGCACTGTTTTTGTATAACAGAATATTAACACTGTAATTGTCTAACAAGTATTAGGTAAACTGTAGTTGTGAACATATTGGACAAATGAATCGTGTACACGATGTGTTGTTAGTAATTAGTATTTGTATGAAAACGTCCACTTGGGTGATAATGTTCATACAACTGGTTATTCTTATTAACTACTAACTGATCACACGGCTCCGCCTGCGTGATATAGTTTTCTCGTTTCTCATAGGAACATTTTTTTTTTGGACATTATCACACAATGTCATCTAGCCCAAATTAACCTAATATAAGCTTCTGCTATGGGATCTAGACGACTGATAAACATACTTATATATTTCTAAATACATAAATATTATACTCAAACTCCGAAACAAACATTTGTGGATCGCACAAATAATTTGATTCGACCCGGAATCGAACCTGGGACCTCAGAGACGGCAGTCGCATACTCATACCACTGAGCCACCGAGGCAGTCAGTGACAATGTAGCTACATATAAGTGAAAGAATTTTCGAAATCTGTATCTGTTATCTGTAAAATATTTCGTCTTTTTTTGTTCTTTCGTGTATAGACTAATGGTTCACCCCGGATTTGCACGACTAGAATAGTAGATTTACGAACACGAAAAAAATAATTTTAATTACGGAACACTGCTAGCTATTTTCGTAGGAGATCGGACAATAAAATTAAACAATTAAATATGAATCTCTATTTTAATAATTAATTAATTAACAAATTCACCAAGATGTTTATTAACAAGAACATAGAACATTAGCAATTGTAAAAGAATATTCTCAGAACATAATTTACCTGGGGGCAATTGTTCAAAGCGGTCGTTGAACTGCCCGAAATGGTCCGGCCAAAAAACCACCCAGAGTTGGCCGCTGGGCTCTTATGTATAGTACGTGTATGTATACTGTGAACTTGACAAAAATATTTTAATTGTTTTATGTATTTCGTGATGACTTAAGTGTACACACACATTACCGAAAACGATTTGTCCCGGTTTTGGTCGTGTGGCATTTTTTTTAGTAAGAATACAAGTACACAAGTAAGTAAAATATACTAGTTATCTCGACGAACTTTGTATCGCCTCAAATAAAAAAAAAACAAAAAGGATATTTTAATATTTCATGCAAATGTATGTAAATTGAAAACGGCGACGGACGGACAGACAGACAGACAAATTGTCGTATTAAATATATAGATACAAAATTAAAATACCACAACATCAGTTCTCAAACTAATCGATTAAAATGTTACATAGATACGTATATATTCCCGAGAGGGTAGGCAGATATGACTAATACACCCACATTACCCTAATCGAACATTATTCTAGGACGAATTTTTTACATACCTACAATCTTAGTTCAAAAAATATTTAACAATTCATTTTCTGTTCCAAGTTCAAAATGTACGTAGTATCCAAGCACCTATATAGCTATACGTCTATCAATAGCTATGTATAGGATATGGGGTATCTCAGAAGACCGCATTCCAGCGCCCAGCCCTCGCCGACGCCGCCGCCGTAACATGTTGCCATACGCACGCTACAAAACCATACCAACTACAAAACACAACAACTTTGACTCAACGGAGAAAAGTTCAATTTAGATTAAAATTAAGTTTATGAAGTGTAAATTTAAATTTGTCAGTCAGAGTCGATCTGTGTCTTTTTTTTATTCACCAGCGAAACCACGGAAAGGATTAATTTGAACCAAATTAATCGTAACGTAAGTGTTACGTAAAATGTCGGCGTTATATTAGACTTTATTGTATTAATTTATTTATTGAGATATCGTTTTCTATATATTTTATTATTCTAGTATTTTCAGTTGAGGTTAATCTATCAGTGAAAACCGCAGGCAAATAGGTCCAGTATCTTTGGAGATTAGCCTGTACATACATTATATATAGACAGACATGCGCTGTATAGAAATACATTTAATTTTAGGGACCGCCGGGCGCCACTGGAAATACGTCTCCTTGTAACCAGAGACGCCAGGCAACGGACGTTAGAGCGGCCTAAAAAAACACTAACGGAACTAAAAAAAAAAAAAAAATAACATCTACTGGGAATTTTACGTATGTAGCCGTAAAGAAAGGTCCCATTTCTTTGTGTACCACAGTAATTTGTTTTTGGATTGAGTGACCATTTCTAATTAGTAATAGAACATAGCTGTATATTTAGTCAAAAGTGTAGCCCTAATAAAAAAAAAATGTCACTCGTAAGGATCTCTAGTTATTGCCAAAAATTTAGATCACTTTGATCAACGCTTATAGTATTCTTTTATGTATGACCGCATGAGATCGTTAGCAAATAACTTCGTGATGAACAAATCTCGTCTATTTGCGGGTCATTGACCAGATGCGAGTGATCCAGCCGTGTCTAGGCATACCACTTAGGAATCATTCAGATTTACTTTGCCTATACAGACTCGGATACAATCATCATTATTATCCGTTAAACCAGGTTAGAATTAACACACACATACATATATTATCACGTCTATCTCCTCGAAAGACACTGTGCACTACACAACCTGTGTCAGTAATTTTGTTGGTCCCATGTAAGGACTTCAAGGCTCAGTTAGTGAGAATGGAACTATCTGTAGTAGATATAAGGACACAACTAGGGCTCAAAAGTTGAAACTAATGTTTATATGAAAATAGTTTTAATTTTAACAACACCAACTGGAGCCCTTTAAATAGATCTTCAATATTTCCATACAAAAGACATCAACGAGCTCGATGCTGCGCGTGCGCACATTTCACTTACTGAGTTTTCTGTGGTAAGACAGCAAACGAACTTATAGAATTAGAGAAAATCCTCAATATACGAGTAGAATGATTTGTTGAAAGAGTTGACGCAGATTTTTGGAGACTCTTAGAAGAGTGCTTAACATTTTTCCTGGAGCCTTCGCCTTCAAATCCATGGAAGATCCTACACAGGAGTATCCTTCGAGCTAAAGTAGAGTCTATATCTAAGTGTAAACTTATAGTACAACTGAAGTAGTCAACTGGAGTCTGTAGTCAGTTTTTCCACTTCAAAAAACGTCCAACGCTAAAGAAGTTTTCACTTCAAAAAAATCTTAATTCGAATAACAGTCTGATCCTGGTAAGTTCAACAACGCGTTAAGTAAATATTGGTTGGGAAATGATTCAATTCCTGAGTCACTCACTCACTCACTCACTCAGTGACTCGTGTTAGCGGAGCACTTACCAATGTTTGTTCGTTATATTCTCGAGAGTTAACTGCATGAAATTGTAGTTCTGTTCTCTTTATTTACAACTTTTTGATTACCAAGGCTACACCTGCGTGATTTAGTTTTCCCGTTATCAATTTCCCACGGGAAAATAATTTCGGGATAAAAAGTGGCCTATGTCACTCGTGGATAATGAAGCTACTTATTGGTGAAAGAACTTTTTTAATCGGTGCAGCAGTTATAGAGAATATTCAATTCAAACAATCAAATCTTTCCTCTTTATCACACACACACATATCACGCCTATATCCCCGGAGGGGTAGGTAGAGGCGCATTACACACCCACAATTTGCCAGTATTTTTAGTCCTACGTAATAGGGGGAAAGCTTATTGCCGTCACCGGGCACACATATAATGGGTTATGTCCAAAATGGCCGAATGAATTTATTAAAAATTAGCAGCTTTATTGTAATTTTGAAAAAAGAATTGTAACCCATTGCCTTGTGAGGAAATGTTGATGAAAGGCAACAAAATCTTACGTGCCAGCCGCTGTGGCACAGCAGCCAATTAAAGTCCTAGGCGTCTCGGACTATCAAATCTATACTCTCTGTAATATTAGCGATCCTGTTTTTGTAATATTATTTATTGCTGCTCCGCTCCTATAGGCCGTAGCGTAATGTTATATAGCCTACCGAGTTAAATGGTCTATTCAACATAAAAGGATTCTTTGAATTAGATCTAGTAATTCCTAAGATTATTGCGTTCAACCAAACAAACTCTCCAGTTTTATAATACGAGTAGGACGTAGAATTAGGGAGAGATCCGGTCACACTCGCTCTAGGGCTTTCCTGGTGCAAAGATTGTCCATTGCCATTCAGCGGGGCAATGCTGCCAGCATCATGGCCACCTTTGTACCAGGAACGATGCAGGACGTATATTTGTGACTTTTTTTTTATTTCTGACTAATTAATTGTTTATTTTGTATATTTATTAATAATTTTGTAAGCTTGACACTTAATTTACCTTGACATTTAATTTGTTTTATAATACCAATAGATAGATAGTTTAGTAAAAAACAGACATACAATCATGCCCTGTTCACCTAAATGGTAGACATACATACATATTTATACCCCACATTTCGCCAGTAACTTGTTGGTTCCACGTAATATGGGCGAGTCTATTGCCGCTAACCGGGAACTTTTATGTTTGCTGGATCCTCGTCGATTAATCGGCAGGTGTACCGCTTGAAGGTGAGCTTGATTTGGAAAAAGAATTAGAAAAAATGAAAATGTTCAAAGGAAAATAATGTTTCTTTTTTTTGTAAGCTCATTGATACAAAGTTTTTTACGAAAAAATTTACGAAAAAAGTTGAATTGTATGTAACTGTATAAAAAAGATGAGGCTGTATGTACCGTAGTTCTTTTCCTATCCTTAAACAGTGAATAAAATTAATGAGCATAAATAAAATATACTACTTATCACGGCGAACTTTGTATCGCCTCAAAAAAATAATAATAATAATATTTGAATATTTCATGCAAATGTATGTAAATTGAAAAACGCGACAGAAGGACAGACAGACAGAACAATTGTCGTATTAAATATATAGATTCGTTTCCATACATATAAATATTTTGATTTATTATTTAATGGTAGTTGTTTCTTTACGCTAGGCACAAAAACTGAACTATACAGTCTATAAATTATCTTTTTTAATTGATACATACATTGATACAATTTGCCCAGTTTATCGGTTATTCAAAAACTCAGTCGTTTTGTATAACCGCTAAACTGAGCAAATTACATTTCCCTCCCTAGCTTCTTGTTCTAAGTTTAAATTTCTATAAAAAAAAACCACCATAAATCACATGCACAGACACCTTGATTCTCACGGTACATTACAGTGATTAAATAGAAGGGCAATGTTAATAACTCAGAACGTAATAATCGTGGTGAGCCATCGTCTTAATTACGTGCGCATAATGTGCGGTTTTGATCGCTATTATTTTGCGGTTGCCAACAGTCCACTTACGCAGAAAATGTTTAAACGACATATTTTAGTAATGAGAGATATATGATATTTTGCATTGTTTTAGAAATGATGATTAAGGACTCTGAATTATTTGTTTTTTATTTAATTGTTAGCTCAAGAACTTAACTTTAAGCAGTCTGTATTTATTATTTTTAATTGATACATTGACTTAGTTTTTATTAGGATTCCGTACCTAAAGGGTAAAACGGGAACCTGAGACTTCATTGTCCGTCCGTTCGACTCCTGGATGTATCTCATGAACCGTGATAGTTAGAAAGTTGAAATTTTCACAGACGATGTATTTCTGTTGCCGCTTTAACAAGAAATACTAAAAACCGAATAAAATCAATATTTAGGGGGAGCTCCCATACAACAAAAGTAATTTGTTTTGACATTTTTATAAATAACTCGAAAAGTTTTCTCGTTCCCGTGGGAACACATTACCGGGATAAAAGTAACTCAGGGATAATGTAGCTACATATCAGTGAAACAATTTTCAAAATCGGATCATTAGTTACGGAGCCTATTCGCTTCAAACGAACAAAGAAGAATTAAATTTTTCCTCTTTTCAATCAAATATTATAGTATAGATGGTACGGAACCTTTCGTGAGCGAATCTGACACGCACTTGACCAGTTTTTTTAATATTATTCATCGTTTTAATAAAAAGACCAGCAGCATTTAATGATAAATATAAATTATAGTAGATGTCCAGATAATAAGAGCGAGATAAATCTCAGTTTCAGCTTAGAACGAGTGACTGTCGCGAGCTGTTAGTGATAATGTTAGGGATCTGTCAAATAATACGCGACTGAGTTATGGATTATTATTCGCAGGTTAGGTTGCTAACTTGTAGCATGGTCTCTATACTTTTACGCAGTGATAATTTCTTCACTGCCACATATGCTGGCATGCGTCTATTGTCACAGAATGAATAATAATACCCTACTTATGTTGCAAGTGGAAATATCTATCTACTTTATTGGACAAGAAGCGTGGCTATATAATATACCATAGGAGTAGATGAGCAGAGGTGAATTACTTTGATTGCGTTGCCGGACACCATTTGATATAGAAAGTCAATAGTTTTTTACAAAATTACTGTAGCTCATCGTTACCTTATTTTAATTTAATTTATACTACGAGTATTAGAAAAGAGTGGCCGTGGTTCGACCATTGCCTTGCAAATCTGGCAGTAAGAGTAAACGTAGAAGCAATAATCTTGACGTTCATAAGTGTTACTTTGTGGACTACATGGATAAAGATATTTTAATTTCAGTTCAATAACCATATTAACCATTACGTAATTGGCACCTAAATTTGTAGTGTAGTACAAGTGTAAGTATACAGTGGAAAAGTATACAACGTCTTTTGTCCAATACGTGTAGCAAATTCAAACAAATGCCATCAGTCGGCAGTATAACTTTACGTAGTATATGTACGCTCCCTAACGCATCAGTAGTGACTCTTGATAAATGAATGGAGACGGTCTAAGCCTCTTGCTGACTATAAATTGTACGACTACCCACGGGAACGATGTGCACTGGACTTATCGTGAATATAACTCACTAACTGTCTTGGAATCAGAACAGTGAATGTGTACACTTAAATGGAATTTGCAGATTGTGAGCGCAATCTGTGCAGAATGTGAGACTTTGAGAGCATCTGTTCAAGTACATTTCATACACTTTGTTGTTACCTACTTTAAATTCGTTTAAAATTTCCAAGTATCGAAGTACAGTCGATAACTTTATTGAACCCACATGTAAAACGCGTCTCGAGATTCATAATTTTCTTAAAAATTCACTTTTAATTCTTGACTATAGTCGATACAATCATCCATTATGATGAATCATATGAGTATAGTGGATGTTTGCACTCAATGGCATTATTGCGTATCTACGGTCTTTGTTGCAACTAAGTTACTAAAAAACTGTATATTATTTTTAAATCTGTGATATCTGTGACAGACAGACAGACAAATTGTCGTATTAAATATATAGATTTACATTTATTTACAAAAAATTTAGTAGTACTTTCAATATTTATAAAACATCTTGTAAGAAACGGTTTCGCGTCATTTTTTGTTTGTTGAGTGGTGAAATAAATAATATGCTAACCAATTGTGTTTGATTTTGCCATGTTCCCTACAATCTGAAGTCATTACACGTAATAGGGAAAGAGTCTATCACCACTTTCCAGGTTTTACGTTTAAGAGCCTCGTCGGTTGATAGATTCGTTAGGATTAACTTGTGCCTCTAAGATCTTCTTGAGACCCCTGTGACCCTTGTGACCACAAAATAACTAAGTAAACGAAAATAAAATAATTATGAGTAATAAATATTCTAAATTACGACTTCTCTCACGGTCCCTGCTACTAATATATAAAACTGTTATAGTAACATTAACGAATCTCATTTTATTCGTAATCCATTAATTGCCAGCATTGGAACCTCTTTCGTTGATTTTTTTCTTTTTTTTTTCTACCCAGCACCTGTTTTTAAAAGTTGACCCTTCAATGATTTGAATGACTGGTTATTTTTATACAAATAGTCATTTTAAACTGATGTAACATTTACTTTATATGGTTCAGGATAGAGTTTATATTTCTCTACAATGAAAATTTTGTTATAAAATCGTACGTGGATTCAGGGTGAGAAGATGGTACAACAGACATCGTTCAGGTAGAAAATCGATTGTTATTAGACGTCAGAGCTTCTCATAATATCAAAAATATATTACAAAGAATCGATTCTACGAGTTGAATTGAACGTGCCCAAAGAATTCCACGTCATTTTAGTTTTATCATTTTGCTTATGATAATAATATTGGGCAGATGTGTTTTTTGAATAATAATTGTACTATTGAAACGTTCGCTTTTATATTTTGGTTACAATAGAGACAACGAAACGAGCACCAAAAAAGAGCATTATTGTCTATTATGTGATATTGTTTAAAACTAAATGTGGAACGCCTTTAGTTTTAAACAAATTTTTTCGAACGAAGTTCCATAACGCGGCTTAGGGTAGTGCCATTTAGTAGAAGTTGTCACGTAACGAAATGCAGTATGCTGTATATGTATGTGTGTTTATGTGTACCTACTACAAGCAAATGAGCAAAGTATTTATGGAGTTCTTTGCATCTTTATATTTGAACACGACAATCTTTATCAAAAACACTCGGATTTACATGAAGTTTGTTTTTTTTTCAGTATTTCACCATCTGAATGTTTTTAAATAACTTTAAGTTTGTTAATTGATAATTGTAAGTTTTCAAGAGATGGAAGGCATGACAGTGATATTGAGCAAAGAGTTGTGGCAGGTAATCAGGTGAATGGGGCACTATATAGCTTTATGAACAGCCAGAACGTGTCTCATAAGGCAAGGATGGCTGTGCATTGAGGAGTGCTTATCCCTACATTAATGTATGGTAGTGAATGTTGGGTGTGGCAGGAGAAGCATCAGAGTAGAATAAATGCGGTCGAAATGAGAAGTTTGAGAAGTATGGCTGGTGTGACTCTGATGGACAAAATGAGAAACAGTGTGATAAGAGAACGTCGTGGTATGTCAGAAGATGTAGTAAGCAAGGTGGAAAAAGGGATGCTTAGATGGTTCGGACATGTAGCGAGGATGGATGACAGTAGATTGACAAAACAGATACATGAAGCGAGTGTAAATGGACAAGCTAGTAAGGGTCGACCAAGGCGAACATACTGCGACCAAATCGCAGATGTCCTAAATAAAGGCCAGGTTAAAAGTACCATAACCGGTGAGCATGCATGAGTACATTAATGAAAGTTGAGGAACCGAAAGAAGTATGCCAGGATCGTAGCAGGTGGAAATCCGTTGTCTCTGCCTACCCCACTGGGAGAGAGGCGTGATGTTATGTATGTATGTATGTATGTATGTATTAAGTTTGGTAATTTAAACTATTAACCTAAGGCTAAGTGATTATTAAGGAATCAAATTAATATTATAATCATTAAATTTGTGGATAGTCGATTATTAAATTAACTGTTTTAACAATTAATAAATTGTTGCCTTACAAAGAAGAGAATGGAGCTGCGATATTCTTTGTCTGTTTGCCAGTTCTAAGTTTTATCCTAATAAAATTTCCGTCATGATAGCAACCATGAACCTACCAACAGCCAGAGCCTGCTATGTAATGTTAATAAAGTTGAAGTCACAACAGCTGCCTTTTACAGAACAGTTATGAATTAAGGACTCCGAGTAAATGCAAGATGAAAACTGGAAAGTAGCGGGACTCGAGTTGAATCTAAAAATATACGAGCTATGTAGGTTAGAGCAATGCGGCCATAGCGTCGCTGTAGTTTATATCTTGTAGAAGGTACACCGTACTTTAATGAAGTTACTAGCACTACATACTGAATACTATAACATTATTGTTTTTTAAGTTTCTTGATAGAAAATAAATGTTGCACAATTTTTTTATTAAAATATGTACTAATGGATGCCCGCAGCCTGCTTGGTTTACATTTCTCGCTCTCCATCCACAAGTAAACCTAATAAGCTGGCAAAAAGCAGCCGTTCTTTTATTACGGCTATCTCCCTAGCGACTGTTTTTTAAGTAATTCCCATTGGGTAGGTAGATGTAGTGTAGATAAGCGGTCTTTCGACACAGCGTTGGTGTATCTACCTACATAATATGTTATAATTGGGTACCTACATATACATCTACCTAAATAAGGTTTAGGTAGACCATCCTCGACAATTTTGTCGATAATCTTTCCTCTCGCCTGCATGCCTGTCTGTAATTGTGTGTGTTCTGAGCCAGCGGGCACATTTTTTTATCGTATCTCCACGAAACTTGACGCCAGCGTTTCTTAATTTCAATTTTTTTTTATAATTATTAGCTGTTTTTGATTGGGGGAGATTTTTTTTTAAATGTTCGCAAAGTCTAGGTACCGTTAGACCATATAGGCGACCACTAGTATAAAGTAGTTTCGCTATTACCTCGGTTAGTCGTTTGGAGTGAGTTGACTACATTAATATCAATGTTATAGTACCTACGCATAAATGAAGTGGACGGTGTAAGCTATAGCCGCGACAAACACAAGCCAGTGGGGCGCGATCCGGCACACAATATTAATAATCAAGCTAATAGAGATAAGTATACTGTATACGTGTAAAATTTGATATTTCTCTATATTATTTATATGTGGCCCTTTGGATAATAACTATAACAGATGGAATACGCAAGATACGAGTACATATTATTATAGAAGTTCAGATAGGAAGGTAGGGTAACGTGAGGTAAAAATAATATGTCACAATTTCCAACAATAGGCCTCGGAATTTCAAAGAAATTTTACCTCAGTAGGTAGATAATTACACCGCACTCCACACGTTGATGGAGTGCTCAGCGTGGGCGAGTCAGTGCCGGGCCCTCTTAGTGGCTCTGGGTGTGGATACCCTCTCACTGGAGACCATGCTTCAAGCATGATCATGGTCTGCAGCGGGAGTGGGTGGAACGCGGCCGTGTCATTCTGCGAGCTGGACATGCTCGCAGAATGCTTCGAAGTCAGCAAAATGTAGATACATAATTATGTTATTTTGCTAGTTTGTGCAGAAACTAACAATTTTATCATAGACCGCTACTCTGATGATACAATATTTATGTTATACAATGTAGTGTAGACTTCATACGCATTTACACATAGCTACCTAATAAGATTTTTATAAACCTACCTACTAGAAAAAAAGGTATTTCGTATATTTAGGTATTAAAATATAGGTAATACAAACGAGGCTTAAAACCAACAGTGTTCAATACAACATTGTTGGTTTTAAACAGCCGTTTTAAACCGTGTATTATACCCTTAAGGTTATAAAAGACTACGGTGAGCCGCGTCGCGCGCCGATCAGACGGAAGAAAGTACGCGTCGGGATGATAGCGTCTGCAACTGGCCAGACCGGTCGCGCTTCATTGTGGTCACTTTTTGTTCACCTTCCCCGGCTCCTCCGTCCTTCCCCTCCCCTGTTACCACTCCACTTCACTCCGTCGAATTGAGTCCGCCAAAATGTTACGATTAAAGTAACTGAAGGACCAACATCATAAATTGGTAGGACTGAATTTGTTTTTACACGGCTGACTTAGAAACAAAAGCTATTCAGCCTAGATTCAGCCTAATAGTTTGCACCAGAGCAGAGCTACAAACAATAAAAAAAATATCTAAATTCTAGCAAATCAGTTTTATACCACCGCAGACCCGCGACTTCGCCCGTATACAAGAATAGGTAACGACTTTTTTTGGATAAATAACTTTTTTAGGTAATAAAGTTTATTTTTAAATCGAGTAAGTATCGCTTTTGTAAACTACATTTAGGTATCTGTCTAACTGTGCGTGATTATGAGAAGGTGGAATAATGTGGTTAGAAAGGTGCAAAGTATGAATGTGGAAGGTTTTAGAGGGCAGAAAGTGAAAGAGGATGTAGTAAGGAAGGGAGTGACTGAGGAGATGACGAGTGACACAGGGATGTGTGAAGGAGATACACAATGTTGCGCCGAGCCCAAGTAATTGAGATACCTATTGATAGACAATCCGTTCCGTACATTTTGTATAGATAGATGTGTCGTGGGACCTTGTTTTAGAATTGTTAAGAAATAAATAAGGTACGAATCCTTATGACTGTATAGTACACTAGTTCCCACCTTCATTTTTAAACAAGAGCGACCAATAAAGCCCTGTAATGTTTATCATTATAGGGCTTTAATTTTCGTTATCATGAATTGATGACAGAGAAATGTCCGAACATAAATATCTAGGTAGGAATGTATAACAGTGTCCGTTTACAAACTGTTATTATTAATTATTGATAATTCAGACATGAAAAACACGCAGTCATGATGAGAGACGAGGGAGACGAGTTGTACCTACATACTTTTGTCTTTAATATGAATTCTGGATTCCGGGCATGTAGCGCCATCTCGAATTGTTCACTTGTATTACAATTTGTTCTTGTGTCTCGTTAATGGATATAATGAAAATCTTGATTACACATTTTTGATCGTTATGTTTGTTAATAATATATTTAGATTAGGGATAAACAATATTATGGTAAAGAAGTAGTTCGGAAAAAGGAAAGGAAGAATCATTACCAATGATCCAATGACAGACAAACCTCTAGATTAGATTTGCTGGTGTCTATGGTTTTGTGACGACTGATGACAGATTGTCATGTAAGTGTGGCTGACAAATGTCGACAAAATCAAAAGATGTCTTTCTGACGTGATTTGCCGATGTAATTTATTTGGATTTATTAATTTTATGAACATGGGAGGGTCACAAAGCACTCGAAAAGTTACTGTTGATAATGAAAATGCTATACAAGTATCTCAGGATGCATTAGATCGGATACAAGCACAGCTCAATGCAAAAGTAATTATGATAAAACATTACATAATTTAGATCAATGTCATCGGTTATTAGTAAAATAAATAAAGGTGTAGTTACACAAACAAATAATCTAATAAATAAAGAAATATTTGCGGCCCTGACTGCCAAATTTACTGTCAAGCTTGTGATAAAAATCAATACTTAGCGGTAATGAATGTGTAGGTTAGTTTCACTGCACCATCACCAGGGAATAGAAGGTATCAACGACTATATTTAATACTTCTGTGTGTGGTGTTATCCTAAAGTGACCACAAGTGATTCATGGGGTTTCCTAAACTAATTTTATTTTATTCTTCATTTTTACCCAATAGTGAAAAATAGCATGTCAATAAATTTATCCAGAGATCCAATAGTAAATGTAAATTACCCCAACACCTATTAGTTTAAGTAATATAAAATTGTGATTCTATGTGACAACATTATTTTGAGGAATACAAGGAATGTCTATAATAAAGCTTTAATTTACTTCTAAATACTAATTTCATTTAGTAAACAGACTAAAAGAATTGAGACTTACTTTTAAAATTATATTATTTTCAAAGTCCTTTTTTAATCTTATAATTTTAACCCATTCCAGCAAGCACAAGAACCGACCCCACAGCCAGCACCATTATACGTACCACCTCAATCATCAGATCAGCAACAACTCCACAACTACGCAGCTGAGGAAGCCTATTGGTCTCAACGTATTGAATCCCTAAAGAGAACACATAACAAAATAAATAGTAGTATGCAAACTGAATATCAGAAAACGTTGCAAGACGCTAATGAACTCTTTGGTGCAATGAAAACAGATAAACAAAGCAACAAACTTAGCCTATGTGAGGAAGAAAAGGCAAAGGTAAATAAATAAATCCTATCATGAATTTATGAACCTTTGTAGATTCATGTAAATGTGGTTGAAAATTTGTCCCTATCCTATAACTTTATCATCATCCACTGAGCCTTTTCCCAACTCAGTTGGGGTCGGCTTTCCAGTCTAACTGCGATGGGGCTGAACTTCTATATTTTCCTTGAAGTGATTGCCATCTGACCTTCACAACCCATGGGCGATATTGAAGTTCTGTAGTTAAACCACTCGGATTTTATTTTAGGGCTCCAAATACCCGTAACGACTGACATAGATGTTTTTGTATGACAACCGGGACTGACGGCTTAACATGCTCTCCAGACATAACTTTATGTGATGAGCAAAATGGTTTGTTGTGTCAGGGTGTAGTTTATCTTTAAGAGGATGAATTTAGAAGCACATAAGTATTGTTTTACAGTTGTCGAGATCCAGATATTTCCTGGAGTAGTTTATTTCCTAAAATATTTTTGTTGAAGCAGTGTGCTATCCTAGGAGGCCAAACATGGCTCTAAATTCAACACTTATATTATTGTTTGACACTAACTCAGCACTGTAATTTTGAATAACGTTGCGTATAAGTACTAGGGATCTTATCTACTGGAATTAAAAGTGTTCGGTTTCCCTGATACTGTTTGTATTTAACAATTATTACATATATTACACTTTTTAATTCTTCAATCGGAGCTGAGGTGCCCGCCACCCCGCCATTGATTTTCCTCCTTATTTGTGTTATTTTAGTTTTTCTTCTATAATATTAAAATTTTACCACATACTAAATGAGGTTGTATGCCAAGCGGGCTAGCACCTTCACAGTACCTATATTATTCTAGACTGAGAGCCAGTGTGAATATGAGTTGTCACCACAAACCATGAGCCAAATGATGTTGTGTCTGGCCTGTCCAGAGTTGTGTACTGTAGAAGACCTAAACGAGGCAAGGCCAAATGCGATATTGCAGAGCACTGGGTCAATGCCATATAAGAACAGAAAATTAAAGTGTTATTTAGCTATGGCTATGAAAGGACAAATATTAAAGTTATCTAATAGCCAATTTTTTTTCATTTCCAGGTCCTCCAGTGCTATAGTACAAATCCAGATAAATCGCTTCTGTGTTCTGTGTTAGTGAATGAATTCAATGACTGTGTGTGCAAGAGCAGGGTGGCAGCTGTCACGGCATCCTCTTGAGTTAATGAGTAATAATGTAAATATTCAGCCGATGGTCAATCAAGCAATACCGATACTGTTGGATGATCTTGAATGTGGAAGTGGCTGAGGTGTAGAATTAATATTAATGCTGTATCAATAAAACTGTTAATTTGAGTAACATATTTTTCTTTATTTTGACAAAGATTTGTCCTAATATGACTCAGCTATATTATTTAATACATATATTGAAGAAGGTTTGGTTCATATAGGAAGTACGTAAGTACCTATTCTGCGGCGATACGCTGAAGTGATTATGACAGTTCAAGACCTCAGTTTTGTGTCCGAATGAATGCTATCAAAATACAAAATACCAATGTTAAAAAAAAATGTTTCAGCAGTTTCATTGGTAGATCAGAGAGAAATCAATTTACTCAAGTTATCGTGATTAGGAATACTATTCATAAATTTTTCAGCCACAGAGTGGTACAAAGGTATGTTTGGAGTAAAAGGGTTTCTGTTTCTAACCACATTTTCCCATCGGTCGCTAGGTGGCGCTACTTGAACAAATGGAAAGAATTGATCTGCAGAGAAACTACCTATTTGCATGTTTAATGGGAACCCGAATATCCTGCATGGTCCTGCCATATTGTTAAAACGTGTGCCTTTTAAATGTACCTAAACGTTTTACTCGGCTACTATAAATTAAGTAGGTCAAAGACCAACAAAATGTCACATATAGGCACAAAGCAACGAATTTTGACACTATAGGTTACTAGTTATAGGTGCAAAATACACCTTAATATCCTCCAAAAAGTCTACGTGCGAATGTGCGTGATAATACATACTAAAAGCATAGGTGCTAAAAGTAACAAAAAGGACCAACTCGGTAAGTTCTGTGGCTGTATACAGGTAACTGACGTATTGATTATACATAAGTTTTTATCTATGGATTATACGCGAACGTCTTGTATTGTTACCGAAGCAACCATGCCACAAAGAGAATACAATACTACGTGAAATAGTGAACTTGTTGTTCAATTCAATTAAATTCTGTTCCTAGTCATTCGGTGTTAGCAACACGATAGTTCTCTAAAAATGCCACCTCCAGGCGAGAAAGGAGCCGAGGAGGAAGCACCCAAGAAGAAACGCATACCCATATACCCGGGGTTCCCAGAATTGGAGAGATCTGATGTCAGCATTTATCCAAAATACTCTAAATTACGATTAGCTTAGTAAGTACCCACCTATGTACTTTTACGGGTAAAGATTTATGAACATGCGGAACATTGAACTGAGTAGAGCATCTCTGTCTTATTGTACCGACTAATAAACTGCATGGTATCTCTCCTTATTACTAAAAGACCATTTCAGGTATACCCTTTAACATGGTCGATGGAATTGGCAGCTGACATGCTTACAAATGGACAAAGCTTCCCTATCACATGGGAGGTTTTTGAACTTGTAAGTCTAGATTAATGTCTACTGCTCAATACAAGTTCCGCTGCAAATCTCCCTGCTAATGAATGCACTAGGTACTCTGGAGCAGGCCACTGGTAATCCACAAATAAAAAGCTTAATTACTTAATTCCAAGTAAGTACATAATAGTAGAAGTACCCACAGAGCAGGTAGGTTGTTATCTACCCAATGAAACATTTCCTTAATACAACTTTTTTAAATTCTAGTGTCGTAGTATGTCGTCACCGTTACCACTGGTCCAAAGTAGCTCAGCGGAAGCAATTCATGAAGGAGCTCCACAGTTTTGAAAAGCTGCAGCCCAACGCACTGGATGGTGTCAGAGTCCACCGTGAATTCTCTCAGGGGATACTCTCACATACAATACCACCTCGGAGATATATACAGAAGCTAACACCAGATCCCCTGAACACTAAACAAAGGATGAGGGTTGAAGAGATCATCAGTGGTAGAGTAAATTTTAGTCAAAAGTAGAACTGTTTTTTTATCGTTCTGCTAATATAATAATGTTACTAAAGTTTTGTATACATATATACAGTACTTATATAAAGTTCGCTCTGTACTTGCAACTTATAGCCACTATGAATTTTTTAATTTTATTTGAACTTGTATATTTTATGTACATAACTTTGATAAAACCTTGAATATGTTTTATCAGGAAAATAAATAAAATAATGAAAACTATTTTCAAAAACTTTATTCCACATTTTCTACTTGTTTTTTTTTTCTCATTTTTTTACTTTTCTCTACATTTGTTTGTAGATAATGTGCTTCCTTCTTAGCTTGAGATATTTCAGCTCTTAATCTCTGTTTCATTGCTGCCCTTTCATAAGCGAGTCTTTCACTCAAGTGTACCCATTTGAACCTTGGAATGTATTTAATGTTCCATATCATGTCATAGTATCGAGATCTTTTCCTTGAACCGATTTTTGTATTGTTCAATTTACCAGCCACATCCTTAGCAACTTTTTTCTTCTGGAACTCAACCCAACCTTCTGAAAACTGGTTAGGTACACGTTTGCGTTTTTCACCAGGTTCTGAAACAATTAGTATTTTCATATTGTTGTTTTATTGTTTTTATTTTAGATTGCCTTCGTAAGTATTACCATTAACTACGCAGGTACCTCTTTTTTAAAATACACAAATTATATAAATTTAAAGAACGAAATACAGTCAGGTTTAACTACTAAAAAAGCATTCATTGTAGAAAACAATAACAACATAACCTCAAAATACTTACTGCCAGTAGGTTGTAAGTATATTCTGCCCACATCGCCAAATTCTCCGAAAATTTCACGTATCTTGGCGACGTTCATATAGGGAGGGATAGTAGATAAGTAAATTATGCCACGCTTTCTGATTTTCTTCGTCTGAATCGTTTTAGTAGTTTCAGAATTATTGTCGTCGTTGGAATAATTTTCTGAAATATCTTCACAGATAGAACCATTTTCAGGAACACGGTCCATTTCAACCTCAGGCATTATACACAAATCAAAGGCTTCATCTAATCTTAGAAAACCTTATATAATCAAAATAAAAATAAAATTGCAAACCCTCACTAATTAATCAATAGTAACACACATTGTCACACATGCACAATGAGATTATTGACAAAATCTATTTTTTTCGGCACTAAACTAATGAACTAGGCTAAGGTCTTTAACCATATTTCCTTCTAATCACTGTGATGTGGAAATGTGAACACCGTTTCTAAGCATGCTTATATTAACTTTAAAGTTTTTTGAATCGCATTTTTACATATTTGTGTTGTGTTTTTGAAGTTTATAAAATTAAATCTCTGCTAACAGCATTAATCTCTAATCAAAAAGTGGCTATAATAATTGCGAAAATGTAACTTAACTATCGATTCTAGCAAAACCGTACTTTACAAGCAATCATCAAAAGCAACCACTCCCACACAGGGGACACTGGAACAACAAGGCTTTTCGAATACCTCAGCGAGATGGCTGACGTTGCGCAGGTGCGGTTCCCGAACGCTGACCTGGTTTTCTTGGGGGACTTTAACGGTCATCACGTTGAGTGGCTGGGGTCCCTTAGGACCGATCATGCGGGACGAACCGCCCATGCATTCGCTCTCTCCCACGGGCTGACCCAGATGGTACGGGGGATCACCCGGATACCTGACAGGTCAGACCACACGCCCGCCTTGCTGGATCTACTGCTGACGAGTCGCCCAGCCGAGTACAGTGTGTCGGTACGCGCCCCACTGGGCACTTCCGACCACTGTGTGGTGCACGCCAGCTTCCAAGTGCCACCGCCTGCTCGTGCTGAACAAATGACTCGACGACTATGGCACTACTCGTCGGCAGACTGGGACGGTCTCCGCGATTACTTTGCGTCCGTCCCGTGGAGCCAGCGCTGCTTTGTAGGGAAGGCGCCTTCGGATAGCGCTGCTGCCATTGCTGGCGAGATCAGTTTAGGGATGGAATATTATATCCCTTTCACTGATGTCGCCAGCATCCGCAAAGCTAGCCCCTGGTTCGGGCGTGAATGTGCCGAGGCTGTCCAGAAAAAACAGTCGGCATATCGCGCCTGGGTCAGGGCTCGGGCGGCACGTGACCCGAACGTGAACCGCCTCAAAGCAGCGTACAATCGGGCCACTAGGTTCAGCAAGAGGGCCTTCAAGAGAGCGGATGCCCAGCGCGTCGCGCGGCTTGGTCAGGAGCTCACATCCCATCCCACGGGCAGCCGTGGATACTGGCAACTGGCCAAAGCCGTACAGTCAAATTTTTGTCAACCCTCGCTGCCACCACTGCGTTTTCCTGATGGATCACTGGCTCACAAAGCCCAAGAGAAGGCGGACATGCTCGCAGACCTCTTTGCGGCTAATTCCCGGGTCGATGACCGTGGCCTGCAGCCCCCCGCCATCGCCAACTGTGGCCACACTATGCCTGATATTGTTATCAGGCAATGTGATGTACGGGCAGTGCTGCGGTCACTCGACACGCGGAAAGCCAGTGGCCCTGACGGCATTCCGGCGGTGGTGCTACGAAAATGTGCTGCTGAGTTGTCTCCAGTATTAACGCGTCTGTACCGCCTGTCATACTCTACAGGCCTCGTGCCGGAGGCCTGGAAGGAGGCGAACGTACAACCGATCCCCAAGAAAGGGGATCGATCCGATCCAGGCAACTATCGACCCATAGCTGTCACCTCAGTCATTTGCAAGGTGCTCGAGCTTCTTATTAATAAGCAGCTCATGCGATACCTGGAGGATCACTCGCTAATCAATGATCGGCAATATGGCTTCAGGCCAAAACGATCAACGGGTGACCTCCTGGCATTCGTCACGCATGTATGGGGTGAGGCTATGGAAAAGTTCGGCGAGTCCTTGGCTATTAGCCTGGACATCGCCAAAGCTTTCGATAGGGTCTGGCATGCTTCGCTCCTTTCCAAGCTTCCGGCATATGGTCTACCTCCTCAACTGTGCAGCTGGATTGCCAGTTTTTTAAACGAGCGCCGAGTGCGGGTCCTCTGCGATGGCCAGGCTTCTCGCTTCTTGCAAGTGAATGCCGGGGTACCGCAGGGGTCCGTACTGTCACCAACTCTCTTTCTTCTGCATATCAATGATATGCTTTCCCTCGGGAACATTCATTGCTATGCAGATGACAGTACATTGCACGGGAGTTACTCGGTTCGTCCGACGGCGGGGCGATCTGTGATAGAGGAGGAGAGACGACATCTCGTGGGTGATCTCGACCGAAACCTCGACAGTATCTCCCAATGGGGTGCCGAGAACTTGGTCGAGTTCAATGCCCACAAAACACAGGCGTGTGCATTTACAGCGAAAAAATCCCCTTTCCTTCCCCTACCCACTCTTCAGAATGCAATATTACCAATGAAGGACAATCTAGACATCCTTGGCATAGACGTTCGTCGAGAGCTCAATAACACAAAATACATTGAGAGATGTATTGGGCTAGCTTCGCGGAAACTAGGAATACTGAACAAGGTAAAGCGATTCTTTACACCGCACCAGAGGCGTCTGCTGTACAAAACGCAGATTAGACCCTGCGTTGAATACTGCTCTCACCTCTGGGACGGCTCCGCGAAGTATTTGCTGGACGCACTCGACGCTATGCAGCGACGCGCTGTTCGCATTATAGACTGTCCGGAGGTAACGGGAAGCCTTGAGCCGCTAGCCCAGCGCCGAACAATTGCTTCCTTGGCCGCGTTCTACCGTATTTACCACGGTGAGTGTTCTGAAGAGCTCTTCAACCTGATCCCACCCTCTCCCTTCCGATCCCGAACAACGCGTGCCGGCCAGAGATGTCACCCTCATACCGTGGAAACCGTCTTCGCGAGAACCGAGCGTTTTAAACGATCGTTTCTCTGCCGAACGATGGTGGCTTGGAACGCCCTGCCTGCGCACGTGTTTCCTCCAACATATAACCCTGGGCTCTTTAAGCGAAGCGTGAAGAGGCACATTACTGGGTCGTCAAGCTGAGGGCCACTCTCTATAGTATTCCTGTGTACTGTGAGAGTCGCCCTCAATTGCCAGACGTCGCCTCAGCTTACCATCAGGCGGGTGGCGTCAATTAGTCGACCTAAAAATAAACAAAAAAAAAAAAAAAAAAGCATCACCGTAAGGTCATTTATTGGTAAATGGTATTATTTCTAGTCTGTGGTCATCTAGTCACCTGTCAACGTACCTAAACGTTGTATGTACCTACCTATAGGTATTTAGGTATTCAGTCTGTCAGTCATTTTCATTTATTTTTATGTTTGTGCAAAGAGTATAACTAGTATATGTATATAACCACTGAATATCGTCATCATTGTCGATTTGGAGTCGTGGTATTTGTTTTTAAAATTAGTTCGTGTTGAATATGGGTTGCGATGGAGGTACTATTCCGCGGAGGGATGAACTTGTGCGATTGAAGAAGAAACCTGAACAGGTACGATCGATCACAGTGACCGATTTTACAAACTGATTTATACTTGCACCAACAAAATTCCTGTGGAACTAAGTATCTATTCATATTTATTTCAGAAAGATAAAGATGCTGAAAGATCTTTCAAGTGGCGAAACTGCGCTCTGTCGCAACAACCGTTACAACAGCCCATTGTCGCCTGTGGATTAGGCAAGCTGTACAGCAAAAGTTCTGTGCTTGAAGCATTACTCGACAAAGAAACAAAGCCTGAGTCAATGAACCACATCAAGAATCTGAAGGTAAGGTTGTCAAATAGATTTTAATCTTCCAAAATGATCTTAGAATGTGTATTTGCAGTTCTAATATCTTATTATTCTACCAGCCCATGAAAATGATATCAGGAGAGTATGTCGATAACCAATGATATTTCAGGAAATGTCCATCTCATGACCCAATCCACCTATCCTAACACTTCGATGGCGTGGTCGGTAGTGCACCCGCTTTTCCTTTCTTCTCTTCTTCATCCATTCTCCGGGTCGAATCTAATATTGTGTTCCACAAATGTTTGTTTTAGTTTGGGTATAAGTATGTTTATCAGTTTTCTAGATACCATAGTATAATAGTAAAAAAAAAACATTTTTAAATAGACATTGATTGTACTTTTGATATCATCGTAAAGTGTTAAATTAACTTGGATGCAATAATTTTATTTCGTATTTTCAGGATATCAAAGATTTGAAGTTAGTAAACAATCCTGCGTATAAAGCTACAGATCATTCTGAGGGTACAGTAGGAGACGGTAATGCTCCTTACATTTGCCCGATAAGTGGGCTGGAGATGTCAGGCAAGTTCCGTTTTGTATTCTTGTGGACCTGTGGCTGTGTCTTAGCCGAGAGGGCACTCAAGGAAGTCAAACAGAATCTCTGTCATATGGTAAGCTATGTCAACCACTAACAAACTCTGCCGTCCATTGCATGTGGCACCTGACAGACTAACAAACACTAAGATAACTAGTGACTGTATTTGAGCAATGTAATAACTCCTAAATAGCATATCTGGTGATATTAACTGACACTGCACTGCACTGCATGCCTCGGTGGCGTGTTCGTCAGAATGGCGGGTGGGAAGTCATGAAATCGAATGAAACATGCTCTATTATTTAATAGTGTTTTAGTAGTATTTTGTGTGTGCGTTCGCGCAGTGGAATGTTGTTGAATTTAAAGATTTTAATTATGCAGATATTTTGTATGACGTTGTGTAAATGTGTATGGTAAAAAAAAATTTGTGCATGCAGCCATTGTGGAGAAATTCGCCAAAAACTGATTCCGCTGGGCGAACGTTGTCCTGCACATAACTAGACTATTAAGTTGTTTAGATTTGAGAGTCTGCCTAATATACCTAAAAATAAATCAACATTTAAAAAGTGTTATAAACTAAAACATTGGTATAAAAAAGGTATTTTCAAGAAAATATTCTTAAATGAATAGCAAATATGAATAGTTTTAAAGTCAAATAAATGAATAGTTTTAAAGTCAAATAAATGAATAGTTTTAAAGTCAAAATCTCTGCTGATAACTAATAGTGCTCGTCAATTTAATTATTTTTTGCTGGAAAAAGTGTTGGAACTGTGATTTAACTGTTGTGAAAGTGCTTAGTATAACTTCAGTTCGGTGTACGAGTGTTTTTCTCGCCAAATATAAAGCAATTCTTGTTAATATAGTGAAAACAATATAACATTTGACATAACACCTCTGCGAAAAATTTTACTCCTACCCTCAATTAAATTCATTTTCTCGTTTGATATTGACATTTTACCAAACTGTCAAAACTCAGTGTTGTCAGTGTAACGAAACTAAACAGCCTAAATATGAGTCCCCAAAAACCGCAAAGTACGTCTAGATGTGCCAAGTGTGGCAAAATACCAACTGATAAAAAACCATCAGTGAATTGCGACTCCTGTAAGTCTGTGGTGTGTAGTGATTGTCACGGCATGTCACCTACTGAAGTGCGTGTCCTGGAACTGAAAACTGTTGCTCGTGTTATGACCTTTCTTTGTGGTAACTGCAAGTCAGCTATGTCCCAGTTACCTATGATCATGCAGAAGTTAAATGAGCTAACTGAAGAAGTGCAACAACTACGTATGAGACAAAATATGCTCGCCACTGAGTCTGCGATTCAGGAAATAAATGAGAGGGCGAACAGGGCAATAGCAAACCTGATGCTGTAGAGATACTGCGTAACAGAACCAAGCTGGCAAACCCCAAATCGGTCACGGCTGACCAAACTCCTATGCAAAGAGAATATATGAGGTATCTGAGAGAGGAATTGAACAAACGAGTGGAAAATGGAGAAGCAGATCTAACAATTAAATACATCCGAGGTTACCCAACTATTGTAAAAAACAATTATCAAAAAAACTAGATAGCAAACCCAACCACACACATAGTACTGCCCACAATACAAATGATAAACCACAGACAATTAATGCTAAGAACACACAATCACTAATCTCAATTTCCATAATGTACACTAATATCCAGTCAGTGACTTCAAAGTTGGACCTGTTCATCGCCAGAGTTGAAATGTTAAAACCTGAATTGATCATATTAACAGAAATATGGCTTAAACCAAGTATACCAGATTCTATGATAAGCATACCAGGGTACAGTGTATACAGAGATGACAGACTTGACAGACGAAGTGGTGGAGTGGCAATATATCACTAAAATAGAAACAAAAATGTGAAAACCAAATTGAACACCAGGTATAATAACAAGCACGAAGCAGCTGAATATTTATGGCTGGATCTTACTGTCGGTGATGAGGTCCTTCTATTGTGTGGGTTATACAGAGGACATGACTCAACATTGCACCAGGATGATACTTTGCTGAGCGATTTGGCCGATGCATGCGAGGCTAATACGGTACTCATAATGGGTGACTTTAACTTTAGTGGAGTGAAGTGGCCACTTCGTGATACTGATTATCTCACACCGAAGGAGACCAATTTTGTACAGTGGTATGGCAGCACCAACCTGGAGCAGTTAGTCGACAGGGAAACCAGATTTCGGCAGGGAAATCAGCCATCGTTTCTAGATTTGATTCTAACTAATGATGCGGCTCTAATAGCTAATATTGACCATCAAGTCGCTATTGGAAAGAAAGAAGGCACCTAATAGAAACACCAAACTAATAAATAGACCTAATTATAACAAAGCTGATTATAGCAAAATTAACGAAGAGTTGCATACTATATTACCGGGAAGTATGGAGAACATTACCTGCGCAAAACGTCATTATGAGACCTTTCATAATATTGTTAAGAACGCAATTGCTCGGCATGTTCCTCATAGCACGTGTCAACATCACACCATAAACAAACCTTGGATTTCAGGTGAGACGAAGAAACTGATCAAGCAGAAGGTTGCATTGTGGAACAGATATGTCCTGACTGGTCTGGATGAGACTTACAATGAATATAGAAAACTAAACAATAGACTTATTACCCATAACAGGAAAGCCCGTAAAGTATACGAGACTCGTCTACTAGAAGCTGGACCGAAAAAATTCTATTCTTACATAAGGCAACAGATAACTTCAAGGATAAGCATTCCAACAGCATTGCGTAATGGTCAGGGGGAAACTGTAACTGCACCTGATCAAATTGCCACATTATTTGCTGATCACTTTGCCAGTGTGTACCAAGCAGAGACCACCAGTCAATTGCCGACTCTGGACCCGCTTCTCAGAGTTGAGGACTCTATTGATGACATTTCATTCACATACGAAAACATTCAGATCGCCATCAAAGAAATGAAATCGGACTCCTCACCGGGACCAGATGAGATTCCTGTGATTGTGTTGCAGAGGTGCGATCTGGCGGATTGCTTGGCCACTATTATGCAGATATCGTATGACTCAGGTGTGTTGCCGGATGTGTGAAGAACAGCCACACCAATATTTAAAAAGGGGAGTAAATTAGAGCCCTCCAACTATAGACCCATCAGTTTGACAAGCGTAGTTTGCAAGGTCATGGAAAAGGTTATAGTTGGACATATAAGGAACTTCTTTACTGTTCACCCGGTAATTCCTGATCAACAGCATGGTTTCTGTCCACGTCGTTCTACCATATCTAACTTGCTGTCATGTTTGTCGTTGTGGACTGCTGATTTTAATAAGAGGGAGCCCGTTGATGTAATTTACTTGGACTATGAGAAAGCCTTTGATAAGGTCCCGATCGGAAGACTTCTACTCAAATTGGAGCATGTGGGAATCCGTGGTAAGTTGCTGGCGTGGATTGGAGCATTTCTGCAGCACAGATCTTTACGTGTGAGAGTAGGTGAGGCCTTATCGAATGACCGCGCGATCACCAGCGGTGTGCCACAGGGCTCAGTCCTGGGCCCGGTTTTGTACATTATATACACGTTTGATATGCCGCAACGCTTGGAGTGTGATGTTAGTATATTTGCTGATGACACCAAACTATTTGCTAACCCATTGATCAACCATGACAGCATCCAAGCGGACTTGAATAGAATAGCAGATTGGTCGAAAGAATGGCTCCTAAGTTTGAATGCCTCGAAGTGCACTGTACTACATATAGGAAACCGGAATCCGCACTACTCCTATACCATGAATAACACACAACTTGGTCAGGTCAGAGTGCAGACGGACCTGGGAGTCAAGATTGCCGAAGATTTGAAATGGGAAACTCACATAACATCAATCACAAAAAAAGCAAATAGCTTGATCTACCTGATTCGGAAAGCATTTGGAGCATTGAGTCCGGAAATGATGTTGAAGATCCACAAAACTTTCATCAGACTTATACTGGAATATGCCTTCCAAGTTTGGAATCCCTACTTCATAAAGGATGTGGATCTGCTTGAGAGAGTACAACGGAGATTCACTAAGTTACCCAGAACATTAAAACAACATACGAAGGTAAGTCAGCCATTTTCGTTTCAAGAGCAGACGGTGCGTTTCTAAAGCAAAAATTACAAGCGTGAACGCGTTGTCTGATAACGTTTCGTGAAGACAAAATCCAATACCTTTGGCGTAATAACGAACTCAAAACATTTGCTCCCGTATGACAATGCAAGCGGTGAAAATAATCTATTAAAAGGTGCGTAACATGATTATGCTTCGGTAATAATACGGGATGTTGAGTTTCATACGGTAAGTTACTATTGGACAACCTACCTCCTATTCTTATAATGCCGTGTTCATCAATGAATAAATCTAGTTTTTTAAGTGGTGAGGCAAGAGCCTTATTAGTTGTCAAATCTTTAATCATTTGGGTGAAATTCAAACTCTGCACAGAGCGGATTAGATATCTTTCAGCTATGTTGAGCTGAGATGCGGTAATGCGGACACTACGAGGTAATATTTTTGTAAATATTAAAACGTAGGATATAATGCGGAGAATCTTACTCCAGGAAGAATATTTCTGAGCCAGGTCGTAAATAAATTCCTGAACTACGGTATTTGCCGTGGTACAAACGAGAGCTTTACGTTTAAGCTCAGGTATGGTTTCACACGCTTCGGGAATGAAAGGGGCCATCGGCCAGTTACATACCGGGGTGGAGATCCAAGATGGACCATGCCACCACAGCGGGTGCGCTAATAACTGTTCAGGCAACAGACCTCGAGATAAACAGTCACTGGGGTTCTCTTTCCCACTGACATGATGAAAATGTCGCGGATGGAGGTTTTCCTGACATTTCGCGACGCGGTCACTGACGTAAATATCCCATCTATGCGGTAAAGAATTAATCCATGAAAGTACTATTTTTGAATCGGAAAATGCGAATACATTTTCTATGTTCGTACGAGGGCTATAAGTTTCGTTTACCAATCGAACCAATTTTGACATCAGCACGGCGGCGCATAGTTCAAGTCTCGCCAAGGAAACCACCTTTACCGGGGCGATCTTGGACTTGGCACATATTAAATTAACATGTTCATTTCCAGCACTGTCAGTTACATGGAGATACACAACACAACCGTATGCCTTCATGCTTGCGTCCGCAAACGCTACAATATTGGTGCTACAGCCAATTGTTACACCTAAATGACGCGGTATTCTACACTCGGTAAGAAGCGGTAACTGTTCGTTAAAATTATGAAACTGTGTGAGTATGTGGTCAGGCAACGGATCGTCCCAACCAACTTTGAGTAACCATAATTCATTAATAATGAGGTTCGCGAATAATATGACTGGTGCTGTGAAACCGAGTACATCCCATAGACGTGCGATGCTAGATAAAATAGTACGTTTAGTAAATGTTTCCTCTATAGGAGAAGCAGAAAATGTAAATATATCCTGAGTGGGAAGCCATTTAAGGCCCAAAACCTTCATATTTTCCTTATCAGAAAAATCAACGGAGGCTCGATTTGATTGCGGTACAGAAGCTAGCACTTCAGGTGAGTTACTAGCCCACTTAGTTAAGTGAAAACTCCCGGCCTTAAATAAGTCGATGAGTTCTCGAGAGAGTGATTTTCCTTCTTCAACCGTTGATACAGAAGTAGTTAAGTCATCCATGTAAAGCTCGCGCGATGCGACAGCGGCGGCGCTCGGAAAACGGTCCCGTTCATCTATCGCTAACTGGCGTACGGTGCGCAGGGCCAAGAACGGGCTACATTTCTCGCCGAATGCTACACAATTGAACTGATATTCACGTATTGGTTGAGATGGATCAAAGCGGAATAAGATTTTTTGATACTTGCGGTGCTCAGGTATGAGACGAATTCTGAGATACATTTGCTTTATGTCAGCGATTAAAGCTATCTCGAATAAGCGAAAATTAAGTAATAGTAGGACAAAAATGTCCGCTTGAAGGTTAGGCCCTGTATGAAGAATATCATTAAGTGAAATACCATTGTGGCATTTAGCACTAGCGTCCAGGACCACACGAACTTTCGTGGTTTGTTTGTCACCTCGCACAACGGCATGATGCGGTATAAAATACCCCTGCGAATAATCCTCGCTGACAGACGGGACTTCGGAGAGATAATCATTGTCGAGGTAGTCTTGTATGACTTCATTATAGCTGGCTCTCAGCTCCGGGTCCTGTAGCTTGCGCTCCAACGACAGCAGGCGGCCGACGGCAACTGAGCGAGAGTCGCCTAAGTCAGACGGATCTCGACAGAAAGGTAACGCGGTGCAATATCCACCAGTGGAGTCACGTTATTATCAAAATGCAACAAAGTGTGATGATTCCTTTTACATGATACATGAGGAAAAAAGTGTGGGTAGGCATAACAAAAGGACTTTAAAATCTTAGCTCCTAGTAATTAAGTATTTAAAATTATAAAATCTTAGTTATTTATTGTTATTTAAACAGTTATTTGTAGCCTGACTCACCTGCCCACTGCACAAGTAAAATCTATCCAACATTATCTCATACACATAAGCCTACACAAGACACATTATGGATGGCAAGTTGGAGAAAAGTCTTACTGACTTGGAAAAGATGTTCACCGCTCGACTTTGTGAACATGAGGCAAGGTTGCAGAAGGCTTTGGTGACCCCGGATCCTGCTTCTTCTGACTTGGCGACACTTTGCAGAGACTTTAACGAGTTCAAGTCCTTCATTTTGGAGTCTCTTGGACATCTTCGTACACAGGTACAGCTGTTGTCCTTGGGAATGGACAGACATGAAACTGTCATGCGTCGGAAGACCCTCCTCATCCATGGTGTACCGGAAAAGCAGGGCGAGGTTCTGCACAGCACCGTCACTTCCATATTGACCGACCGAATGAAGTTGCCTGATGCACATTCGGTTAGCATTGAGGGCTGCCATCGTCTAGGAACAGGCCAGGCCAAGCCTCGTCCCATCTTCATCCGGTTTAAAGACTTGGACCACCGACACTTAGTTTGGGACAACAAAACAACACTGAAAGGTACTGGATTTACTGTTTCCGAGTTTCTTACTAGGGTTAGGCACCGTGTTTTCATGGATTCACGTAAGCACTTCCAAGTGAAACATGTGTGGACAACCAATGGGACGATCAATATTATAACGCCGGATAAAGTGCGCCACAAGATCGAATCTGCGGCCGAACTCAGTACTCTTATTGCGCGATTCCCTGACTCTTCTACTGTGAGCGGTGGCGCTGAGGCTTCTGCACCTATGATTTGGGTCCCGGGAGCACCTGCTGCGTCTTCCACAACTGCGACCAAAGCGCTGAGAAGCTGCCGTAAATATTGACCGGTACAATGTTTTGTTTACATTCATAATTTACTTCTCAAATTGGACGGTTAACTATAATTATGTACTTTTAGGTTCGTGTTACTTTCATTTTTCGCTACCGAGCAATTTAATTTAGTTGTATGTTCGTTAAAACAATGTAAACATGGGTATAGGTATATTAGTATATAGGTACCTACATATTTTATATTGTAAATTCAATACCCGCGATTGTTATTCTTTTAGTTTGAGCCCGCGATGTAATTATTGTGTATGTGACGTCTATTTGACACCACGCATGACGTTGTCAAGTTGACAATCTTTATTTTTTATCCTCTTCTGGGGCAGGCTATAGTCTATGACCATACCTCCTTGTTATTATTTCGTCAATTAGATCGCCATGCGCTTCTTTATACTCAAGCTGTCTTCAACGGTTTTTTTTTATTTTTTTTATTTGTGTGTATTATAAACGTAGGAAACATTGTGTGTCATCTCTTCCAGTGCAGGGGGCTGGTGTGTCCTGTTAATATTTATACTTTCCCCTTCAATAGACATTTAATTTAAATTTACATATATTTATTTACTTATCTTTTTAAATTAATATATATATATATATATACATATATTTATTATATTATATTTATCTATATAGTATATTTATGAATAATTCGTTCGATAGCCTCAATAATGAAACCTTTCTTTCATGTTCTTCTTTTGACTCCAGTTTCGATAGTGCAGCAAGCCATAGTTCTGCAGCTTTGACCTTGAACGACGAGCTATCCTCAATCTTCTCAAACTTTCCTAAGAACCTTAACATAGTCCACATCAATGCCCAGAGTATTTCCCACCATCATTCTGATATTCTAGCATCCTTTAGCAGTGTTCGCGTGGACGCAGTCTTGGTATCCGAAACGTTCCTGAAGCCGTCCCATCGATCATCACTAGTTGCCCTCCCGGGGTTTGTACTAATTCGTAATGACAGGGCTGGCAAAGGCTGTGGCGGCGTAGCGATGTATCTGCGTGAAGACATTCCCTTTCGCAGGATTAGTACCTCGTCTCCAACAACTAATGCAGCAGAACATCTTTTTTTGGAAATATCTGTACATCACTGCAAAATGTTTCTGGGTGTGTTCTATAGCCCTAGTCTTCGCATAGATTATTTTGATGCACTGGATGCGCTGCTCAATGAATTGTGCCCAAATTATAATCAAATCGTTCTGATGGGCGATTTTAACACATGCCTCATTAAAGACGACCATCGTACCCACTCCTTACACTCTCTTCTAACTTCTATAAATCTACATATCCTTCCCCTTTCTGCTACTCACCATGTCCCTAATCGTAAACCTTCTCTACTCGACTTATTGATTGTATCCTCACCTGATCATGTAGCCTCACATGGTCAACTCACTGCTCCGTTTTCGTATCATGACCTCATTTATGCATCTCTATTTATTCGTCCACCTAAACGGAAATCACAATTTGCTGTGTTCCGGAATTTTAGGAGCATGGATCTGGAGGCTTTACGCGGTGATGCTGGCAGCTTAGATTGGGGACACGTCATTCATTGTGAAGCTGTCGACCAGAAGGTAGAACTTTTTAATAATGCCATTACCACTTTATATGATCGGCATGCACCGCTGCGTAGGGTAAGGTTAAAGCATGTCCCCGCTCCCTGGATTACGCTTGAAATCAAAGAGCTCATGGCTAACCGTGACCGGGCTAAAAGGAGGCTCAAGCGTAGTCCGACTGACTTCAATTTTGCTCGTTATAAGAACCTTCGCAACCGCTGTGGTCGTCTGTGTCGTGATGCCAAACGCCGTCATTTTCACGAATCTCTTGTCAACCACAACTCTTCAGACGTCTGGAAATTCCTTAAAGCTAATGGAATCGGCAAATCACCAACTATTGATTGTCACAACATCGATGTTCGAGCCCTCAATAAGCATTTCTCTCTCCCACCTGTAACACTTGACCCGCTGGTTAGGTCCAACACTCTGCTCGATTTGTCTCTTTTGCCGGTCCCATCATGCCCTTCGTTTCATCTCTCTGCGGTTGGTGAGGATGACGTCCAAAAATCTCTTTTAGCCATCACTTCCTCTGCTGTTGGGAACGATCAGCTGTGTTCTAAAATGTTTTCTCCTATTCTCCCGTCCGTAATCCCCATTTTAACTCATATCTTTCATTTCTCCCTTTCCTCCGGCTGTTTTCCTAGTGCTTGGAAACAGGCACAAGTTATTCCACTACCTAAAACATCAAACCCTTCTCTCCCGTCCCAATTTCGTCCTATATCCATTCTACCATTCCTATCCAAAGTCCTTGAACATGTAGTACATCGCCAGTTGACTAGTTACCTGACACGGAATAATCTCCTTAGTCCCTTTCAATCTGGGTTTAGGACAGGTCACAGCACTGTGACGGCACTTCTTAAGGTGACCGACGACATACGTTGGGCCATGGAGAGTAGATCTCTTACGGTATTGGTGCTACTGGACTTCAGTAGTGCCTTTAACTCGGTAGACTTTGACATTCTCCTTGGTATCCTTAAGTCGTTGAATTGTTCCATGGAGGCTGTGACCTGGTTTAAATCCTATCTTCAGGGCCGCTCGCAGTGTGTTCGCTACAATGACGCTCAGTCTGACTGGTGCAATCTCACTGCGGGCGTGCCCCAAGGTGGCGTACTCTCTCCTCTTTTGTTCTCCATTTTTATCAACTCCGCAGTTAGTCATTTCTTCCAACTTCCATCTGTATGCAGACGACCTACAGCTGTATAGGCACTTTACCCTCAACGAGTATCGGACTGCCATCGCTGTCATGAATCATGACTTGAGTGCCATCAGCCTATGGGCAAGGTCATACGGCCTCCACATAAATCCCACTAAATCTCAGGCCATGGTAATTGGCAGTCGGCAGATGTTGGCAGGGCTGGATATGGCATCTCTTCCAGCTATCGTGCTGGATGATATCCCTATCAAATACACCAATGCCGCTAAGAACTTGGGAGTTATTATCGACAAAAACTTGTCCTGGGGCTCTCATATTAACGAGGTCAGCAAGAAGGTCCACTTCACCTTTCATACACTTAAATGTCTCCAGAGTTTCTTGCCCCACGATACTAAAATCTCGCTGGCCCAAACACTAATCGTGCCGATCTTGGACTACGCGGACGCTTGCTGCCTGGATGCTACAGAGGAGCTCTTAAACAAACTTGAGCGGTTGCAAAACTTAGGTATCCGATTTATTTTTAACTTACGTAAGTATGATCACGTCTCAAAATTTCGCAAGGAACTCAAGTGGCTCCCAATCCGTCTTCGTAGAAATACTCGGTTATTATGTCTTCTCTTCAATGTCCTACACAATCCCTCATATCCTTCCTACCTGCGGGAGCGGTTCACACTGATGCGTGCATCAGATGAATCGTGCCGGCCTCACCTCTCCTACCGCCTCAATTGTCCTTCCCACAAATCTGACTTCTTCTCCTACTCTTTCTCCGTTCATGCCGTCAGACTGTGGAACGCTCTTCCAACCGATATAAGGAACTGCAGAACTGTGTCTGGCTTCAAGAAGAGAGTCAAGGAACACTATCTCGCTTCCTTACCTTAATTATTGTACGTCTATGTATGTTTATATATCTTTTTATGTATGTATTTGTGTATTTATGTAGATATAGTTTATGTAAGTTTATTAACCTGCACACACATCAGGACCTGTTTGCATCACGATCTCCTCTCTTAGGCCCACTGGAAGAGATCTCTTTAGAGATAAGTGGCGCCATTGTATACATGTTTAGTTCGTATCCATTTACTGTTTTATTTACTGTCTGTGTACAAAAATAAATAAATAAATAAAATAAAATAAATGATTTGCAATTATATGTTGACTTACAGTGTAATGCGGAATGAGATAAACTTAGGCAGTTTATACAACCTCGCTTGGATTTAATAAAATCAAAACGACCCTTAGCGGGGAGCAGCGGGGAGTGATTTAAATGTTGAACATTTACATAATTGTTGATGATCAGATTTGTTACACATACAACAAAGCTCGGCACTCTTGCTATTACTAACAACAAATGTGTGCGACTTGTTTGCCTTTAGTAGTAACATTAGGCTGCTGACTCACTGACACGAAACGCGAGCGACCCGTTTGCAGCGATAACGACGTAGCGGTACGGTCTAATATTTTTACTGACTTTTAGTGAATTCGATAAAATCCTTATATGAAGGAATTTCCTTATCTCTGATAAACGTTTCAAAAGCAAGTGCGGTAGCAGCGTCAATTTTACGCATAGCCATATTTAACAAAATAAAATCTTTCACGTCGCCAATCTGTAATAACTCTAAAGCGGAAACTGCGGCGTCGAACGTTTCGACGAATGAATTTAAAGATGACGAATTATTCGTCGCGGGTTTAATATTAAATAAAATTGACAAGTAGTGACTCCCTAACGCTCTTTTATCTTGGTATTTCTTAATTAAACTTTGCCAAATAGGTAAATAATTTTCGCCCGATGGCACAACCGCGGCGATTAGTTTTATAGCGGAACCTGTCAACTTACCAGTTAAGTATTGAATTCGTTGAGAATCAGATAAATTTTCGTTATATTATTTCGTTATGTTGTATATTAGCCCTAAAAGACTCATAAAATATAGACCAATTCTCAATTTTCCCATCAAATGAAGGAATATCAATAGGTGGTAATTTGACATTGGGGTGGGAACTCCTATCTGGACCCTGGGACGATTTCTTGGATGAAGAACTATCTATAATACGCGTTCGTATCCTTTCAATACCGGCATAAATATCCTCAAATGAATTAAGCGCTGAGTAGTTAGGTACAAAATCAGGTTTCAAGTCAAAACCGAGTTCATTAATGACGTCTAGATTCGTTATGAACTCCTGACGTATAACCGGTAATGTGCTAGAATCCGCCAGAAATGTCTCCACGACACGGAGCTCCACGGTCCCTATAGGTATTTTCTTAGCGGCATCATGAAGTCTAGTGAAACGTTCAAATATCGCGTTGTTTTTTGCTTGTAATCTTACTATTTGTTTATCCGTCATTATAATCAGCTGACGAATACAATAGGTATATAACAACGGAAATAAATGCGGGATTTAAATATAAAATATAATGTAGGTGTTAACGTAACACTTTAGTATCACAAAGTAACGAAAAGTAACTTTTAGATGTAGGTAAGCGGTACCACTTGGTCGAATCAAATGAACAATATAGTGAAAAAATGTAGGTATATAAGTTGAATAGATTGCTACTTACCTTTGGATGAAACTATTTATTTGTGTAACACTTGTACTATGCCTCTTCCAGGGGGAACCAAGTATATCTTCGTAAGGAACACAAACTGCACAAATAGTTCACAATAATGCGATAACGATACTAAGTAGGTACTTATAATCCTTTTACGACACAAAACACTATATCCCACGGGATTACAATAAAGTATCTTTGCCGTGGTGATTTGTACCAATACAGATTTGTAGACTATAGTACGATATTACGGTTACTTTTATTTTAATGTGGGTACTTTGCAAAAAAGGTATAAAATTACGAATGTTACTAAATGCGGTAGCAATATGCACAAGTATGCCTACACAATTAATATAATAATGTTTTCAACACTATTAGCGAGTTTAGAACCTAAGTTATTTTTCGAAAGAATGTAAAATCCGGCTCGAAGGACCAAAAGAATGTATGCGCTGATTCTAGCGGTGCGGGTTTTAGTGGACTGTATTTGCGGGGGATTATAAAACAATCGAAAAATTGAGATTAAAAATAAAAGGAATTAGGATCTAGGACTCGCCTTCTGCTGTTTCAAAGGGGCGCTCGTATTTTCTGCTTTACTTACTCCTTCAGGGCTGGCCAGCTCCTGTTTCCTGTTCCTTCCCTAATTATTTAATCTCAAATCTTGAGACAAGATGCGGGAGATTGTTTTAAAGCGGTGTATAAAAAAGGCGGTTTTAATTATGTAAAAATACGTTGCGGTTGTATGACCCGACGAAATTCAAATTGCAAGTGAAGAGATTTGCACCTTTCATGACTTCCCACCCGCCATTCTGACGAACACCTCGGTGGCACAGTGGTATGAGTATGCCACTGTGCCACCGAGGTTCCCAGTTTGATTCTGGGTTGATGTACAATATGTATGTATTTAGAAATATATAAGTATATTGATCAGTCGTCTAAGATCACATGGCACAAATATTAGCATAATTTGGGCTAGAAGACATCATGTGAGAATGTCCAAAATATTTATTTATTTAAATTTTAACCATTTCCAAGATGGTATAGTTTGTCTTTTCCAGTGTGCCATAGGATAAAGTGTCCTGTCTCCATCTTGGCTTATCATATATCCATATTCTAAATTTCAGCTAAGTTGTCCTAATTGATTCATCACCCATAGTTTTACATTTAATTTTGTAATTCTCTTACTTTTACGTCCCACTGTCATCTAGATTTGTCTTATTGTGTAAGATTACCTTGAACAAATATTTTTTTAATTCCAGTGCCAACACCCCTTCACTGATACTGATGTAGTGATTCTCAATGGAAGTGATGAGGACATTAAAACATTACACCAAAAGATGACAGTGAGAGTTGCCAGCAGGAAAAGTACAAAAAAGTCTAAAGCAGATAAGATAAAGGTTGAAACTATAACAGAACCGGCAACACCATCTACTTCTGCAACACCAGAAATTATAGCCCCACAGATGAAGGAAGAAATTCCAGTTAAGAAGGAACCAGAAGTGCGACCAAGTACCACAGTGAACAAGGACTCTGAAGCGGGACCAAGCAATGCAGTGAAAAAGGAATATGAAGCGGGACCAAGCACAGTCAAAAAGGAATATGAAGCGGGACCAAGCACAGTCAAAAAGGAATATGAAGCGGGACCAAGCACAGTCAAAAAGGAATCTGAAGTGGGATCAAGCACTGCAGTAAAAAGGGAAATGGAAACAATACCATTATCTCTTCCTAAATACAATCCAAATAAGCAAGCGAGAGGACATTTTGGGTCATCGAAACGTGTTCACACTACAGAATTAGCTCAAGACCCTTCATATAAGAAGACCAAGAAAGATTACAGTGTAGCCAAAGATCCACAGACAAGTGAAGTGTACAAATCTCTTTTCACATCACACTCAAGTGACCAGAGTCAAAAGAGAGCCCATTGGGTGACATACAATCCATTTTACAATTAGTAAGCTAAAGATACACAGTTGCTTAATCTTTTTACAAAATAAAGTGCAAATACAAAGAATTTTAAAATTATTAGTTTTGCTATTTATATTATAAAAAGTAATGCATATAATTGTGTACTGGCTTAGATTTAGATTTATGTAAATATAATTAAATTTTTATTGAATTAATATTTAAGAGTATAAAATAAAATGTACACAAACCATCAAATTCACACTTTTATTTACTTAATACAAATATTGCACTAAAATTGCACATAAGTAGCCAATAGGAAGCCAATTTTTTTGGTATTTGTGCTTTGGTTACGAATTAATGTAATTAAAACTTAATATTATAAAAAGTTTGGAATGTTAAGTACCTACTTATCACATTTGCATCTTTTCATTGAGTTATCGGCGAGGTCAGAATGTCAGAATGATGTTCAAAGAGGTCCCAAGTACCTACCTAAGCCATTTGCATTATATTCAGACATAGACCAGTGAAGAGCAAGAAAAGCAAGCAAGAGCCAGTGAAGACTTATTACACACACATCATGCCTATATCCCCGAAGGGGTAGGCAGAGGTGCATTACACACCCACAATTTGCCAGTATTTTTAGTCCCACGTAATAGGGGGCAAGCCTATTACCATCACCGCGCACACATATCATGGGTTATATCCAAAATGGCCAAATGAATTTAATAAGTAGCAGCTTTGCGATGAAATGTTGATGAAAGGCAACAAAATCTTATGTGGCAGCCGCTATGGGAAGACTGATACTATAAATATCAACCATGTTATAGAGACACGTTATAGGCTAAGAGCTAGTGATCATCTGACCTATGCAATAAACGTAAGTAAAGTGTCGAGACTTCGTCTTGGCTAATCTTGACAGTGGCATAGTTCATACTTTACCAACAGTCAGTAAGTACTAATCCTAATGGTAACTAAATTTTTTATACTAAATTGGTAAACGAATTACAGAAGCGGTTAATCATATTAGGTTTGTAATTAATCGGGGATACGAATCCCAACCAGTACAATAGTGACGTGAGCCTAAACAACCATTTAAAAAGCGTCTTCATGAGTGCTACTACTATGCAATACACGATTTTCTTACAGTAGCGAGGTGATGTATTGAGTGTTAACATCACATGGACATCGCTTAATATGTATTTGCACTTGATTTGGCCATTAAATTCCCCACCACCTTTGATCAGCAAATAAATGATTTGATTTGAACAATTTAGCAGCTGGAAGGGCTGGAATGGAAATACTAAAATCTTTTTTTTATTATTATTTTAAGTATTGGTATCCTGTTGTAGCGAGGCTAGGGTTGCCTCTATGATCAGGTTGAAGTCTAACTCATTCAGACTCGCTTTAGCAGTGAGCAGGTCTAAGAAAGTGTCTAGTGGGGACAGGCGCTCTCCGGAAGGTAGTGCCGCTATACCTGCGAACAAGAATCATTTAATAGTTAATTACAATCCGTGGATAATGATGGGGGTTTTATGCTTGCCTAGTCTCTATATATAAAAATGAATCCCTATTTCCCTTGGTCACGACATCACGCGTGAACGGCTGGACCGATTTCGCTAATTCTTTTTTTGTTGTTTGTAATTACCAGGAGAAGGTGTCCCTTCGTCCAGCATACTCACAGATATTTCATGAATGCCAAAAAATAGTGCTGAAATAGTGCTAATTAGTGCCCAAAGGAAAAAAATTGTGCTCTAAATTACAGCCATAGTTCGATGAGTATGCTGGACGAAGGTTTCGCCCAGCATACTCACCTCCGTTTGTGGAATCTGTGTACGCTTCAACCATAATTCATACTTAAAAAAATTGTGCCCAAATAGTGCCAAATGGTGCCCAAAAAGAAAAAACGGTGCTCTAATAACTCCGGAGTTATAGGCTTCGTTAAGTGAGTATGCTGGGCGTAGGTTTTACGCCCAGCATACTCACTTCACTACGCGAATACCGAACGAGCTATAGGTACAATTTACGGCTTAAAAAATTGTGCTTGAAATAGTGCCCAATATCAGTCCAATTTTCGCTTGACTTTTGACCTAGAACACCATTAAATTTAATTGTCAACTTTTACATATTAGATTTAGTACAGTCGAGTTCAAAACTTTCTAATAACTTACATTTTGTATAACAATTCTTTAACCCCCGACGCAAAAACGACGGAAATTTGACGTGTCTGTGTTTATGTTTATTTATTTATTTATAAAAATCTTACAAGAAAAACACATACATATGATTTGCAACGATGCAACAAAAACTCCTTCGAGTATCACCGTGCATTCGGGTCGTCAATCTTATTAATTCTAATGTAGGTATTCTAAGCACAATTTTTTACGTTAAGCACCTAATGAATATTAACATGGGAGGTAGAAAAATATAAAGTTGGCCCATATCGGTGACGAGTGAGTCGACACCACACTGGACGCAACCGCCGCCGCCACTTCGAGTAACAGCCACACATAGATGTAGGTACCATAGTACAGCGCATAGCTATGACTATACAAGATGCTCCATCACTAAAAAGTCACATTTAGTAATTATTTATTTTAATTTGCAAGAAAATATTTTTTGAGATTTCGTTTTAAATTTTTGTTGGTGATTCTATCTTTGAGGGACAGGAAGTTGGTTTATTAAATGGGGTACATACTATATATTTAAGTGTTCTTTTCCCGTACAGGTTCGTATAGCGAGGTAGTGAAAGTTTCTTATTAGTGACACTACGGGTTACACGATTAGTGTCCTCCGATGATGTAGGGTTTTTAAAATTCTCATTGAAATACTCTTCGTTAAGTATGTTCAATTTCACTTTCTCATGTATCGGTATTATGTTGCAGAACTGGAAGAGTTGATGATAGTCATTTTGTGTAATTCTTTTTTATATTTTCAGGAACAATTTCTTTTAGGATTCTTTCATTTTTTATTAATTGAAGTACGTATATTTGGTCAAGGTGGCTTTTAAATGTCCTACCGTAGCTTGATATCATTCACCGAGGCCAACTCGGTTGGGGTCGGCTTTCCAGTCTAACTAGGATTCGGCTGAACTGATATTTTCTGTGAAGCGACTGACATCTGACCTTCACAACCCATGGGCGATATCGAAGTTCTGTAGACCGGACGGATTTAGGGCTCCAACTACCCTTAACGACTGCCATATAGATGTTTGTATGACAACCGGGACCAACGGCTTAACGTGCTCTCCGAGGCACGGAGGGGTCTCAGTGTCTTAAGAAATGGTCACCCATCCTAAGACCGGCCTGAGTCGATGTTGCTTAACCTTGGCAATGTGTTAATATTGTCGGTTACCACTAGACCACGAGCCCCTCAAGTCCGAGTCCTTCCGTAGCTTGATAATCCATATGAAATTATGGATTCTGCTAGCGATTTATAGAGAATGAGGAGGGTTTTATAAGGAACTTTATATTTAATTATAGAAAATTTTGCTAGAATTGCTCTTAGTTTATTACACACTAGGTTAATATGATCTTTCCAGTTATGGCGGTTATCCATCGTTAAACCGAGGTACTTGAAATGAGGTATTTGATTTTTTTAGATTATTCTTATGTAAACATTCGTGACAGTGTGCTATGAGATTGGGAGTAAAAGGTTTTCTGTTTTGGCTGGAGCTAATATACATAACCTTAGTCTTTTGTGCATTCAAAACCAGCCCAGCATCATGTGACCATGTTAAGAGTCTCTCAATCTAGTCCCCTTGAAGACGATTTTGGGCCTCGATAACACTAGTTCCGGCGGACACTATGCAAGTATTGTCCGCACATTGGAACATGTGTGTGTCTGTGGCATCGTAGCTCCCGAAAGGATGATCCGATTTGGATTTTGTTTTTTTTGTAAGGTGAATTAGTCGGGATGTGGGGTATGGTTTTAACATGTTGTTTTTTTAAGTTCCTTTAAGGACTACTTCGGTGGCACAATGGTACTATGTACGGACTGCCACCCTCGAGGTCTCGGGTTCGATTCCCGGGTCTGGTGGATAATGTATAATTCTCTTTAGAATTTTACCCAGACAATTATCCCAGAGTCTGGAACTTGTGCCCGGTAAATGGCAATAGGCTCGCCCCCTATTACATGGGACCTAACATAGCTGGCGAGATGTGGGTGTGTTTGCACACCTCTGCCTACCCCTTCGGGGAAAAGGCATGATGCTATGTATGTTTTTTAAGTTACGCAAAACTTATAGTGTGACCTACGTATTTCCTTTTTACAAATTTTCAAGATCTCAAATAGATCTAAAATTAATAAAATAGGTAGGTACCTATTTTATTAATTTTTTAAATAGGTAGGTACCTATTTCATTAATTATGTACATATAATGGATTACGAGTCCTCTGATGAGGACAGCTTTTATTCTTGCTCTCTATCTAACGTAAGCTTTGTCAGCACTGACAGTGACCATTCTATAGCCTTGACTTTACATGACCGGTTATCCTATCTGTTTACCGAGTTTCCTAAAAATCTAAATATCGTACATATTAATGCCCAGAGTGTCTCTCATCATTTCTCCGATCTTCTGGCAACATTTAGCAACAATCGTGTCGATGCCCTCTTGATTTCTGAATCTTTCTTGAAACCGTCACTGCCCTCCTCGCTCTTTGCTATTCCTGGATTTGTGCTTATTCGCAAAGACAGGGTTGGCAAGGGATGCGGAGGTGTGGCGATTTATCTACGTGACGATATTCCTTATAGAGTTATCAGTGCCTCCCCTCCGGATGCTATTGGTTCGGCAGAGCATCTTTTTCTTG
Organism: Nudaria mundana; assembly: GCA_963556515.1. Classification (NCBI taxonomy): domain Eukaryota; kingdom Metazoa; phylum Arthropoda; class Insecta; order Lepidoptera; family Erebidae; genus Nudaria; species Nudaria mundana. The sequence continues at coordinate 24,037,638 of OY748287.1, forward strand.
AGATCACTATTCATTTTACTAAATTATTACTCGGTGTGTTTTACAGTCCGGATCTCAGAATTAATTACTTTGACTCACTTGAGGCTCTGCTGAATGACCTTTGTCCCGATTACAGCCGCGTGGTTCTAATGGGCGATTTTAATACCTGCCTGATTAAGGATGATCACCGCACCCATTCTCTTCAGTCACTTTTGTCTTCTGTAAACCTTCACATTCTACCTCTCTCTGCTACACATCATTTTCCTAACTGCATCCCCTCTCTTTTAGACTTGATCGTTACCTCCTCGCCCGACCTTGTGGCCACACATGGGCAACTAACGGCTAGCTACTCCTATCACGACCTTCTCTATTTATCTTTTTCTATCCGTCCTCCTAAGCGTAGGCCCGTATTCTCGGTGACACGGAATTACAGGGGTATGGACCTGGGGGCATTGCAGCGTGACGCGAAGGACATCGATTGGACGTCTGTGTATGAGAGTGATAGTGTTGATCAGAAAGTTACCATCCTGAACACTACAGTTACTGCTCTCTTCGACCGGCACGCGCCGAAACGTAGAATAAAAGTGAAACACTCACCGGCCCCGTGGATCACCGATGAGATCAAGGCAGACATGGCTTGTCGAGACAAGGCCAAACGTAGGTACAAGCGTCACCCGACATAGGTAAATTTCATTCAGTTCAAGGTATTGCGAAATCGCTGCGGTCGTCTGTGTCGTGATGCCAAACGTCGCCACTTTCACAAGTCTCTTGACACCCGTAATTCCTCCAAACTCTGGAAATTTCTCAAGTCCAATGGTATCGGCAAGTCACCTAACTTAAACAGCCATGACATTGACTTATCCGCTCTTAATGCACATTTCTCACTTCCCCCTCTCATTCTCGACCCCGGTGTGAAGTCTAGTACTTTGCACGATCTCTCGCTTCTGCCGGTACCAGTGTCCCCTTCGTTTAAGCTAGCTGCGGTCGACGAGAGCGATGTAAAAAAGTCGCTCCTGTCGATCACCTCTACTGCTGTAGGTAACGATGAGTTATGTACAAAAATGTTCTCTCCCATACTTCCTACCATACTCCCCATCCTCACCCATATATTTAATTCCTCACTGTGCTCAGGTTGTTTCCCCCGCGCCTGGAAACAAGCGCATATTATTCCACTACCCAAGTCCCAAAATCCAACACTCTTGTCCCAACTTCGCCCTTTTTCCATCCTTCCTTTCTTATCCAAAGTCCTTGAGCATCTAGTGCATCGCCAATTATCTAGACATCTAACGCAACATGATCTTCTCTGTCCCCTTCAATCTGGGTTTCGGCCAGGTCACAGCACTGTGACAGCACTTCTAAAGGTTACCGATGATATTCGTTGGGCCATGGAGAACAAATCTCTTACTGTATTAGTGCTATTGGATTTCAGTAGTGCGTTCAACTCCGTGGACTTCGATATCCTGATCGGTATTCTTAAGTCACTTAACTTTTCCACGGAATCTGTGGCCTGGTTCGATTCATACCTTCACGGGCGCTCGCAGTGTGTCCGCCTTGATGACTTACGTTCAGACTGGCGAGACCTCATTGCCGGTGTACCTCAAGGTGGCGTTCTTTCTCCTTTGCTTTTCTCCATTTTCATCAACTCTGTCGTTCGAGTAATCTCTTCTAACTTCCATCTATATGCGGACGACTTGCAGCTGTATCGTCATTTTGCGCTGAATGAATACAGAACGGCTATTGCTGCCGTTAATCACGACTTGAATGCCATTAGCAACTGGGCAAAATCTTTCGGTCTTTTAATAAATCCCACTAAATCTCAGGCCCTGATCATTGGAAGCAGGCAGATGAAGGGTGGTCTGGATGGAAATGGTCTTCCCCCTATCTTGCTGGATGGTGCTCCAATCGTGTACGCTAATACTGCAAAAAATCTGGGCGTGGTAATGGACAGCACTTTATCCTGGGAGACACATGTTGGCGAGGTCAGCAAAAAGGTGCACTACACTTTCCACACGCTCAAATGCCTCCGTCAATCGAATGTCGAATGTACATAATCCGGCTTATCCTTCCTACCTGCGGGAGCGGTTCTCCTACATGAACACTCCCGGTACTCCTTGTAGATCTCACCTCATGTACCGCCTAAACTTTCCCTCCCACAAAACCGATTTCTACTCCTATTCCTTTACCGTTCATGCGGTCAGGCTGTGGAACTCACTACCCCCTGATATACAAAGCTGTAAAACTCTTCCTCTCTTTAAAAGTAAAGTCAAAACACATTATCTGTCCTCCTTACCCTAGCTATATATGGTAGTATATGTAAGTATTGTATATATAGCTCAGTATATATTTATCTATGTATATATTATAGCACCCATAGTTTATGTAGGTTTATTTATTTACTTGCACTGCACACACTTAGCCTTTTCACTCTTACTTCTCCTCTCAGGCCTGCTGGAAGAGATTCCTTTAGGAATAAGTAGTGCCCTTGTACTATGCTCACTTTATTCTTTTGTACTTCTGTTTCTGTTTATTTTTTTTTGTGTGTATGTACAAAAATTATAAAATAAATAAAATAAATAAAAATAACAAACACGAATTTTTGGCTTTTGGAATGGAACACTTTGTGCGTGAGTCCGACTCATATTTGGCCGGTTTTTTTTAATTAATTCGACCCTGGAAGATTTTGTCAAAGAGTTCACAGTTCAACAGAACGATTAACAGATAGGTCGACGGAGCAACGCTGCGCGGGGCTCCTATTTCTGGGTGATTTAAAAATAATAAAAAAATAAGCTTAACCTATCTGAGTCAGGGTACTCTGGAGTCGGGGTGTTGACCATAATGATTTTCCAAGGTCATCCTTGACAACCCCCGCACCTCCCCCAATAGGTCGACAAAAATCATGAAAATTTTACGTCCCTGCCCCATACAAAAATCAGTCGGAAATTCGGATATGTCCGGGACCCTCTTTGCGACACTCGGTGAAGTCGTGAAAATTTTACAAGTCCCTGCTCCATACAAAAATCAGTCGAAATTTATTAAGTCCAGGACTCTCTTTGCGACACCGTTAGGCGCTGTCTTCACGAGCGACTTCTAGTCGCTCGTGAAGACAGCGCCTTAGTCTTGAAACATTCTTACAAGTTCAGAAAGGAAGGTAGTTTTTCAGACGGTACGAAGTTCACCGGGACAGTGAAAGTAAAAAGATAGTGGTAACAGACCAGTATCCTTGACGGGTCGATGCCGGGCGTGCTCGTGCCTCACCGCGGCCCCGCCGCTCAGCAGCGCGTGCGCGTGGTCGCGCGCCCGCAGCAGCAGCGCCGTCCTGCCGCCCCAGCCCGCCAGCGCGCGCCGCGCCCGGCCCTCGCCCACCAGCTGCAGCAGGCGGAGCTTGTTGTTCACCAGGACCGGCTTGTCGTCGTCTTTACCTATACCACAGATCATACAATACTATACTATTTACATTTCAACCGACTTCCAAAAAAGGAAGAGGTTCTCAATTCGACTAAATGTTTCTTTTTTTCATGTTTGTTACCTCATATTTCTGGACTGTGTGAACCGATTTTAAAAATTGTTTTTTTTTAATTGAAAGCTACTAACTACTTCCCAAGTGGTCCCATTTCAATTTCGTCCCATCCCGACAGTCCCATTTTGGTCATTTGAAGTCGGTTTTGTGTCAACTTTTGACGCGTATTTTTAGGAGGAGGTTTTTGAATAAATAAATATTTTGGACATTCCCACACAACGTCATCTGGCCCAAATTAAGCTAATATAAGCTTATGCTATGGGATCTAGACGACTGAAAAGCATACTTATATATTTCTAAATAGATACATATTATACATAGAAAACACCCAAACTCCAAAACAAACATTTGTGTATCACACAAATAATTTAATTCGACAATTCAATGTTTGACATGTTTTTAATGTTCCTGATGGACCCTTTTGATAGGGATTCGATTTCCGGTACAAATTTAAAAAAAAACTATTAATGCAGTTACAATTGTTTTTAAAATCAAATTGAAGTCTCCTTTCAGTAAAAGTGTCTGTCTACAATATTTAAGATATTTTCACTCCATGTAGCATGGTCTTAGAACACACGGTTTACTAGCGTTTTTCATTTGCCATAATTGCGTGTCTTAAGGGCCCAGATCGTGAAAATCACCGAAAAGAGTGTTACGATTTTTCATATTTAACCTATTTACATATGATTAATAACAACGATAATTTGTACATATTAAAATGAAAGACCAAAAATTATGTTAATGCTAATTTTAACTCTTAAAACCCTGTAGTTGTTATATAATAAACGTCAACAAACGCACAAAATTGAGAAAAAATGCGAAAACGTGCCTTCGTATTTTTCAGATTTAACCCAATAAATCAACACAAATTGATAAAAAGAAACACTTTTTGAACACTGAAAAAACCAATAAATATAACATTGTACTTTTTTTTGTACCTTTACAAACAAAGACTTCCCCTTTTAAAGCCCTAAAATCTAGATATGTTTTACGTAAATTCTCCATAGAAAAATGTATGAAAAATCATTCGCGTCGCGATTGTACGATTCTCGCCAGTGCGCCATAGAATTTCAAAGCGACTCCACGCGTGTCGGATGCTCCAGCAAAATTACGTGTTGTGAATCTGTGTTTTTTGTGAAAAACTGTAAGTACAATATTATTATAACTAATTTACTTTCAGTAAGTAGAAAGTACCGATATAATGAAAGTCTGAAAGAAAACCATGATGGAACTAGATATAAATCGTAAGAAATACAAAATTATTTACTTTGTTGAGTAGGTCATTTTATGAACCTTGTAAAGTAGGTATCAACTCAGGCTTGAAACAATCAAAGCCCTGCCCACTTTATTTTCTCGAGATATGAACTGGCGGGGTATGACAGGGTATACTATAACTTTATACTACTATAACTTTCAATCATCTAGTTCTCTGCACGACATACATAGATTTTTCAACATGATAAAGGCAATAGGTATCATAAACGTATTGGTAATCGAGGGTCTCTTTTCGCAGGATAATTTGCTGAGTGCCATGCCACCGAAAAGAAAATTTAGTACGCATTATAAAAACGTGAAAGCCAAAAGATCTCGGAATAAAATGTAAGTTCCTGCCTACTTATTTATTTATCTGCCTACTAGACTACGTCTTGTCGTAAATACCTAGAAAAAATTTACGAGATTTGTGTTAGTGTCAAGTAAAAATCCTAGTTTTATTACTTTTATTTGTGTGTATGCTTATCATGTCTTAGTAGTAATAATAATATAATCTATTTGCATTTTGAACAGGGTAGGTACATTACAAAGCTAATAGGTACAATGATTTAGATCGCCTGATTCAGACATATATACCTACAATAGCATGTAAATATTGATTTGACATGTAATTAGATAGGTACACAATCAGAAATTGCACGGCCGCGCGCTGCTTTGACGACATACTTCGGCGGTAAGTAAGTCGCGCCAACGCCTGGCGTAGGGTTGTACAAAAATTACAAAATAAATAAAAAGTGGATATTGATGAATAATATTTCCAGTACTGAAAATGAAGAAAACCTTCAGGCCGAGACTCCGAGCAACACTGCTACGCGCTGTATAGAGGTAAGTTGTTATACGTAATTCTTGTAGACTTGTTACATAAATAAACAAACTAGTTAGTGATGGGCGAACATAATATTGTATGAATTCTTTTGCACTTTTATAATTTGTCTTCGTCAGTTATGAATATAAATAAATAAACAATAAAAATTTTAAAACCCGACAGATTAAAAAATGAAAACATGTAATAAAAATAAATAACAACGCCATTGTAATATAACGTATTTAGCAGTCGGGGCCTATTTCTAAAGAAATATTTAGCTAGTCAGGAATATCTTCGAGCCTGTGAGGATTTCAATGGGTCTCGATTGTTGAATTCGATTTATTACAATAGAGTTCTTATTTATTTTTATGTAACATAATTCAAGACCGTAGACTTGTTTTCTTTTTACCTTTTGAGTTTTTATGCATATAGTCGGATTTATTAAATTTATGACGTGATAACGTCTTATAAATCGATGAACACCGGCAACACGCACAAAAAACAGTCACATTATGTCACGCTAGGGTCAAGCGAGAGCGCAGTACAAGCGATTGAGAATAATATTATGACGTTATCCGGTAAAATTATCGTCCTAAACCGACTTTACAAGTAACCAGTTTTTTATTATGTTTATTTATTCATTTTCATAATTGACGAAGACTGATAAAAACGTTCAAGATTTTGATCTAAGGTTATGTGTTTCAAAGATGTATTCTAAGGGAGTTCTTAGCTATGTTTGAAGAAATTTGGCCCATACCTTTTGAATTATTTTTTATAAAAAAAATCAAGCCATTATCTTTCTTTACAGGAACTAGTTATTGACAACCGTCAAGAGGGAAAGGTGGATGAAGTGGAAGTTGGGCGTAGAGTAGTGGATATTTCTTTTTTTTTAAAGCTCTTCAGGCCATAGGGGACCACGGTCCAATGGATTGTAAGTTAAGTTACCTCAGTATAATAGGTGAAGTAAAAGTTGGTCTGGACTCAAAACTCATCATAAAATGTAGTATGTGTAATATGAAATTTACTGTGTGTTTGGTTGAAAAGAAAGAAGATAGCATGGAAGATCATCTGGTGGGAGCTACTCTCAGTTAAAAACATTAAGTGCCGCAGTAGCCCTACCAATCATGTCACCTTCATTATACAATGAAATTAATAATACGGTTTGCGATTGGTGGGAGAAGACAGCAGCACATTCCATGGCAGAAGCTGCCAAGGAAGAAGCGGAGTGCGCAGTACTATAGGTAGTGTTGATAAAAATGGTACACCATTAATATCTGTTGCTGTTGACGGTTGTTGGAGCAAGAGATCTTATGGTAAGAATTTTTCCGCCTTATCCGGCGCAGCTGCGATAATTGGCATTAAAACTAATAAAGTATTGTTTTTTGGAGTTAAAAATAAATACTGCGTAGTCTGTGCACGAGCCGCAAAGAACAACAGTCAGCCCCCGGAACACCATTGTTTCAAGAATTATTCAGGATCATCTACCGGGATGGAATCGACCATAATAGTTGAGGGGTTTAAACGTTCCTTTGTTGATCACGGTGTAATTTATAATAAATTTGTAGCAGACGGCGATTCCAGTACTTATAAAAAAATATTAGATTCGCGTCCGTACGATAATTTAATAGTAGAGAAAATTGAATGCAAAAATCATCTTTTACGAAACTAAATAGCTTGGAGAAATTGTCGAAAGACACTAAGTATCCTTGCGAATTACGGAAATTCCTAAAAGAAAGGTATTTGCGTTTAAGAACGGGTGTAAAATGCGCGATTAAATATTGGGGGGATCAAAATCAGTCACTCGAAGAAAAAATAAAAAATCTTAGTGAAGATATCCTAAATGGTCCACAACACGTATTTGGTAATCACCAACATTGCAAGGAGTATTTTTGTAGACCTGACACTCGTCGAATAGAACCTGTTGGGTTACTTCCAGCAATTGTTGGATGCGGATTAATGGACGCGGTAGAAATTTTAAGTAAAAGACTGTCATATCATTCTAGAAGTTTAATTCATAATTGCACAAGTAATATAGTTGAAAGTTTTAACGGAGTAATTGCCAAATTAGTTGGGGGTAAGCGTGTAAATTATTCTTCCCGTGGTTCTTATGCGGGCCGATGCGCAGCTGCTGTTGTGTCTTTTAATACGGGATCGATTCATAGTAAAACTCATGAAGTCATATTTAAATCTAGTCCTAATCCTTTGATCGCGAAAGTGGAAAATAGTAATCGTAGAAACCGTTTAATTGCTAAACCTAGATTAAGATTGAAAAAAAGCCACAGCGCTGTATCGAAAGACGCTCACTATGGACCAAACTGCGAAAAACCTGATCTGAGTCCAGAATTATATGAGAAAGCCAAGTCATCTTTTTTAGTTGATTTAAAGTTGTCTTGTGCTGAAAGAGAGGAGCTTGAAAGGTCGACCCATTTGCAAAGAAGTAGTGCTGAATGGATGAGTACAAGGAGAAAATTACTAACCTCATCATCGTTCGGGGAAGTTTGTAAAAAACGAGAGAGCACAAGTTGTGCTGCTCTTGTTAGTAAAATCGTTTATGGTAGTAATATCTCCAGTTTGCCTGCTGTACGGTACGGTATCGAAAACGAAGAAACTGCAATTAGACAGTTAGAAATTCAAGAGAATATTAGTATACAAGGTTGCGGTTTGTTCGTCGACGATCAATATGAATTTCTTGGTACTACACCAGATGGCATTTATGCAAACGGTTTAATTGAAATTAAGTGCCCACATTCTTTAGCTGGCATGACTCTTAATGAAGCAATGGCCAAACATACCTTTTGGGTTAAGGACAAGGCTTCCAAGGGTTATGTCATAAATAAAAATCATTACTGGTATTTCCAAATTCAGGGACAGCTACATATAACTAAAAGAAACGTTTGCATGCTTGGCATCTGGTTTGGTGCTACTGTACCTATGAAAGTTTATATTATAGAAAAGGACGACAAATTTTGGAAGGAGAAAATGGAGATGAAATTAGTTAGATTTTATTACGATTGCCTCCTTCCAGAATTAGTTGATCCTCGGCAGTCACGAAGCATGCCTATTCGTGACCCGCCCAATGTCATAGAGGCTATGAAAGAGAGGAAAGAAAGAGCTTTACGTGTTTTGAAAGAGAAGAACGCCTAATGATTTTGAAAGAGACTGAGGTAACTTAACTACCCAGCCGGTCAATTCACGTAAACACGCCAGTCTAAAAGTCGTTTTAACTTAGAAACTTAGAAATCGCCTTTTGGCTTTCTGTTTTTAACGCACTTACTTATCTAGTCTTGGATTGTCATAAATCTTATAGCTCAATTTTTATACAATTCCTAAACGATTTTGAAGAGTTACCTGGTGTAAACCCAAGGTCCGATCCTAATGAAATTAAAATGTGACCACACGGGATGCACCAGCTTTCAAATAAAAAAAAGAATCATCAAAATCGGTTCAAAAAATACAGCGAATTGAGAATCTTCTTCTTTTTTTAAGTCGGTTAAAAAGTGTGCGAAGTGACATTTTTAAGTCACTACGCTACGGTTTTTATTACGTGAATCGGGCAGCTGGTAACATTCTCATTCTGATAGGTTTTGCAATAGCAATTGATTTTATCATCAAATTAGTAGAAATCAGAATTTGATCAGTAATCATTAAAATGAAAAAAACATTAGAATTTTGAACTCATATTTTGTTATTGTTTACTTTCGTTTAATTAAGTATATGAATAATTTATAAATTTCATGTTTGTTTATAACTAATTTTTGCACAACCCTAGCACGCTTTTTAGATGGCGACTCATATTTTGTTATTGTTTACTTACTTTTAATTACATGAACCATTTTTATACTTGTTTCATTTATTGACAATTTTTTGTACAACCCTAGAAGATTTTTTAGATTGCGAGGTGATCGTAAACAAAAAGTATTTGAGTTTACGCAATAGGCACATTTCCTTGCGTAGATATAAACACTAGCGAGGAAAGGCTTGATGTTATTTCGACCGTACTTCCTACTGAATTTGCAATTATTTTATTGAATGATAATTTTACGAAATAAGAATAAACGTTGGTAGTAAAATTACAAATAAATACATACTCGTAGTTGGAATTTTAGGTAAGTAGAATACAAAAAGGTCAGTCCGGACCTGCTCTTGATTGTTTATTATAAATAGAAAATCATAAAAATTGTGTCTCAAACTACTCTTATTTATTTATCTAGTAATTAGGATCATTTTATAACGAAAACTACTCTTAGAATATTTTACAAATAGGCAGTCGTTTATTTCCAATAATTCAACATTTTTGTTATGCTGTAAATATTCAACTTCAATAACAATAACTCAACGTGGAACGTTTGTCGCAAAACATTTTCAAAATCGCGGTCTCTCTGGGTCATTCACCCGCCCGTCGGGTGATTCGGAAAACAATAGCGCTGCTGTCGCTCAAAATCGACTTCGTCCGAGCGCGATCTGGGCCCTTAAGTCTTATCATAAGTATCAGTGGCTTAGTGGTTCAGGATATCCGTCTTGTTCGGAATGGACGCAAGTATGAAATGTGAACACTCTCAGGTCATTCTTATTACGATAGTATAATATTCTAACAAGATATTTGAGCCGTTTGGGGTTCATAAACTGGGGTCATGGGGCCCGACTGTTCGCCGCCTTTATAGAAACATTACTAAACGCTTAATCGATACTTCTCAGGACCTGAAGGCTGGCTATTTTCTGGCCTAAATAATTAGTATCGCCATCCGACGTGGCAACACAGCCAGCATTCTGGGAACCTTCCCAGTCGGCAATGACGCGGAGGATTTTTTAAACGATATTTTGTAATGTTAACAAGATTTGATATTTCTTTCTTTCCTTTCCTATTTAGCATCGTCAGAGGACGAGTAATAAAAGTAAACTTACACGCTATAATGGCCTTCATGACATCAATTTGCAATTCGAACACATTCCTGTGTACGTATTGAATGAACGAATGGAACGGGAGTGTTCGGTAGCCGAGGTACGTGAAGAACGAACTGAACCCCTGCGGCAGGGGGAACGCTATGGAGTCCGCCGCCAAGTAGTACTGCTCTAGGACTTTGAACACCATGTACGCGTGCGCTGGGTCCATGTCATCTCTGGAAAAGCATTTATGTAAAATCATAAGAAGACATCAATTAATTACTATGGCTGTGAATGTAACTATCTAACAAATTATAAGTTGGCGTGACGTTTAACGTCACGATACAAATATGTACAACATTATATAGCCAAAGAGCTAGCCATAAACACGCAATAGTCTAGATATCTATAGTAATATAATACCAACAAAAATAATGAACATAACTTGTTAGCGAAATTTACAAAACCGATAGAGACAAATTAATTTAATGACCAAAAAATAAATAAGAAGCGTGAGCCAGGAACCCAATGTGACTGGAATGACACCCAAAAATCAAACTCCACGCGCAAAATAATCCCTGAAAAAGCGAAAACAACACATGGACGCCAAAGTGGTGCTAATGAACAAAACGCAGTGCAACAAAAACCCAGAACTAGACAGTTAGAGAGTTTACATAAAGGAGAATCCACGTTGTTGGTTGTGTTGCGGCGTGGCGGCCAGCGCGCGCGTCAGCGAGCGGCACAGCGCGCGCGACGCGTCCAGCTGCGCGGCCGCCCAGCGCGTGGCCACGGCGTGCACGCCACTCTCCACACCCCGGGGGAGCCCCCCGCCCGCGCCCCCGGTGCTCCCCCCGGCAGAGCACTCGCGCATCAGGTGCACGCTCACCTCGCGGAGATTCTGTATTCGTGGGTACACAATTCATATAACTTGCCTGTCTGTTGTGAACTTGCGTCAGGAGTACAATAATCGTGCAGAAGTGTTTTCGAGTATTGGTACGACGTAAATGCTTTTCACACTTATCAGACGGGATTCTCTTTGCCAAATTCCGGAATCGGTCAATGAGAGTCCGTTCAGTATATCACCATTATCTGAGCCCATTTGACGCCCACTGCTAGGGTTACCACGCTGACCAGATATAGGGTTTTGTATCGAGTTTTCAAGTATTGTCCGTTCAGTTGCAACAATCTTATCACTAGATTCGGAAATCCGCCTATGACAGTCCGTAAAGCGGATTTCGATAGATGGGACTGCAGCTTAATTTCAAAGTTTTACCAAAATAGTTATGTAATACAGGTGTCATGATTTATTAGTGTTGAATACTGAAGCGACTGAAATTCACCATGCGTGTTAGTTGCCAAAGTAGTCAAGTCAAACATTCGACAGAAAATGTTTGAATGGTTCATGCACATATTCAGACACCTCACCCCAGTGGAAATAAAAGGAACACCTAAATAATATGTGAAAGTAGGTGTAACTCACAGCGGCAATAATATGTTCCTGCTTGCTGGCGGTGCAGACGTCCAGCTCGAAGAAAGGCAGGAGGTCCTGGCCGGTGCCGAGCGACGAGCGGCGCTGCGGGGCGCTGAGCGGCGGCGGCGGCGCGCCCGGGGACAGCGGGGTGCTGCAGCGCGACAGGGCCTCGGGCTGCGGCCCGACAACCGAGTCCGTTACTTATAGAGTGAACATTCTCTAGGCGGTGTAGAAGAAATATGTCTTTTTGACGTTAATGACCATGATATCGGACAAAAAAAGAGACAGAGGAAAGCGATATTTCCCAGTCTCGAAATGTAGACGCTTCGCTCACATCCTTCGCTCGGTCAATAATCGCGGACGGCTGCAGCTTTGCCCGCGTCAATATCTGCATAAAAGATTAGGGGAACTCCGACCATAGAGAAGTTAGACCATAAACAAAAAAAGTTGTAATCGACAGTTAAAAATAACATTTAGCAGGTACTGACCTGATAACAATGCAGGCTCACACGCAGTTTGTCCAGTACACTAGCGGGCTGTAGTCTCGGAGCCCGCGTCTCGTTGAGCGCCGCCCACAGCCGCGTCCACACGTCCTCCGCGAACTGACACACGCGTTGTCTAGGAGCCAGCACCACCACTGAGCTATTCCACAGCTTCTCGAGGCTTACTGATACGCACATTTCGCGGATCTATACGAAACGAATAGTCGAAAATTATAGGCCTACATTTTACACAGGGCAAGTAAAAAGGATCCCGCCGATGCAAACACGTGACATACGAGTATGTAAGGTATTTGTGCAAGTTGGGTATCAAAACAGGTATCCTGAATAAATAATCTGAATTTACTGACTCGACTCCCGCCCGCTTAGGTACTTACACTACTTAATATTAAGAATTAGGGATACCACAAAATTCTACTTTACTACTGTATGGCTACCTATATGAAAAAAATACCAAAATGAAAGGTACCAAAATAAAATACAATTCAATAAGTCGTACCTTGACATCAGCGAACTTGAGGTGTTGCGTGAACGGTAACATCTTCATAAGACTGAGAGCCGACGCGGGCAGCGACCGCCTGGTGACCGCGTGTGTGGCGCCTATCAAGTACTCCTGCATTATTCGCTGGAAACCACCGAACCCGTCCCTTTGGTTCAGGCACATCCATGATATCAGCTGGAAAACAGTTTTTGAAGTGAAAACTTCGCACGTTGGTCATATTTTGAGAAGAGGAAAAAACTATTGAACTCGCGACATTGTTAACGTTACCGACACCTCTGAGTATGCTTGTGATATTATCATCTTGTATTGTCTCCATAATATGATTGTTTTAAATATGTTCTACTACTCAAACACAAATATATCAACCCGCTTTCACATAACCTATTTCTAACAATATATGTCCATCCAAAAGCTACCGGTAAGAGATCGTTGTTTGGTGATAAGGACGCCATTTGTATACTGTATACTTTCTTTTTCCTTAAATATATTTAATCTCCAATTATAATTAGGAAGCTGTCCTCAGTGGCAAAAATACTATTGGTCAGGCATGAAATGTGCACTGAATGCGAAACGGAAATCTAGATTATTAAACTAACATAATAATTGAGTATTATGTATTTAGATTTGGCGCCCAACGTGGGACCACAAAGTTGTACAGTTCACTGGAAAGTAAAAGAAACACAATTATTGTAGTTTTAAATGATAATACAAAAATCTTACCTCTTCAGCCAAATCCATATTCCCATCGTGCTGAATCAAATAATGTAGAATCGCTAGTTTATTTTCTATCGCCGTATTGCTCTTAAATGTTGCTGTTAAGTCTTTATCGGCTACCACCAAGGTAGACACATCAAGTGTATTAAGATCTACCATGGTATTGTTTCCCCATCCAAAGAGAGGGGTTAGGGAAGGTCCACTATCGCATTCATCCATGGGTATAACGATGTGGGAGCACGGTTCGTGGTGTAGACTGATGTCTATTAACTGAGTGTATAACATTGGTATGTTCACTAAGAGATGGTGGTCTGAAAGAAAATATAACAAATATTGTCAAATGTTTTAGTTTTAGTTTGTGGATTGCAAATAAACAATAAACAAACAAAACAAAAACAATTGCAATATTTTTTTTATGTCTGCCTTAACGTCTGTTACCGACGGAGGGCTGTCCCAGGGATTACTAATGTTTTATTAATTTACAATTAATTACCAAAAAATTACAATTTATAATAGTTTCTACTCCTAGTAGTGTTAAGTTCTAAATTTCTTCAATTCATTTGTTTTCTTCAATTTCTTTATTAGTCTACAAATATTGGCCATACATAAATCAACAGTAGTATTTTCAGGCACTTCGCCTGCCGCTGCCACGGCACGCTCGCTTCGCTCACTCGGCTCGCGCGTTTTGTGGTCACTGTTCTAACCTAACCTAACCAAAATGTATCTCAATAATGATTTTCCAAATATTGTGTATTAATTTGACTCATACCATATCTATTATAAGATTGATTAATAAACGAAGCATTTGTCAAATAATACATTTTATCAAACGTTTTTAGACCAATAGTAGTTTTTTTCTGATAACTCAGTTGTTAAATGTTCATTAAGTAATATAATAATTTATAAAATGTAAATTTAAGTGTTGATCATTTGGAAAAGTAAGTCATTTGTAAAATTATTAGTAGTAAAATGATTAATTGGCGAAACCATTTTTTTGTCAAACATTGTTTGTCAAGTGTAATTTTGCCAAATGACTTTTGGTCAAACAGCAGGACCCCTGTCCCAGGTATGCAGGTTTGGATAATTGCGGGAAGTTATAATGACCCCAGGGACTATTGCAATAACTAGCATAAAATAGATGTATTATTTTGTTCTGATAAAATTTGGCGCCCAACGTGGGACTGTTAAGTTGTACGGGTGAATAATTTTCTCATAGTCTTGTCGGTTGCATGTTCTGATTTTCATCCAAATCTCTTCAACCGATTAAGCGTAAAGAAGAAAAAAATACCTGGCTCAAATCCTAGATCATCTACTCTTTTCAACGGACTTCCAAAAAAGGACGAGGTTCTCAATTTAACTGTATGTTCATTTTTTGAACGGAGTTTACGAAGCTCTTTCTTAGACGACTCGTGTATTTAGTTCGTGATCGAACTCCTCCTAAACGACTGGACCGATCTTTTTGAAATTGGGCACGGTCATAGTGACCATCACCGTGAGTGCATATATCTGAATTCATAAAGATCGGTCTAGTCGTTTAGGAGTTCGACCCGGATCGACAAACTCAGCTCAATTATTGGAACAGCAGAATGCATTGCATACCTAGTTGTTGAAGATAGAGAGACTCTTTTATTGGTATTAGTATTGTTACGAGCCGGGGTTCTACGGAATGGAAAATGCCGATCAAACTACCACAAAACACTTTATTTATTACACCACTAATTTACACTTCACTATAAAGCTTCACTAAACACTTTTAATCGCACTTGAACTCGCAGGTATAACTCGTATTATCGCTCTGGAAATACTGATGATCCGCCACCGAAGTGCTCCGCCTTTATAGTGCGGTCATTACTCTAGATTACTCTGGAATTTTCACGGAAGAAATATCGCGAACATTCCACACCTTCGAGATGCTTCTAGATAACACGTTACATAGAAGTACCTTGTCAGAACATTCCCGAAAGACGTTACGTAGTAGTACTGCGATTTGCTACTAGATGGCGCCGAGTTTGGTAGTCTTATTACTCGCTACGAGATGGCGTTACACTGCCCCCTCCTAAGACATGCTCGTCCCGAGCATTGTCAGGCCCATAATATCGCGCCAATCGATCCACATGAACTATCTTTGGCGCACTTCTTGGACTCTTCCGTATTCGGTAAGTGACATCGTTAATCTTGGTCACAACTCGGTATGGTCCATCCCATTTAGCTTGCAGCTTAGGAGACTTCCCTTTACTGCGGACTGGGTTATGTAACCACACTAACGAACCTTCATCGAAGCTCTTATTGTTTGTCTTTCGGTCGTAACGGGTCTTCATCTTTTCAGACATTTGTTGACCTGATTGTCTGACATGCTCATAAATGTCATTCATCCTGCTGCGCAAGTCATTCGCATAATCAGTGATATTGTGTGGAGCGTCAGGTGGTATACCGGTTAGTAAGTCGGCAGGCAACCGTAATTCTCTTCCAAAGTTCGCATAAGCTGGTGTCACTGACGTGCTTTCGTGAACCGCACTTCGGTAAGACAAAAGAAACGGTTGGATGTGCTTGTCCCAATCTTTTTGCCTGCTTTCCACAACTTTTGCCAGATATCTCATCAATGTCTGATTAAATCGCTCCACCATTCCATCTGACTGCGGGTGGTAAGAGGTCGTTCTGGTTTTGTGAGTACCCATGACCCGACACATTTCCTGGAACACCTGAGATTCAAAATTTCTTCCTTGATCGCTATGGATTTCTAGAGGCACCCCGAAACGACAGAAGACTTCGTGAACTAATTTATCTGCGACCGTAGTAGCTTCTTGATTAGGTATAGCGAAGACTTCTGGCCACTTCGTGAAATAATCCATCACAACCATGAAGTACTTGTTTCCGCTTTCACTTTCAGGAAACGGTTCCGCAACATCTAGGGCTATCCTTTCCCATGGTGCCCCAACGTTATACAGTTTCAGTGCACCTCTGCTCCGTGTATGAGGTCCTTTCACAGCAGCACAACTCGTACATTTGCGACACCATTCCTCAACGTCGTCGCGACAGTGGATCCAGTAAAACCGCTCACGTATCTTCAACAGAGTCCTTTTTACTCCCATATGGCCCCCTGAACATCCATTATGGTAGAGCTGTAGCACATCTGGGACCTTAACTTTAGGGACGACACAAGACTCCATCCTGAATAACTAAACTGTCCCATTGCGCCCAATAACTTTTTGTGATTGAACTCATTGAAGCGACGTCACTCCACATGGGTTTAGGAGCACTTGCTTTTATCCACTCAAATATTGGCTTGATGTCTGCGTCGTCCTGTTGAGCATGTTGTAGGCTTTCTTTCCATTCGTCGCTCAGATCCGTTTTAAGCATCTTCACAGGTATGGCTTCCTTTATCTCCTGTTTGGCACAGTGCTTACAGTCTTCAGGGCAAGGTCTTCTTGACAATGCGTCTGCGTTGCCATGGGATCTCCCACTGCGATGTTCGATTACAAAGTCATATTCCTGTAATAGCTCAATCCATCTGGCGACTTGTCCTTCTGGATTCTTAAATTGTAATAGCCACTTCAATGCAGCATGGTCGGTACGTATAAGGAATTTTCGCCCTAGTAAATATTTGCTGAAATGCTGCAATGTCTTCACCACGGCGAGTAATTCTCTCCTCGTGACGCAATAATTCCTTTCAGGTTTCGATAAGGATTTGCTGAAGTAGGCTATAACGACCTCTCGATCTCCTTTCCTTTGAGATAACACACCTCCGAGTCCGATATCACTTGCGTCTGTGTCAACTATAAATTCATTTTCCGCATCAGGATAACCCAAAATAGGTGTATTGCACAGACGATTCTTTAGCTCCTGGAATGCGATGCCGCAGCTTCCGTCCCAACAGAATTCGCTTCTCCTCCGTGAGCTTGTGTAAGGGCTTGGCAATATCCGCAAAGTTCTGGACGAATCGCCGGTAGTATGAGCACAAACCCAAAAATGCTCTGACCTGCGTCTTATCCTTTGGAACCGGCCAATCCTTGACGGCGATGATTTTCTCTGGATCCGTGCGGATACCATCTTCAGACACTACGTAGCCTAGGAAGCTTACTTGCCGTTTGAGTAATGAGCACTTCTTCGGGCTGAGCTTCAGGTTCGCGCTTCGGATCTTTACAAGCACGCGTTCCAGGTTTTGAAGATGCTCTTCTAACGTACGGCCCACGATGATAATGTCATCTAGATAGACAAGACAGGCGTCCCCAGTCAATCCGGCGAGTACAATTTCCATTAATCTTTCAAAAGTAGCCGGGGCGTTGCATAAACCAAATGGCATAACTTTAAACTGCCACAAACCCTTTCCTGTGGAAAATGCAGTCTTCTCTTTATCCTTCGGATCGATTTCAACTTGCCAGTAGCCACTTTTCAGGTCTAGCGTGCTAAACCACTTCACCCCTGTCAGCATGTCCAACGTGTCATCGATCCTTGGTAAAGGGTAGCTGTCCTTTTTCGTAACGTCGTTCAGACGACGATAGTCGACACAAAACCGCATACTGCCATCTTTCTTCCTCACCAGCACTACAGGTGAGCACCATGGACTTGACGATGGTTCTATCACACCATCTTTTACCATTCCTTCAATCATGGTCTCAACTTCCTTTTCTCGTGCTACTGGCAGTCTCCTTGGTCGCTGACGGATGGGTGCCTCATTTCCTGTATTGATTCTATGCTGAACCAATCCAGTCTTCCCAATGTCAGCATCACTCGAAGAGAAAATATCGGCGTACTTGAGTAACATCTTCTTAGCCTTGTCCATTTCATTCTTCGTTAAGATGTTACGACAGTCTTCTAAAAGTGTCAACACGTTGTTTCTAGCGTCCTTGTTGACGATGTTCCCAGTACTCAACTCTTGGCATCGGCGCATCCAATCTACTTCTTCGCAAGTGCCAATCAATGTGCTCTTTTCTATCACGTGTTCCTTATCACTAAGGTTCAGCACACGTACCACTGAGGCTTCATTGGCTCTTACCAGAGTTCGGGCCATTTTCCATGGAAGTTCATTGTATATCCCTTCTATGAGTACACATCGATGTGTTCGCCCAGAATTCTGAGGGAGACTAACTGGTACAGTCGTTTCTGATCTGGCAGGAAGCACGACCTTCTTCAAGCTGTACACTTTTCCTGATAACGCTCCTTCCATGAAAAGTTCCTCTTGACCACATTTCATCGCTCCTTGCTTGACGTCGATCTCACAAGAGTTCTTCCTCATAAAGTCTAAGCCCAGTATGCAGTCGTCCATTATGTCAGCCACGATGACATTATGCAGGTAAATTCCATTGCCCAACTTTAACTGCATCTCTTTCTCTCCTCGGACGGGTATGCGCTGACCCGTGGCCGTTACCAAGTTGATGCGGTCACGGTTTGCAGAGTCCCCAAGGAACCGATTTGCAAGTCGGGAACTGACAACCGTGCGAGATGCTCCAGTATCTATTGTCAGCTTGCATGGTGTTCCATTTACCTCGCCCTTGATGATCAGGCTGTTCCCATCCTGGGTTTGTGAGATCGAAACCCTTGGGGCTCTTCTAAAATCAGCCAGCACCCGCCCCGCAGTCCTGGCATTTATTCGTTTCCCTCCTGTTGCTGGGCGGTGACATTAGCCACCCTATCCTCTTGGGAACGACTTTCTTCTCTTTCAGCAGTCCGCTTTGGGCAACTGGATCGAAGGTGGCCCCTCTCACCACATGTGTAGCACCTAGGGCTATACCTCGTGAAACGGTCGCGAGCCGGTGATGCTACAACTTCCCTGACACGGTGAGATCGATGATCCTTCCGTACGGCTTCGACCTCCAAAGCATGAGCCAAGGCGTCTTTGAGAGTCTCATGGTGCCCGAGTCTGACAGCGGCCCTGACTTCCAGGTCGTGGATGCCGTCGATGAATACTTGCACCAGATTCCCATCGATGAGCGCAGGTACCGACTGGTATGCCTTCCGTACCAGCTTCTCAACTTCCAGGGCCCACTGTTGCAAGTTTTCACCAGAGCGCTGGACACGATCCTTCAGCTGCGCACGATACACGTGTTCCAGGTGAGCGTCACCGTATCTGGTTTCCAAGGCTTCTAGTAGCTGCTCGTAGGAAACATCGTCTCCGAGAGCTTCTAGGATGGTTAACGCCTTGTCTCGCAAACCCAATGTAAGCGCAGTCATGGCCTGGGCTTTGCTCCACCCGTTTGCCTTCTTAACGGCTTCAAACTGCTTTTTATAGGCTGACCATGAAGATGTCCCATCGAATGGCGGTACTTTAAATCCACGCGCTGAAGGTACGGCAGGTAAGGAAGTCGCAATCCCATCTCCAGCTTTCAGATTTCCCAGCTCTTTCCTCACATCTGTAATCTGGTTTTTTACATCTTCAATCCGAGTTTCGGCTTCCGTGATGCGGTTCTCAACATGATGAACTTGATCCTTCATCACATTCATCTCCTTGCCAAAAGTCGCTCGAAGATCTTTCATGAGGAGCGTCTGTTCCTCCTGGCGGCGTGCCTGCTCCTCCTTGTCACGCAGCAGCTGTTCTTCCAACCGGCGGGCCTGCTCCTCCTGGCGGCGTGCCTGCTCCTCCTGGCGGCGTGCCTGCTCCTCCTTGTCACGCAGTAGCTGTTCTTCCAACCGGCGGGCCTGCTCCTCCTGGCGGCGTGCCTGCTCCTCCTGGCGACGGGCTTGCTCCTCCTGGCGACGGGCTTGCTCCTCCTGGTGGCGGGCCTGCTCCTCCTGGCGACGGGCTTGCTCCTGTAGCATCGCCATCAGCGCAGCAAAGTCTGGAGGTGCTGGCGCTGGAGATACCGTGGGCGGGCCTGCTTCCACCGTTGGCTGCTTCTGACCACCCAACCTCTCCGGCGTATTACCTCCGAAGCGCCTGCTGTCCAACTCCTGCTGGCGCTGACCCCTGGTACGGACGCCCTCTGTGTCTTCTTTCGGTAACACCGGCATTGTCCAAATCCCACTTCTGACACCAATTGTTACGAGCCGGGGTTCTACGGAATGGAAAATGCCGATCAAACTACCACAAAACACTTTATTTATTACACCACTAATTTACACTTCACTATAAAGCTTCACTAAACACTTTTAATCGCACTTGAACTCGCAGGTATAACTCGTATTATCGCTCTGGAAATACTGATGATCCGCCACCGAAGTGCTCCGCCTTTATAGTGCGGTCATTACTCTAGATTACTCTGGAATTTTCACGGAAGAAATATCGCGAACATTCCACACCTTCGAGATGCTTCTAGATAACACGTTACATAGAAGTACCTTGTCAGAACATTCCCGAAAGACGTTACGTAGTAGTACTGCGATTTGCTACTAGATGGCGCCGAGTTTGGTAGTCTTATTACTCGCTACGAGATGGCGTTACAGTATCTCTGTGCATTTATGACTATAGTATCTATGGTTGCGTGTCAATAAATGGTTGCCGTAACAAACAGTCGATCCAGTGTTTAGTATTCATATTTCTAGTAGGTTTTGTTCCCATCCACGCTTAAAATGTCTCGAAAAGCTTTAATGACGATAAATAAATTATGCGGGGCAGATGATTTTCAAGATTGGAAGTTTTCCATGAAAATGCTTCTCAAGAAAGAAAAACTGTTCTTTTTGACAAATAAAAATCCAGATCCTTCCATTGCTGTTGACGTGGAAAAAGATGAGGAAGCTTTAGCTACCATATGTCTTCACGTTGAACCTCAGATATTTCCGTTCGTTCGTGAAGCTTCAACCGCTAAAGAAGCTTGGGAAAACCTCATCAAGACTTTTGAAAGTAAGAGCATCAATCGTCACATCAAACTCTTGGATGCATTCCTAGATGAACGCCTAGAGAAACATGATAGTATGCAGGAGTATATAGCAGCCGTCATGAATCATGCGCACAAACTAGGAGACATCGGCAAGCCAGTGGACGACGATTTGATTGCGATAGTATTACTACGGGGATTACCAGAAAAGTACAGTTCGATGAGGATGGCGTTACAACACTCAGGTACGAAGCTTACTTCTGAAGTCGTTAAGACGGTGCTACTCCATGAGGAAAGCGGGACTTCAAAAGTGTCGGACCCTGATGCAGCGCTTATAACGAAGAAATATGGAGGTGCAGGAACAAGTAGCAAGCAACAAGCGGGAACAAGTAAGCGCCAGCACACTGGAGGCGCATCACTCAACTCCAATATTAGGTGTTTTAGGTGCAACGACCCATAGCTGTCACCTCAGTCATTTGCAAGGTGCTTGAGCTCCTTATAAATAAGCAGCTCATGCAATTCCTAGAGGATCACTCGCTAATCAATGATCGACAATACGGCTTCAGGCCAAAGCGATCAACGGGTGATCTTCTGGCATTCGTAACGCATGTCTGGGGTGGGGCTATGGAAAGGCACGGCGAGTCCTTGGCTATTAGCCTGGACATCGCCAAAGCCTTCGATAGGGTCTGGCATGCTTCGCTCCTTTCCAAGCTTCCGGCATATGGTCTACCTCCTCAACTGTGCAGCTGGATTGCCAGCTTTTTAAACGAGCGCCGAGTGCGGGTCCTCTGCGATGGCCAGGCTTCTCGCTTCTTGCAAGTGAATGCCGGGGTACCGCAGGGGTCCGTACTATCACCAACTCTCTTTCTTCTGCATATCAATGATATGCTATCCCTCGGGAACATTCATTGCTATGCAGATGACAGCACACTGCACGGGAGTTACTCGGTTCGTCCGACGGCGGGGCGATCTGAGATTGAGGAGGAGAGACGACGACTCGTGGCTGATCTCGACCGTAACCTCGACAGTATCTCTCAATGGGGTACCGAGAACCTGGTCGAGTTCAATGCCCGCAAAACACAGGCGTGTGCATTTACTGCGAAGAAATCCCCTTTCCTTCCCCTACCCTCTCTTCAGAATGCATTATTACCAATGAAGGACAACCTTGATATCCTTGGCATAGACGTTCGTCGAGAGCTCAATAATAAAAACTACATCGAAAGATGTATAGGGCTAGCTTCGCGGAAACTAGGAATACTGAATAAGGTAAAGAGATTCTTTACACCGGACCAGAGGTGTCTGCTGTACAAGACGCAGATTAGACCCTGCGTCGAATACTGCTCTCACCTCTGGGACGGCTCCGCGAAGTATCTGCTGGACGCTCTCGACGCTATGCAGCGACGGGCTATCCGTATTATAGGTTGTCCGGAGGTAACGGGAAGCCTTGAGCCGCTAGCTCAGCGCCGAACAATAGCTTCCTTGGCCGCATTCTACCGTATTTACCACGGCGAGTGTTCTGAAGAGCTCTTCAATCTGATCCCACCCTCTTCCTTCCGATCCCGAACGACTCGTGCCGGGCAGAGATGCCACCCCCACACAGTGGATAGCATGTTCGCGAGAACCGAACGTTTTAAACGTTCGTTTCTCTGCCGAACGATAGTGGCCTGGAACGCCCTGCCTGTGCACGTGTTTCCTCCCACATATAATCCTGGGTTCTTTAAGCGGAGCGTGAAGAGGCACATCAGTAGGTCGTCAAGTTGAGGGCCACTCTCAATAGTAATATGTGCTGTGAGAGTGGCCCACAATCGCTAGACGTCGTCACGACTTACCACCAGGCGGGCGGCGTCAATTTGGCGAACCAAATATAAAAAAAAAAAAAATATGTTTAATGTACGGAGGCTTGATCCCATAGTCAAACCGTCTGTAAAATAAAAAATCCAACAGCTAATTTTGCCAGTATCTTTGTTGCTAAATTACCTTAAAACAACACAATAGTTCAATGTCATAAATAACTTACCATCATACAATGTATAAGAAGGTCTGAGCGACTTGGCCAGCGCCCACGGCAGGTCCGGCACCACGCTGTGCACCACGCAGCCGTGCTGCAGTAACGTTATGGAGTAGGCAAAGTTCACACCCGAGTCCTTCAGATCTGCGCTGTCTTCGAGCACTAGCGATGTCGTGGAGTCGTCTAGAGGCTGGAAGATTATTATCTATTTATTTATTTTTATTTTATTTTATTTGGGATAACAACATCCATTTGACAATCGTGTACACAAACAGAAATTACTAGACACTGACCAATCACAGCTAGCCACTTCTATACTAGATTAAGAAGGTACCTAGATACAAAACAGGCTGCTATGTACTAACAACATAATATTTATACATAATATCAATATCAATACCTATGAGATTACAAAAAGTTGCAAACGTATACAATTACCTCCGCTAACAGAACCATTAGTAGTTAATAATGACAAAAACATGCGAGTGCATCGTGAACAAAATAGTTACGAGACGCAAGAACAGGTTTTGACGGTGCAACGGTAAGTCATTGCCACTGCAGATACTCAGTATTTATGAGTGTGAAAATACTAGGTATTTATTTGTACAAAATGCGAATACGAACAACTTTTCCGACCACAGCATATATACATATATTAATAACCATGATGCCATGACAATTCTTATTCATATTTACTTATTCTCTATTATACATTTAAAATCAGATATTTGTATTTAATACTTTAAATTTAAGTAAGTGCACATTAGTTACTGTTCAAAACGCAAACACGAAAGCAAGGCTCTTTGCTTATATTATGTACGCAAATGCATATACACAAACACACGGCAAGTATTTTTAAGATTATGATACACTAGTGGTCGCCCGCGACTTCGTCCGCGTGGTAATTTGGATCTTTTCCCGTTCCCGTCGCGCCGCGTCATATTTTGAACAATTCACACAATATCTTTATAAATTGTAGCCTATGTGTTATTTTGATGTTATTGATATTTGTAAAGTTTCATTAAAATCCATTCAGTAGTTTTTACGTGAATGAGTAGCCAACATCCATCCATCCATACATACATACATACTTACAGACTTACATACTCACAAACTTTCGCGTTTATAATATTAGTAGGATTCAATAATATAATAATATGTATAACCGATAATCAAGACTACGAGACACGGGGTGAAAAACGGCATGGATTGAGATAGTTATCATCAACCAGTTAAAATATCCCTAACTTTGTGTAAAAAAATATTTTTAGAAGTGATAAAGGGGTCAACGCTGGTAAATTTTTCGTTGTATGTGCGCGCGATTCTTGCGGTCACGGCATTCTGTTCATATGAGGTAGGATGCGTCGGAACGCTTAGCATTTGAGTGTGACGAGTGCGATAGGTTGGGGTTCTAAAAGTTATTAGTGCTAGTAAATCAGGACAATCAATCCGACTACGAAGTATATCATATCCATCACCCAGCGTCTTTCCTCTTCAGTAAGTAACTTATACGTTCGGCAATTACGAACGTAGTCTGTCTGAGGCTTCCGGAACTTGAAATTAAGGTGCCGTATGAATTTCCTCTGAACACGCTTTATCCTATTAATATGTATGGCCATAAAAAGGCGACCAGATTTGGCAATTGTATTCTAATTCACTTCTAACGTAGGAATAATACACTAACTTTAAGCTAATCACACTATTAAAAGGTTGACAAGTGCGCATGACAAAGCCAAGATTTCTATAAGACTTATTTATTATGTTATCGAAGTGTGTAGTCATACTCATTTTAGCGTCGAAGTGAATCCCCAAATCTAAATATATTCTCACACGTAGAAACATAAATAAATTTACTGTCACGAGATGGTAGTACCTACCTCCTTTCATTTGGAAAATAAAAACTTCGGAAATTCATAATTCTACATTTCGAATGTTCATGAGCTTATGTTTCATGATAGAGGAACATTTTAACTAGAAATTGATGAAATTTTAAAGAAAATCGTGAAAGCCGTGTTTTAGAAAAGATTGAAAAAAAAATGTTTTTAACGTATTATCATTACTTTATACGGAAAAGGTCACGTCAATAAGCTTCCCCGTGAGATGTCCCACAATTAAAATACACGTTCGTGATCAATTTGAGCGAAATTGGCTGTAGCTTTCCGTACGTACCATATACATACATTTGCCGGGAATCACTGTTTGGCGCATTTGGCCTGGCCCCGTATACACTAGACTCAAGATATTGAACGGATTTTCTTGCGGTTTCGTTCATCAACATGACATGTCAGAAAAAGGACTAAAAAAACATTTGAGAGGTAATTAAAACAAGACATAACAGAAATAGGTACACTAGTCTTTCAAGGCATAGATGAAGTAGTTGAGGAGTTGTCCAACTTACTTTGTATAGATAATGATGACATATACACAGTATCCCTCGCTGGTCGCACACTATCTGCAGGTCGAGGCTGCAGTCGTGGACGCGCAGTGGAATGGGATCGTCCTCGTACGCGCCGCACGCCGCGCCCTCCCCCGTGCTCGGTACGTGAGGGAGACTTAGCGGAATGTTCAGCTGTTGGATTCAACAACAATATACATTTGGGAAATACAATAATTCTTGGGCTAGACTCGAATCAATGACTTTCCGGGAGGAATGTTCTGATTAGGTATAGGTCAGTTAGCAAAACGTTCTTCTTCGAAAGAGAACTGTCACTTTAGAGTGCCCTAGCTAGACCATCGTTTTTTGCGATCCATTTTGTATAATAATTTAAAAAAGTTAACAATCGTATAATATACTAAAACATAAATAAAATTCTAGTCCGATAGCTAATATAGGTAAAAAGGCGTAAGCTAAGCTTTGCATTTGTGTGAGTGATGATGAAAAGTAGAGCAAAAAGGCTGTGTGTACAACACGTGTGTGTGTAAAACAAGTGACATTATACGTTCACGTACGTGCGCATAAAACAAAGTCGTGTTGGTTAAGAGATTAATGGCTCGAGAAAGGCTGGACCGATTTCGCTAATTCTTTTTCTGTTGTGTTCGTTATTATCAGGAGGAGGCTCTTTTGGAAAAAAAAATTGTGCGATACACTAGAAAAATGAATGCGGTACGAAATTTGCCGGGACAGCTAATTTTATTTAAAGAAATGTACTTACAACAGTCTCATGTGGCAAGTCAGCATGAAATTGAAAAGCGGAAAGGGTCGGCGTCATTTCAGAAGGGGATTTCACTTCTTCATCTTCTGCGAAACTCTGCGACGACAGACGGTAGTGGATGTAGTATAACACCTTGGACAAACACAATCAATATCGTAGTATAACACCTTGGACAAACACAACCAATATCTCTTCGTAATTATGAAATAGGAAACGCGACAGACGTGGTCCTTTCACTAACTTAATTGAAAAAGCCTATTAACTACGTGTTTTTTTTTTCTCATTATTGATTTGAGGCTTTTAGTCCTAAATAGGCATGTCATTCTTTCACTATTGTAGCTGCATTTTTCCTAAGTCACAGTAGAATTTTATGTATCACGTTGACATGAACGTTTGACGGACCTATTAAAAATTTTAGAAAAAGTTCACTTAATAATTATAGCTTTGACACAAAATATAGGAAACACGAAATAAAGGACGGAAATTAACAAACAATTACGCTAGTAAAACTTATAAATCACGATTTTAAGAACTGGACAAAATTACATACATAACATAATTAACATAATTGTGACCCTTTTATTTCCGTCCATACATTATGCAATTAACAATAAGTGAATTAGGAGTTTTGGTTATACAATTATTTAAGTCATCAAAACATTTCCATTCCGCATTACGACGACAATGAGCCCGATAGTGGGCAATATTGTGGATGTTTGTTACATCGCCGCCGGACGGTAAAAACTCTGTTAATCCTAGAATTTCGTATTTTATATTATATATGGTTATTTCTATAGGTATGTCTTTAAGATAAATTACATGAGTTTGATTCAGCTCGAGGGCTGTTGTATTTTTTATATCGTATTTTAATGTTCGTATACCATTGCAGTCACTACGTCGACATTTCAAAATATTATTATCATCACATAACATAGACTCTACCGATTGATTGAGCATATTATTAATTAGTAATTACTTAATATTATTATAGTTAATATATAAGTATGTACCTAGATAATTATTTCATTATAATAATAAGCGTAAGTAAACTAGACACGGTTGTTTTATTTCTCAGAAACTATCCAACGAATCAAGGGTGTGTTTTTTTACTTGAGGTACTTTTTAGGTACATTTTTTTGGTGTAATTATATTTTATGAATAATGGTTAAGTAATAAAATATTATAGTACACCCGCCGTATTGATGTCAAAATGGCGGGTGTATTTTAATTCCGAAATAATTTCGTTCCTAATCGGGTACTTATTTTTTAGACCTAAGGTACAATTTAGTACATTTTAGGTACATTTTTTTGGTAAGTGGTACAACATGATTCGCAATGCTACACCCGCCACTTTGACTCTCATGTAAATCACCCCTGTCCACACCCTCGGGATACAGGTGTGATTGTGTTTAGTTAATTTTTCAACTGACCTGATTGACACAGTCCCATTGTGCCCATGAGAATACTTTGACTATCTTCTCCGGTTCAGTGTATACGCCATCAAACCCCCACTTGTCACTACCATCGTCACATTCGTTCAAGAACATTGGTGTTCTGTATATTTTGATACCTGAAATTGCAACACGTCAAAAGTGCCATCAATCGAAAGTATTAGTACTTTTAAGATAAGTAGTATGAAATTGAATATCGCCTTCGAACAAATATGTAATATAATATCATTGACTATCACATAAAACGGCGGGACTCATTTCCATGGAACTTTCATTGGCTGTTTGGAATTTAGATAATCGTGAAACATAAAGTTAAAACGACTGGCATGATTAAGTACCTTTATAATCCTCGTGGTCTAGTGGTAACCGACAATGTTAACACATTGCGAAGATTAAGCAACATCTAGTCAGACCGGTCTTTGGATGGGTTACCATTTCTTAAGACATTCAAGACCCCTCCGTGCCTCGGAGAGCACGTTAAGCCGTCGGTCCCGGTTGTCATACAAACATCTATGGCAGTCGTTAGGGGCAGTTCGAACTCTTAATCAAAAATCCGACCGGTATAACTACAGAACTCTTGAACTTGTTGAGGACAGATGGCAGTCGCTTCACTTGAAATATCGAAGTTCAGCCAAATCGCAGTTAGACTGGAAAGCCGAACCCTACTGCGTTGGGAAAAGGCTCGGAGGATGATAATATTTTATATGTGCGTATGTATGTGTGTGGGGGATGGGGGCATATAAGCATGAAATATACGGTTTCAAACGGCTGTTTGAAACACACTTGACTAGACGGTTTAAAACCAACAGTGTTCAATAGAACGTCGTACGATTTGGTTTAAAACCGCCACCGTGCTTCCGACAACTTAAAAATATATTTGGATAATATATATTACCGATGTGTGTTATTTTTTTGTATGTGTACAATAAAGAATAAATGAAATGAAAAGACGTGATGTGTGTTCTGTCTGAATTGTAGTCCCGTAGGAATTGACAAGACAGACAGACACAGGCTTTACTATAGAGTAAAAAGGATAGTTCCCCGAAATTTCGTTCACTTTAAACTCCAAATGAAATACATTTCATGCCTGTATCCCGAAGGTATCCACACCCACAATTTGCCAGTATTTTTAGTTCCACGTAATAGAGGGCAAGCCTTTACCGTCAGCGGGCACACATATAATAATGGGTTACGTCCAAAATGGCCGAATGAATTTAATAAAAAGTAGCAGCAATATTGTAATTTTGAAAAAAAAATTGAAACCCGTTGCCTTGCGAAGAAATGTTGATGAAAGGCAACAAATTTTTACGTGTGAGCCGCTATGGCACAGCCAATTAAAGTCCTGGGCGTCTCGGACTATTCCGTAGGAATTGGGAACGTAACAACGATTCCACGCGAAATATTACGCTACAGCAATTAATGTAATACTTACTACTAATTACTTAATGTGCAACTAATATTTTTCAATACTGTCACTAGACAAAATGCTTATCATCATGCAATCATTAGTAAATGTTATAGACAGTGCCTATAAGTATAAAAGACAGAGAATTAGTTTGCTTAGTTTTAAAAGAGATATGTAAGGTGATGTGTAAGAGCTCTGCTAACCACCCACAAGCTCTATATAGTTATTAAGAGTTAAGGTTCCAAAAAAAAGTGCAATTAGTATGCCAAGTGCATAGTTAACCTAAAAAGTGCAAATATAAATATCTGAGGTTACAAATAGTGAAGTAGGACACTGAAACATCTTTCTTTTCATTTTACGGTAAGAAGTAATTGTATTTGTTTGTTTTAGGGGGAAACAGGAGCCCTATTACTGAGACTACGCTGTCCGTCTGTCTTGAGCTGTATCTCATGAACCGTGATAGTTAGAAGGTTGAAATTTTCACAGATGACGTATTTCTGTTGCCTCTATTATAGTCCGGTCAATTTAGACATTCGGAGGTGCATAAAGTCCCAGCAAGCTGAAAATCAGTAAAATTGTTCAGAACATAATTATAAATAAAATTTACAAGTTCCCCATCTCTCCCGTGTGTGAAAAAATTTTTATTCGAGGTCAAAGGTCCTAAAAATTACTTTTTCGCAATTTTCAGCAAAACGGTAAGTTTTATCATAAAAGTGCCCTAAGCATAAATTGTAGATCTTAAAATCTCTATATATAAAAATGAATCCCTATTTCCCTTGGTCACGCCACCACGCGTGAACGGCTGGACCGACTTCGTTTATTCTTTTTTTGTTGTGTTCGTAATTATCAGGAGAAGGATCTTATGGAAGAAAAAAAAAGTTATGCGGAACATTAGAAAAATTAATGCGGAACGAAGTTCGCCGGGACAGCTTGTTATCTATAAAAATATATCGATACATTTTTCCTACGAGCCACCGTTTCTGAGATATCTATATTTACAAATGAGAAATATTTTGTCCCCCCCTTAGCTCTCGAGAACTGCTTATGCTACAATGATGGTTGACCCTGCAATGGATAGCCCTCGATCTGAAGGCAAGCCAAAAATTTGAAAATTTGACCTAGCCCTAAGGGGTCCAAAGTTATAGGCCAAACCCTTGGCCGAAATCTTGGCTTCCGCCAAGATACCATACTGGTTTAAGCAGTTAAGCAGTTCTCGAGAGCTAAGGGGGACATTCCCCATATCTATTTGGCCTATAACTTTGGACCCCTCAGGGCTATCTAGATCGAGGGCTATCCATAGAGGGGTCAACCATCATTGTAGCATAAGCAGTTCTCGAGAGCTAAGGGGGGGGGGGGGGGACAAAAATTACATTTCCCATTTGTATATATAGATATCTCAGAAACGGTGGCTCGTAGGAAAAAAGTATTGATACATTTTTATTGATAATTTTAAGGTCTACAATTTTAGTTTAGGGTACTTTTATGATAAAACTTACCGTTTTGCTGAAAATTGCGAAAAAGTCATTTTTGGACCTTTGACCTCGAATAAAAATTTTTCCACACACGGGAATGATGGGTAACTTTTAAATTTTATTTATAATTATGTTCTGAACAATTTTACTGATTTTCATCTTGCTGGGACTTTATGCACCTTCACTCTAATTTTTTGGTTTAAATTGACCGGACTATACAACAAATACTAAAAAACAGAATGACAATGTACTCGTAATAAATATTTAAGGGGGCTTCCATACAACAAACGTGACTTTTTTTGCCGTTTTGGTACGGACCTCTTTGTGCGCGAGTCCGACTCAGACTTGGCCTGTTTTTCAACAGACTTCCAAAAAAGGAGGAGGTTCTCAATTAATAAATATGTTAGGACAATTCACACTACGCCATCTAGTCTCAAACTAAGCAGAGCTTGTGATATGAGTACTAGATAAACTGATATAAATACTTAAATACATTTTTTTTTGTAAATACATACATATTATACATAGGAAACATCCAGACTACGTACAAACGTATCTGTCTTCACACAAAGTTTGTCCCGACCGGGAAGGAAACCCGAGACTCCAGCGTCGAAAGTGGATGCACTACCGACTACGCCACCGAGTCAGTCGATTCAAATCTAGTTTTTTTATGTTTGTTACCTCATATCTTCAGACTGGGTAAACCAATTTTGAAATTTTTTGAAAGTACCTACTACTTCCCAAGTGCAAAATACTATTTCCCATTTCAATTTAGTCCCAATCCGACAGTTATTTGGTCCCATTTCGGTAGTTTGAAGTCGGTTGCTGTATCAATTTTTGACGTGTATTTTTAAATTAACACTTATCTACAATCGCAAATTAAGTTAAGTTGTGTGATAGATAGGTAGATGTTGGTTTGTATGCAAACTTACTCGATTATTACTTTATTCGACTAATTGCGCGGGCGGTTTTAAAGTAGCTACGCGTAATACGGCGACACACAGGCATAAAAGATAGTCGTAATAAGTACGCGTACTTATGACACGACTATCATTACTTGAACCCCTCCAGCTAAGCTAAAAGTTCTTATGTTAGGAGTGGGTACACACCGGCAGTGTGGTGGCCGGGATTGGACTCACGAAGTCGAAACGCAACGCCAAGGCCTTAGCCACTAGGCTCTAGAGGCCATGGACGGTTTAAATTTCGCTTAAATATTGAACAATGCACAAATATTGTTACGTGTCGTACTGCATAAATTTTTCTAATGTTCCTCCATAAGAACCTTCTCCTGATAGTTACAATCACAAAAAAAAAAAGAATTTGCGAAATCGGTTCAGCTGCTCTCGAGATTTGCACTTAGCAACACATTCAGCGATTCATTTTTAAATTATAGATTTAGTGAAAAGCTTTTAATTTAGAATTACAAATAGCCACTTCCATTTTATTATATGTATATGTTTAGATTACCAGTCATTATTATATAATATATATATGCTGCATGTGGTAATCCACATGCAGCATTTAATGTAGGAGGGGGAAAATACTATACTGCCTATTCTTGCTATTCGCAATCTACCAAATCAGTGGAGCTATTATGGAGAAAAGCCACTACATACACATTGATATGAGATTTTTATATTTTATACTAACGGACACCCCTGGGGTTCCCCCGCTTGACAAATTATAATTATACTAAAACCTTCCTCAAGAACTTCTCTATCCTGTGGTGAAAACCACATCACAATCCATTGTATGCTACTGTGAAGAAAGACATCAATATCTGTTGTGTAGTTTTAAAGATCTAAACATACATATGGACAGACAGACATTGGATACTATTTCTATTTAGGCTATCTCTAAATATAAAAATGAATCCCTATTTCCCTTGGTCACGACATCACGCGTGAACGGCTGGATCGATTTCGCTAATTCTTTTTTTGTTGTGTTCGTAATTACCAGGAGAAGGATCTTAGGGAAGAAAAAAAAAGTTGTGCGGTACATTAGAAATATTGATGCGGTACGAAGTTCGCCGGGACAGCTTGTTAAATATATATATTTAGGCTACGCATTTATACTATAATTTTGTCTAAGTATAATGTAGTATTGTTGCACAAACAGTCAATCTCTCAATGTGGCAGGCCGTCCCATAGATTGAAAATAAAATGGTGGTAATGGTTAATTATACTTTGTATATCATATACCCAATGATATATGTTATTATATTACATAAAATGACAATACTGATCTTGATGAAACATGGTATGGAGATAGTTTAAACATAGCCTACCAATATCGGCATACTTTTTATCCCAATAATAATATTATCTTAAATAGTTTTATAACATAAAGAGGTGTTCAAACATAAGACATCCACAATAAAACTTACAATCCAAGTGCTTGAATAGCAAGAACCTGTCATTTCTGATCCCAGGGCTGTACTTGGTGCTCTTTCCATACACATATTGGACCATGATCTGTTTATTGGAACCTTCTTTGACCTCAACTGGAGTCCTGTCATTTTCAGGCAATAGACATACTATATATGGACAGTATAAAGGTTCTTTAATGTCTGATGTCTCTTCTGGTAGCTTTTTTACAATGTATACTATCAATGTGTGTGTAGCATTCACAGATGCCTGTATAATATTCAACTTTTCCTCAAATGTATGCAGTGTGGTCAATGTTTTGGTTTTGTTAGTGTACACACCAACGTTTAGAACTTCCCTGCTACCTTTGTCTGATACCCAACTCAGAAGCTGAGACCCATGTTGCTCTTGACCTAGAAGACGCCACTCACGTGCTGTTACTTCTGTAAACGTAATATAGTAAAGAAATATAGAGTTTTCATTAGGCTTTACGTGTTTAATTTAACATTTTATCTAGTTAGTATTGGAGTACAGGGAAAATAAAATACCTTCCTGACTTTGCGATTGTAACACTCCGCACAATTTCACAGCTATATTTTGGACAGCCATTGGTATTTTTTAATCTATTATTGACAACAAATTCACCTGTCGCTCACATAATTCACGGTATCGCCACGTTATCAATAACGAAACCGCGCACCTTTATTGACTTTTCTCGCTCAATTTTCTATCAGCTGGCGCCCAGCTGAGATGCACCATGAAGATAGTCGTTTAAAAAAATGCAAACAGTAGTGGCAGCACTGTAGTGTTACTGCACCGAAGTCACCAATCAGAACGAAGCGTTGGTATTCGCACCGTGTTCCGTTTCACTTATTATATTTGATTGAGAAATATGTAGATTGATATCTAGTATCAAATTAGACTAATAGATATATTTTACTTTCAAAATAATATATCAATAAAGTGTTTAATTTCATAAAAGTTATTCATCGAGATTCACGGAAAATTTTAAAGTTGAATAATATTTTTTTATAGGGATAATAGCAAATTTTTCAACTTCTAAAACAATAAAATTTCTAGTTTATTTTATTTATAGTATTATCTCCAAATCGCGCGTTGTCCCAATACTGTCGTTTGCAGTCACTCTCTGCGTGTAACGAAATACCGTTCTCAACTGACGTTTCATTTTCAGAAGAAACAATCATGAAGTTAGTCACTAGTTAACGCGCTGAGAACCGTAGTTTTACCGCGACATTTTCGCGCGGAAAGCCGGGCGTTATCGAGCCGTGAAAAGCTGAAAAGTATCATGTAAAATAAGTAACAATTCTTAAGTGTTAACTTTTACGAGTATTTAGTGAATATCATCATATTTAAGACTAAATTTGTAAATATATTATCTTAAAAGTGCTGAAAATTCTGACATCGTATCTAGTACATGAACAAAGTACATTTAGTGAATTTTGGATTAAATTGTGAATGACAAGGTATGTTGTATAGTAATATTTTTCAAATTCATGATATAAGCTATCTTCTACAAGGTTTTACTCTAGTATTATACTTTATTTTGTAGGCATAAATAGGTTATAAACCTTTGGGGGGCGATAAGCCAAGCCAATTATGTAGTCAACGGTTTTGTCTTAATGTATAGATTAATTTCGTTTAATTTATAATATTTTGGTGGATTATCGTTTACACGATGATATCGTGTCATCATTATTGCTATTTTTATCAAATTCCTTATGTGGATGTGCCGAGAAACCCAAGCTTGCGACGTGTCTAATGGCGCTGACGGGAGAATTTCGCGCGCGATTGTGACGGATTCGTGGCATTTTTTAATGCAGCTGAATCATGAATTCCGATATTTTTAACACAGTTTATGAAATTTAGTGTATTATATTAAGTGTAAAATACCAAGTTACGTTATTTTTTTTAGTATATCCGTGTTAAATAAGCCTCTGAAAAATTTCTCCCGCCAATCAGCAGGGGGCACGCTGCGGGAACCATTGGCTTTCATGGTATTTTACGGGCCCATATTTTATAAATACAGTGCTTATGTGACAATAGATAGCTCAAGATTAAAATAGATTACATGTGTTTTTAGATAAATTTGGAATTATGCCCTCAATTATGGTTGTCAAGAGACATAACCCTATTTGCAAGTTGAACATGACATGCGGTAATTTTAGGCCTTAGTAACTAAACTTAGGTAGTAGATAATGCCTAGCTTACCTCATATACTTAACAGTGACTATGTTATAGGCTGTGAAGACTGAGTGCCAGTGGAACTACACCAGCTACAATGGCACAAACTGGGTATGTATGGCACAACAGCTCCTACACTCAATACTGACCTTGGTGCTTTAGTTTGTTTACTTAATGTCACCAATATGCATTTGCAGTTCTTCATGTGAAGCCAGTGATAAGCGACTATCCCTGAAACGGAAAAGAACTTCTACAGATGATGAGGTTTGTTTCATTTTAACTTCTCAATCAAGTTATCATAACTTTAGAGAGTTATATATTTCTTGTTATGTTTCTAGCTGGAGAATATGCCACCACTGAAGCTCTCTTCGGTGCTAGAAGAAGAGCTTATTGACCAACCAGGTCTCAATGTTGTAGTAGAGTCATCTTCTTGCTCCAGTGATGATGAAGGCTCCCAGTATGGGATCAATGACCAACCAAGGAGTGTTTACACAGACATAGACTACAACCCTGATAGTTTTTTAAGCCCCCCTAGCATATCAGACCTCCCGAATGGTATATTGAGTCCTTTGGAGAATGTTGCAAGAGGAGAGTCCACACCACACTCCAGCAAAAGGCCAAGGTATACTTTAAAGCTGTTTTACTGTCAACTTTCTATTCTATTGTCAATACCAGCAAATTATTAATAGACTTTTGTATATCTTATACAATGAGTTGCTCAATTTAATGCACTCAATAACTATAGATATTGAGATGAAAACATTGTATCAAAATAGAATTAGACCATAACCATCAACTTTCATGTTAATTTATTTAAAAAAAAAACAGCTGTTTCAAGTTGTGATAAGCAAGAAAGGCTTTCAATTTCAGCACTAACAAAAATCCCTGCCCAGTATTACCAAAACGCAAGTGCCCTCTACCAGGCTTAACCTGGGCTGACCCTGAGGATGTTTGGAATACCATGTGTGAATGTGATGCCAAGTCTAGTAGCAAAAAGAATGCCAATATGTTTGACAATCATCCCAATCTACAGCCACGGATGAGAGCTATTCTACTGGACTGGCTGAATGAGGTAAGTGGGTGTTTAATGTTTTTATCTATGAGGAAAACTCTGTTACTGATATCTAGTTAAACTGAGTTATTTATAAAATAGTAATTAAGTGTGCAGCTGCTAATAAAATTACTCTACATAATTCTAATTTCCTAGTGAGGATTTTTTATAGTCATCATTCTATCATTTGAATAAAGAATTCTGAATGTCTTTATGCAGTTTGGTGCATAAGTAACAGCAGTAGAATCAGCTATATGATAAGCAGATAGGTTCAGATTTATCTGTATTGAAAAAAATGTGTGGTCATGGACTTCCATGAAAAAATAATACTAATGTGTTCATAAATATTTCCATGCTGCATTACAGTAACCAGGATCAGGTAAGAAGTACCTCTTGTAATGCACATGTATGAAAATGATGTAACATGAGGGTCAATGACCCTTTTTTTGCGCCGTACATTGACCTCCTAACCAACGCGATTTGACAGCACTTACAAAGTTTCTTAGCTAATTTTTCGGCTAGAATAATAATTATAGTTGTATTAGTTATTTCTACAGGGTTCTAAACTTATTAGTGTACCCTAACTTTGAGATATCCGTCGAAAGAAATGGTGACACTGACACCGCGTGTTGTTAACAGCTGATTACGCACATTTTCAGGTGCCCAATTTTACATACTATTTTCGATTGCAATCGTAATATTACCACAAAGATAAGACACCACAAAGATCATCATTAAATTCTTGTACGCGGTCCCGCTATGCTACTATGTCTTTTAAAAAAGCAGAAAGACCGATTTCGACCTTCGTAAGAAACTTTAGATGACCCCCAAAGATTTAATTCAGTAACGCATAACTAATGGTCTTCAGCCTGAACTAGTTTAGGATGTCACACGTACATTGGATGCGTTTATATAACGATACGATAACAAACGGTTTACGTACGAAATGAAACGAAACTTAAAACATTACAGAGCTTAGATAAGAAGGCAAAGCATTTTGTTTTCTAGTTCAGTGCAGGTACTGACTTAATTTGTTTGGAAAGTAGTACAGTGGGAGTCTGATAACGCTTACAAAGATTACAAATATTTTAATGGAACTGGTCTTAGTTCGCGTTGATGATGTCCCAATAAAAAACTAATACGTTCGGTAACCTTGATAACCTCAGATGCTTTACAGAGTGCAGTGTCTACGCTCGCAGTTCCGTTCAACCGTGGTAAATCAGTCAAATATTTTTGTCTAGGACTGGTTCAATTTGGCTGTGAAGCGAAGGTATACTCGCGGGATTACCCGCGTATGATACGGTTTTTAAACGATTTCATAAAAGGAGTTAGTTCGGAATTCTTTGGAAGTATTCGGTACCTACCCAAAGATTAAAACAAATATGTAACTTAAAACAGAACAAAATAAATA
Source organism: Nudaria mundana (assembly GCA_963556515.1). NCBI lineage: Eukaryota > Metazoa > Arthropoda > Insecta > Lepidoptera > Erebidae > Nudaria > Nudaria mundana. The sequence continues at coordinate 24,075,545 of OY748287.1, forward strand.
CTAGTGGTTCTGTGAACCGTAGACTTCGGGAGCGGCTTTGATTAGAAAATTTCTTCTTCAATTTTCTTTATTACACTTCATTTTTTTCATTTGTCATCCAATCCAAAAAATATCATTCAAATGTTATTCATTGTAAGCAAGGAGTGTGTGTGTGTAAAGTTTCATGCAAATCGGTTGATTAATACGGCCTCAAACATGATCTGACAGAACCGTAGATGTAGAGGTACAAACGAAAGAAATTCTCCCCAGTCTGCAAGTTAATACGGAGACTACGGTCACTTCGCTCCCTCAGTCAATTAATTGGTAGAGATAGCTTAGGAACTACATACTAACGAACTAGTCCGTAAATACTCGAACTTATGACGTAATAAAAAAAACAAATAAAAATAGTATTTTGTTAACTAGAAGCGACGAAATAAGATTATATTTTTAATAGGTATTTTTTTTTTCATTAAATAAATTCAGTCATCTATATATATAATACGCCAGTGAAGCCGCTTCTCCTCCTAAACTAAGAGTCGCACAGTCAAGTGTGGCACACCGTTGGAAAGGTCGTGGTCTCAAGTGGTGCGATAAGATTAGAAATTTAACAAAAAGTAAAAAAAAAAAATATTACTTGCGCCGTTTGCGCTAAGGGTTGCTAGTATTACATAATTTCTTAGCCGATAGTTTTAATCCATTCTAAACATCACTAATAGCACAGAATAGAGAATAGTACTTACATACAGAACTTGCACTCCGACGTTAATTAAAGCACATTCTTTTGTTTACAGAGAACATAATTCGAACGTTAGGGTTGTCAGTGAAGTAAAATATATACCAGCATAATTTGACCAATAATTATGACGTTAATGTCCATGCCGTGTCACAAACAAGAGACAACCCTTACTGACTTACAACTTCAACTCGTGGCTGATCTCGACAGGAAACTCGAATGTATCTCTCAATGAGGTACCGAGAACCTGGTCGAGTTCAATGCCCGCAAGACACAGGCGTGTGCATTTACAGCGAAGAAACCCCTTTTCCTTCCCCTACCCTCTCTTCAGAATGCATTATTACCGATGAAGGACAACCTTGACATCCTTGGCATAGACGTTCGTCGAGAGCTCAATAATATAAACTACATCAAAAGATGTATAGGGCTAGCTTCGCGGAAACTAGGAATACTGAATAAGGTAAAGCGATTATTTACACCGGACCAGAGGTGTCTGCTGTACAAGACGCAGATTAGACCCTGCGTCGAATACTGCTCTCACCGCTGGGACGGCTCCGCGAAGTATTTGCTGGACGCTCTGGGAGCTATGTAGCGACGGGCTATCCGTATTATAGATTATCCGGAGGTAACGGGAAGCCTTGAGCCGCTAGCTCAGCGCCGAACAATAGCTTCCTTGGCCACATTCTACCGTATTTACCACGGCGAGTGTTCTGAAGAGCTCTTCAATCTGATCCCACCCTCTTCCTTCCGATCCCGAACAACGCGTGCCGGGCAGAGATGCCACGGCCACACAGTGGATAGCATGTTCGCGAGAACCGAACGTTTTAAACGTTCGTTTCTCTGCCGAACGATAAATGGCCTGGAACGCCCTGCCTGTGCACGTGTTTCCTCCCACATATAATCCTGGGTTCTTTAAGCGGAGCGTGAAGAGGCACATCAGTAGGTCGTCAAATTGAGGGCCACTCTCTAGTATAGTATTGTGTGCTGTGAGAGTGGCCCACAATCGCTAGACGTCGTGACGACTTACCACCAGGCGGGCGGCGTCAATTTGGCGAACCCAATATAAAAAAAGAAAAATACGTCACGTATTGATAGGCGAGTGACATAGGCCTGCTAATAGGTATACTTTTACTAAAGCTATGTTTTATTGTTATCTAGGTGCTTAAATAGGTATCCATTTTGTCACTTCTGCCGTAACTAGGTAATCCTAAGTTTCAGGCTTCAAGTGCAGGATTACAGAGAAAACGAAAACTAATAGTGTAGACAATAATGGCTATTAATAATTATTACAATAATAAGCCGCTGGATAGTGTGTTCTAAAACTTATGTTCTAATTATAATACTTACTAAGGTATGAGCATGCGACTGCCGTCCCTGAGGTCCCAGGGTCGAATTTAATATTTGTGATCCACAAATCTTTGTTTCGGAGTTTAGCTGTCTTCTATGTATAATATGTATGTATTTAAAAATATATGTATAAGTATGTTTATCAGTCGTCTAGATCCCAAAGCACAAGCTTATATTACGAGTAGCTTAAATTGGGCTAGATGACGTCGTGTGAGAATGTCCAAAAATATTTATTTATATATTATTTACTTAACTTACAGATAAATAAATATCATTTCAACACAATTAGAAGCTCCTCTGTCTCATTGTACGACATTTTTTGTAGGGCATCTCTTACGACTTGCTTACACTGAGAGTAAATTAAAGGGATAAATAAATATTGGCTTTAACATTTATCCTGTTATACAACAGGGGTCCCAAAAACAAATAAAATTTGGCCGCAAATTCATGTGCTATCTCATGTCTATGAGTGCACTCAATATCCTTCCTTCTTTTGTTAATTACATCAGTGGTATATGGGAGTGCCGCATGCTGTTTTAAAATTGTCCTAAGTATAAATAGCTGTCGAACTGTTAGCACTTCACAAGATGTGTAAAGAAGGTTATGAGCATTAATTAGTAACATGCATAGCAAGTGGGATATAAGCGTTATTTAATAAACAAATATATTTCCGACCATTATTATCTTATTTTGTAGACGCCGCAAGCTGGGCGTTTAAAGATTATCGAGTTCTCGTAACAAGTCTAGCTCTACAAAGAAATCTCTCTCATTCGATCCCAAACTACACGTGGCGGGCAGAGGTGCCAGTGTCATACTGTGGAGAAATCTTCGCCAGAACCGAGCGTTTCAATTATTTGTATCTCTGCTGAACGATAGTGTCATGGAACGCCAGGCCTGCGCACGTTTCCTCCCACATAGAACCCTGGGTTTTTTAAGCGTAGCGTAAAGAGGCAGATCACTCGGCCGCCAACTTGAGATCTACTGTGTGCAACAACAATGGACCCCAAACGCTAGACGTCGCCTTTGCTTTCCATCAAGCGGGCGACGGCTTCCGCGAAATAAAAAATATAAAAAGAAACCCATCAAAGCAGTCAATATCTTAGGCTCACTTAGCAATATCTGTAGATAATGAATAAAACCATTTATAATACACAATACTCCTCGCTTGTAATGGTAATCTTGGCATTTTGTACATGTACAGTCTGTAAGCAATTCTTGTTTCAGTCTCTACATAATATCAGAAAACAACATGTAATCACGAACCGAGACAATACTCCTCGCTTGTAATGGTAATCTTGGCATTTTGTACATGTACAGTCTGTAAGCAATTCTTGTTTCAGTCTCTACATAATATCAGAAAACAACATGTAATCACGAACCGAGACAATACTCCTCGCTTGTAATGGTAATCTTGGCATTTTGTACATGTACAGTCTGTAAGCAATTCTTGTTTCAGTCTCTACATAATATCAGAAAACAACATGTAATCACGAACCGAGGGGGTATGCAGAGGCATATTATATGCCCACGTTTCGCCAATAAATTTTTGTTAAATATTATCTAAAGGGAGCGAGCCTATTGCCGCTTATCGGGAACTCCTATGTCTGCTAGAGTGTCACTGGCCTCCTCTGAAAACCAGCGCTGGCAATAGTGGTTCAGCCCACTTCAGCATAACCTGAGAGGAGACCAATTTCTACGCAGATGTGGCGTGTACTAGCATACACCTACGATTTTCCTGTCCTTGTACCTACTTCTAATATTTTACTTGTGTATTGTTATCGCCATGTCAGTCTAAGAATAAACATATTTTTCTTCTTCTTTCGTCTGTTGATCGGCAGGTGTACCACTAGCAGGGAAGGTTGATTTGGGACCTCAAAATGGAGGGGGAATAGATCGTTGTAATCTTAAACCAACTTTCAGTTTTATACGAGTACTTACGGACCCACCAGCTGTTTCTATTATTTACATGAGAGCGTTGGCTAATTGTATCCGATTCCGATCAAATTAAGTTAAAATAAGCATTAGAGAAATCGGATTGTCGATTGATTGGACGCAATTATACATATCCTATCCGTACTTCTAAGTTCTACGACTAACTCGGACCGAACGTTTTCGGGGGAAATGAATCTAGGCTAGCAAGAAGTCTAATAAATATTTGGTTTATAGTGTTATGTTTTATCAATGTCCCCCCTTAACGTCCATTGCTGGGCGTCCCGGATACGCCTTTGTAAGACTTCTTTTACACTGCCGTTTTTTTCACCAGACAACAATTATTATATCGCACAATTTGTTCGACGGATCTGTGTCGCTCGTTAAAAGAGCTCTAAGGATAACCCCACGGCGCCAGGGTGCTTATTTATATAGTTTTTACCAAGGTTTTAGAGGCCTTAGTCCTGCCTCTACCGCTGCCTACGCCTACCAATCTACGGATAAGACTAACGTACAATAAAGAACCTGGTTACCGACAATCGCGTTTATTCGTTTCTTGTCCAAATTTCTACTTGGGAAACTGCATTTTGGAACAAGTGCGCGTGAAGGTCTACATGAAATAAAGACATTTTGATTTGATTAAATAGGAACAATAAAGTTTCGTACTGGCGAAAAGTGGACGTAGGTAAAATATAACTGCCTACACCATCGAAGGAACAGACGTGATTGTAAGTTTCAGAATCACTCCAAGTACACCTTAAATAAAATCTAATTTCCAAACTAGGCTAACCATAGTGTATACTACTATTATAAAGAGGAAAGATTTGTATTTTTGTGTGTATGTTTGTACGAATAAACTCAAAAACTACTGTGCCGATTTCAAAAATTCTTTCCCCATTGGAAAGCTACATTCACCCTGAGTAACATAGGCTACTTTTTATCCCGGTAATGTGTTCCCACGGGAACCGGGAACGAGTAAACTAAATTACGCGGGCGGAGCTGCGGCGATCAGCTAGTAACTTATAAAATGCTACGTAAGAAGCGACTGTTGCCTATCTTGTAACATGCTATTGTGTTATAATTTATAAAGGTGAGGAGGGACCCTTACGATTATACGAACGAATGAGACAAGGGGTGTCATTGCACTTTCATGCCCTAACCCCTAATGAACTACCGCTGGTACTCGCTAGGGTTGCTAGGGTGCCGTGTCTTTATGCACACACGAATACGTGTTTCTTAACGAAAACGTGTTGCATAAGCTTTAGAGCTTATGCAACACGTTTTCGTTACAGTACACACACACAGTACAGTACAGCTGGCGACGTTATTAGTAACGTCGCCAGCTGTTTTATTTATCTCTAATTTAGTTAGTTTTGTTAGGCAAGTACTTCAATAAGCAACCACAAAGATTATACTGTTTTTTTTTTTTTATATATTTAGGTCGACAAATTGACGCCACCCGCCTGATGGTAAGCTGAGGCGACGTCTGGCAATTGAGGGCGACTCTCACAGTACACAGGAATACTATAGAGAGTGGCCCTCAACTTGACGACCCAGTAATGTGCCTCTTCACGCTACGAATTAAAAAAGAAGAAAGAATTTAAAAAAAGAAAAAAAAAAGAAATTAGAAAAAAACCCAGGGTTATATGTTGGAGGATACAAGTGCGCAGGCAGGGCGTTTCAAGCCCCCATCGTTCGGCAGAGAAACGAACGTTTAAAACGCTCGGTTCTCGCGAAGACGGTTTCCACGGTATGAGAGTGACATCTCTGCCCGGCACGCGTTGTTCGGGATCGGAAGGGAGAGGGTGGGATCAGGTTGAAGAGCTCTTCAGAACACTCACCGTGGTAAATAGGTAGAACGCGGCCAAGGAAGCAATTGTTCGGCGCTGGGCTAGCGGCTCAAGGCTTCCCGTTACCTCCGGACAGTCTATAATGCGAACAGCGCGTCACTGCATAGCGTCGAGTGCGTCCAGCAAATACTTCGCGGAGCCGTCCCAGAGGTGAGAGCAGTATTCCACGCAGGGTCTAATCTGCGTTTTGTACAGCAGACACCTCTGGTGCGGTGTAAAGAATCGCTTTACCTTATTCAGTATTCCTAGTTTCCGCGAAGCTAGCCCAATACATCTCTCAATGTATTTTGTGTTATTGAGCTCTCGACGAACGTCTATGCCAAGGATGTCTAGATTGTCCTTCATTGGTAATATTGCATTCTGAAGAGTGGGTAGGGGAAGGAAAGGGGATTTTTTCGCTGTAAATGCACACCCCTGTGTTTTGTGGGCATTGAACTCGACCAAGTTCTCGGCACCTCATTGGGAGATACTGTCGAGGTTTCGGTCGAGATCAGCCACGAGATGTCGTCTCTCCTCCTCTATCACAGATCGCCCCGCCGTCGGACGAACCGAGTAACTCCCGTGCAATGTGCTGTCATCTGCATAGCAATGAATGTTCCCGAGGGAAAGCATATCATTGATATGCAGAAGAAAGAGAGTTGGTGATAGTACGGACCCCTGCGGTACCCCGGCATTCACTTGCAAGAAGCGAGAAGCTTGGCCACCGCAGAGGACCCGCACTGCGCGCTCGTTTAGAAAACTGGCAATCCAGCTGCACAGTTAAGGAGGTAGACCATATGCCGGAAGCTTGGAAAGGAGCGAAGCATGCCAGACCCTATCGAAAGCTTTGGCGATGTCCAGGCTAATAGCCAAGGACTCGCCGAACTTTTCCATATCTCTTGGGCTTTATGAGCCTGTGATCCATCAGGAAAACGCAGTGGTAAAGGCAGCGAGGGTTGGCAAAAATTTGACTGTACGGCTTTGGCCAGTTGCCAGTATCCACGGCTGCCCGTGGGATGGGATGTGATCTCCTGACCAAGCCGCGCGACCCGCTGGGCATCCGCTCTCTTGAAGGCCCTCTTGCTGAACCTAGTGGCCCTATTGTACGCTGCTTTGAGGCGGTTCACGTTCGGGTCACGTGCCGCCCGAGCCCTGACCCAGGGGCGATATGCCGACGAGTAGTGCCATAGGCGTCGAGTCATTTGCTCAGCACGAGCAGGCGGTGGCACTTGGAAGCTGGCGTGCACCACACGGTGGTCGAAAGTGCCCAGTGGGGCGCGTACCGACACACTGTACTCGGCTGGGCGACTAGTCAGCAGTAGATCCAGCAAGACGGGCGTGTGGTCTGACCTGTCAGGTATCCGGGTGATCCCCTGTACCATCTGGGTCAGCCCGTGGGAGAGAGCGAATGCATGGGCGGTTCGTCCCGCATGATCGGTCCTAAGGGACCCCAGCCACTTAACGTGATGACCGTTAAAGTCCCCCAGGAAAACCAGGTCAGCGTTCGGGAACCGCACCTGCGCATCGTCAGCCATCTCGCTGAGGTATTCGAAAAGCCTTGTTGTCCCAGTGTCCCCTGTGTGGGAGCGGTAGACGCACACGTAGATCTGGCTCATGGAGCCATGATCCACGTGCAGCCAAAGGACGGAGTAGGAGGGGTTCTCTAGACAGCGCAACCGGCGGCAGCAAACATCCGCTCTAACGAACCCGCACACCCCGGCTTTATCGAGGAATTGTTCCTCAATAATATAGCCCGGGTAACAGAGGTAAGACGTAAGAAGGGCCCCTTTGCACCCAAAAGTTTCCATTTTAAAGTTTCAAACTGATAAATACAGTCCGCGTTTCTGCAAAATTTGTCATTGCTGCTTTGCTCCTATTCGTGGTAGCGTGATGTTATACAGCTTATACTGTTCCCCGATAGATGGACTATTCAACACAACATTTATTTATTTCATCCAAGCGAGTATTTCAAGAGATAAACACTTCAATCAAACAAACTTAACCTATTTTGTATTTGAGAAATTTCAGTGTAATCTCTCAACACTTATACAAATCGATAATTTTTAATATATTAGGTATATGGGAAAGTAACGACATGAATATTAAATTGTGAAATGGGGCTCATTCTATGAAATTTTGATTTTGATTGCAATTAATTATTAAGTAGGTAAATCAGCAATTATCATTAGTGTCATTCATTAGTTAACTTGCAAAGTTGATAATTTTCTACAATAATCGCTAAGTAAGCTCTTTTCAATACAGTAATACTGTGAACTCAAACAATATTAGTCATGCCTCACAGAACTAGGGTGCATAAAAATCAGCATTATGGTCTTATATAGAGCTCAGAGGTCACTTGATATTGGTACACCTGCCGATAAACGGACGACGCGCGGTACGTAGTACTATTCCCTATTCTGTGACTCTGGCAATTTTATTGTAAACAAGCTGTCCCGGATAACTTCGGTACGAAATGAATAAGCGAAATCGGTCCAGCCGTTCACGCGTGATGGCGTGACCAAGGGAAATAGGGATTCATTTTTATATGTAGAGAAAATCAGCATTATGGATCTTATAGAGCTCAGAGGTCACTTGATATTGGTACACCTGCCGATAAACGGACGACGGTACGTAGTACTATTCCTTATTCTGGTGACCCTGGCAATTTTGTTATAAACTAGCTGTCCTGGTGAACTGCTTACATCCTGAAATGTTACTTTTAAACCTTTCCTTAACTTCTACTCTATACTTATACTTAATAATATATAAAGCTGATTTCTTTTGTTGAGAAGTGCATTTATTAAGGAATAACATCACGCTACGATGGATAGGAGCGCAGCAGCAGTGAAATATGTTTCAAAAAACAGGGAACATGTATTTCGTTTGAGAACTTTCCGTTGAGTGCGCTGGCCAAACGGTTAATGTTATGTTAAAATAATGCAGATACTAAAGAATAGTTCCTCTTTAAAAGTTAAAAGAAAATGTCCGCGATGGCATATGTCTATCTTTTAAGGTTAACTCACTGTACCATATAATAGCGAATCACATTAATTCTAAAATAGTTATTTTTGAAGCTAGATGTTATTACGGGCGACAGGAACGGTAAAAATAATTACGGGCGACGGAAACCAAACCAAGGTCCAAATCCGTATAATGTATGTTCCAAATTACCACGCGGACCGAAGTCGCCAGCCACCGCTAGTATAATGATATATTATACTCGTAATCTCAGTTATTTATTACTCTAGCTAGTCAGTGAAAGTTTGATGACCATTACCTGGGATTGTGCGGGACTCTTAATTTATGTGAAGTATCTACATATAATTTATTATGTAATTTTCTTTGGTCGAACATTCGCTAGTTTTGCAAACGTCATGTTCACCGAAAGTACATTTTTGAAATGAAATGAAATATTTATTCACTTGAAACATGGTTGACATGGGTTAAGTTAACTGTCTAAGGTTACATCATGTTTCGCCGGAGGGATCACGGCATGCAAATATTAAATTATATATTTTTTTAACATTCTACAATTATTACAATATTATTGAATTACCATTATGTCATTCAATTGTAATAAAGATTACAGTGAACGCACTTGAATTTAAAAAAATGCATTTATTCTCGACTAGTACACACTAAATACAAAAATTCCTACTTCTTTCAAACTGCAGAGCAGTTTGTTGGCAGATGTAGCTCTCGGGTGTAATCTTATTAGATAGTTAGTACTTAATTACAAATTTAGTCAACAATAACAATGTATTGTCGCTATAAGTACATATCATAGCACAAACTGCAGTCCAACTCAGCAACATTACTCACATAATCTGTGTCTAATATGGCTAAGCAGGAACTCAGTCACATTAGATTTAAACGATCGGTTAAGAGATGGCATACTACTCGTATTTATGACAAGAAGACTTAGTCTAGGTCTTTCTTTTTAAACTCCCGCCCGTTGTCGAGGCCCCGGATACGCCCACGGAAGAATAAAGTGACGATGTGAGAAACTAATTTCTTTTGGACCTCGCGTCCAAAAGAAATTAGCTTAATCAAAAATGACAAAATTAATGCAGGATATTGAACAAAAAAAATTGTATATATTGGTAAAAGGTGATTTAGTTAGATTACCGAATGTGTTAACGCGGTATTTTCGTTGTTACTTCGCTTATATAGGTGAAGTATAAAATCAAGCTAAACTTCCTTGGGTCTTGCAGAATGTGTGTTTCAAGTAGCGTTCTTCTTCAACAGGTATGTGAAGTGTATAAACTGCACAGAGAAACATTTCACCTCACAGTGGACTACGTCGACCGGTATCTTTCTAACACTGAAGATGTACAGAAAGGCCGGTTGCAACTTATAGGTGAGTTTTAACCTGAATTCACTCAAAATACTGATCGGATTGTCATACGCCCACTTATCTCGCCGGTAACTTTGTTGGTCCCACCCACTATTGCCCTCTATCGGGTACTTTTATGTTTGTCAGAGTATATAATAATTATAGGCAATATAGCTCATAAATCAAAATAACACATAATATGCTATTGGTTAATTGGTTATTATTATAATTGTAAAAGTCGAAGGAAGTTTGTTACTGAATCATACGCACGGCACATGGCACATATATATATATATATCAGGATATTATATATATATATATATATATATATATATATATATATATATATATAATATCCTGAAATATCGATATGGCACATATGTATCCTTTCTCTCGATAACGTGGTCTCCTGGGAACAAGTAAAACCATCCAGCGCAAGCGGTCCCAGCTAGTATTCCGTAGGCTACTTAACCATAAAATATACCTGTAGCGCCTGTTCTCATACAAGTTTTATAATGATGTTTTATTTGTTTATAATTTCAGGTATTACGTGTTTGTTCATAGCAGCAAAAGTCGAAGAAGTGTATCCACCGAAAATAGGCGAATTCGCTTACGTCACAGACGGCGCTTGCACGTCCGACGAGATCCTACTTGAGGAGCTGCTCATCCTCAAGATATTATCGTGGAGTATCACGCCTATCACGATCAACAGCTGGTTGAATGTGTACATGCAACTGGCTAGTGAAGGCAGGAGTGCTAAACGTAGACTTCTTGGTGAAAGTGATGTGGGCGCGAATGCTTTAAGAGGGTACACGTTTGTGTTTCCTCAGTACTCATCGCTAGAATTTGTGATATGTGGACAGTTGATAGACTTGGCAGTGTTACATGTGGAAGTGAATCAGTTTCCGTACAGTGCGGTCGCGGCTGCGGCGATGGCGCACGCGTTCAGTAAGGACTTGGCCATCAGGGTATCAGGTAAGTTGTGTATCGCTTTTAAAATATCTTTAAAACACTAGATACTTCGCTACCAACTAAGCATATGTAGCAAAGAGTTATTCGTAGTGTCTGAGTTACAGTAGAAATACGTAATTAACATTAAATTAACTGAAAATAATAAGTTATCAATCACACAGTAGTTTAATGAAGTTCGAAGTTTTACCTCGTGTCTGTTGTTTATTTTGGAGTTACGCGAAAACGACTGGATACATTTTAATGTGATTTAATATGAATTGCCAAGGCAAAACCCGCGCATTGGGCGAAGACTAGCGGACGCCTGCGACTTCGCCCGCTAGTCAAATAATAAACACAAAAACCTTCCTCGAAAACCACTGTCTATTGGTGAAAACCGCATCAAAATCCGTTGCGTAATTTTAAAGATTCAAGCATACATAGGGACAAACTTTATTTTATACTATGTTATGATTATGTATGAAAATTTTCCAGACCAAGTAAATATGGTCCAATTTGTAGACATCGAGTCACTGATGACTATTGAAGCTAGTATACTAACAGAGTGTTGTCTGGCCAGGCTACAGCTGGGAGACACTGTCCCCCTGCTACTCGTGGCTGTCCCCCAGCGTGGAGGCGGTGCGCGCGGGGGGCAGCGCGGTGGTAGTGCGAGGCGGGGACGGGGAGTTCGTGCAGCGCGGGGGCGGGCTCGACCTGCTGTGTCCCGCGCTCAACACCGACGAGAGCCATCGGATACAGGCGCACAACGTCACGCTGGATATGTTTGTGAGTATACCACACACCTGACACACCATCTTACACTTAGCAGAATCTCCTACTCTCGATTTTGTTGAACAGTTCCGAAATATCAAGTTTTCGTTATTTTGGAACTAAAAAAAACCGAAAACGTTAAGTCCTTCATGCCGAAATATAAATTCATTCTAACTCGTCACTTGTAGATGTCTAGTAGACTCGTCACTAGATCCCTCAATTTCCATCGCAGATACTATTAAAAGTTCCATGTTGACCACTAACGACTTCCTTTCTATTGTGACCAGGACAAAGCCTACCAAATGATGACGGAGCAGTCGACGTCCGAGGACGCGGCAGGCACCTCCCAGGACGCGGCAGGCACCTGCCAGGACGCGGCACACATTTACCCCCCGACGCCGCCGCAGTCAGACCACAAGAGCCCTAAAACCCCATCGACCAAAACTCCCTCGACGCGGCACCTCTCCCCTGTACCTGAAGCGATAAGACTCTCCGACGAGTGAACGATACAAGTGATATTAATTGTTAATTTTTCAACCAACCTTATAAAGGGCTCCATAGATTGACAGTCTGTCGAATATCGGCTTGTTAGTTAAAATTGACTACGGACTTTAACATCTTTAACTGTCAGACCTATATCAGCCGGACTGTTAGTCTGTGTGGCCCTTAAGGTTTACAAGTTATTCAATGCTCTCGTGGCGGACGTTATTATTGCGAGTTGTATGAGAGTTTACGTATTTGTTATATATACAGAATAGTTTTATTCATTGTGACAAAAAAGTTTTGGTTTACGAAAACTTGGCGTGTTTACGAAAATTGCGAAACATAAACGAGCGCGTTTATGTTAATTACGATATTATTTCAGTTACTTGAGTAATTTCATATACTAAACCTAATCCTGACAATTGACCATTACTGTCCCATTAGTTTCGAATAGAATAGTAATTGTTATTACTGGAATTTTGCCTAGATATATTGCCAAAGCGTTCGTCCACCTCGCATTAGGTGCACTTAATGCAGTGACGATAAATGGTTTGAACATATTTTAGCAACACCATTATCTTTAACCCAGAGCTTTTAGAGTCATAGATTACTCTGACGTGAAAAGTTCAAAATTATTGCTTTTGTAACAACACGACTATATTTAGTGTGAACACGCCTTAAAAAGTCCAAAAGCAGCTTTTATAATACTAGTTTAATACCTAGCTAAGAAAATAGCAAAAATATAATAATGAGTTACAAAATGGAAACATACTTGAATAAACTATTTGCATTAAGAACAAGGACTGATTAATGCCTATTTATATTTTAACTATTCAAATTGAACTCTAAAACTAATTGTAATACGTTCATAATTTATATAATTAGTTTAGTAGAAATAAATTGAAAGCATAATAATTGATAGACGAAGTGTTTACCACCAAAGATATGAAATACTTATATAGAAATTCGAATATCCCCACCCAAATCTTAACATTGATTACCGTCACAAAATTTTATGACCTTCGTGAACTTGACGCAGTCTTGCCTGGCAGCAACCTTAAGCCGTGTTCACATATCAGTCGTATCCGTCAGTCAGGTTAATCTGGGTACGTTAACTTCAGGAGGGTGAATTAGCCAATGAGATTCTCGCGACCTATGGATGCGACTATGAACACGGCTCAATGAGTGATTTTCACGTGACATGCTACGTTCACACAGGTCTAAAACTTTATTGAGATGCCTCACAGTTGAATAAAGACTAATATATTTTGTTTGACTAACTGTGTGCAATCGTGTAGCTGCCTACCTAACAATACTAGGCATTAACTGCGTTTGGATTTTGTATAATACTAATACATTCTACTGTGCGGCATTCTATGTGTAAAATAATTTATTTATATCACCAAGTTCAGGGTGGTCATAAAGTTTAGGTGTTCTTCCATAAATATGTTCAAGATAAAACAATATGGCACCTGGCGCTTAAACTTTAAAGTATCTACAAAAACTACAGATTAACAAGAAGTCATTTTGTTAGTACAACTACATAGCCTCGTGAGTTGATCAACATGTAGGACTATTGACAGTTAAAGTTACGTATTTTAATATCACATCTACAAAATGCTAGGTTATTTAAGATGAAATGATTGTTCCTAAATTGCTTAAGTCCATATTTTTTTCCATTACGAATAGAATTAATTTAAACTTAGCAAAAATCTACAGTACATTGTAATTTTTTGCTCTTCATTTATTTATTGAGAAAGTGTTTATGGCACAGATAAAATAATAACAACCTTTGAACTATGATTGCCTTTGTAATCTTCTGCAGTTGTAATGAGAGATATAAAATCACTATTGCTATAATATGTAGGTAATTTAATATTGTTTCATTCATTTTCACTGTAAAAAAAATGCAAGCATAAAATTTCGATGCCTATAAAAAATATCAGTGATGTATAGTTTGATCTGATCTTTACATAAACTTGACTGAAGCTCTAACCATAGCATCAGTCTCTCCTTTAAGTCGCAAGAATCTGATTGGTAGATTCCGAAACGAAACAACTTCACGAGGGTGAATCAGCCAATGAGATTTACACGACTGACGAATGTGACTGACTATATGAACACGACTTTATACTAGCTTCGCTGGTATACTTCTTAAACATTCCATAAATCGTACTAACATTGTTTAAGGAGCAGAGATAATATTCCTCTATAATTTACTCTAGTGTATAGACAAGGTTTTGCTCGTTACAAAGTTTTTTTTTTTAAATATCTAAGGCTGTATCCATGTCTATGGATACGTAATCCAATGAATATCGTATTCATAAGATATGGTTATTATATTTTTTGTGTAAATAAATACGAATGTATTGTAATTAATCATTTTCAATCAATATATTGTGTATCAACTTAGTTTTTCCGGTCTACACTTATATCCTTAAGCATTTGAACTTTTTTTTTTAAATATTTTTTTTAATTAACCCTCTCAGTAGTATATTAAATTGTGCACTAGTTACCAATCATTTTCAGTGTTATATCCTTAAAATTAATATTTTCTCGAACATCCAAATCAAATTTCACTATTTTATATGATTAATTAGTTTTTTACATTTGCTTAAAAGTCTATCCTATAGCATTTTCTCAAGATTTTTTTTGTAAATAATTTATTGGATGTTAATATATAACTTTTTCGATGATAAGATGAACGAAACACGTTCGCGAGACTGATACTTGAGTTTTGTGCCGAGAATAATTTTATTGAAAATATTTGATATTATTTGACTTAAATATTCTGCGCGTTATTTCAACCAAAGACTTCGAAATTGAAAACCTATTAGGTGTATTCGTTCTGCGGAATGTATTTCTTGGATAATATTTATTTAGAAGTGATTAAGAGACAATTTGTCTACAACTGGAGCGTCTATGGCACATTGTAAACAAAATATATATTAAGCGTAGCATTGAATGAAATGAATGTGGTTTTAGAATCTTTATTCTGACTTCAAGAAAATAACATGTTAATTCTTTTATATTTGGGATATTTGAGATGATTTGTAAAAAAATGCTTGCTTTCCTTGTTTTTTTTTTTTTCGACAAATATTTTCTTAAAACTGCTAACATTTCAAAGTCAAATAAATTTCATGAATGTATTGTAGGTAGTTGTAACATAGTACCTAACCCTTACACAACCGGGTATTGTTCGTTTTAGACTAATCACACGGCGCACGTGTGCACGTTTTTTTGCAGGATTAAAGTTAACCACGATAACATGTTCTAACATCATTATCTGCTGGGTTGGAGCGGAGCCGCTGCCGAGCAGTTGTAATA
Organism: Nudaria mundana; assembly: GCA_963556515.1. Taxonomy (NCBI): domain Eukaryota; kingdom Metazoa; phylum Arthropoda; class Insecta; order Lepidoptera; family Erebidae; genus Nudaria; species Nudaria mundana. Next base: position 24,091,230 of record OY748287.1, read on the forward strand.
TGTACTTCGACCTTAATCCTACAAAAAAACGTTTACACGTCTTGTGAGACAGGCCTTAGTTAAATTCATTTAGAATTAAGTTGAACGATTACGCTTATCCCCTTGAGGTGTAACACTCACCTTATAAGACTAGATTTTGTTACATTATATCGAAATAATTTAAAAATTATTAGAAAATAATTAGAAATGTTTAGTTTTAAGTTATTTTTATATCAATTTATTTGAAGTGAATATGTGAAGTAGGTGTTTGTGAATAGTTTAATGTATCCGATTTATATTTTATAGCATGTGATCTCATGTGATGGATACATAAGTTAATATGTTAATAGTGCAATAACTGCATCGATCACACACATTTGTGTACAGTCATACGGCGACTAAGTATTCAATAAATGGTGTTGATTATTTACACTCGTATCTTTTACTTGCATGACTATCTACCCACTCCTTAGTGATGAAAAGAAAATCGTAGTGTTTTTTTGGAAGCGCGTAATAATCGCGGCTATCCAATCTCTTTAAAATTATCAAGCCGGCTTTACACTCTCGGCGAGACTCTCGACAAGAGTTCACTATCTAGTCATTCGGTGGACGCACTGCGGACACCAAACATTTATTTATTTATTTATTTATTATTTCAATAACACATCCATCCTTACAGGGCAACCCCCAATACAATGGATGTACAAAAATACCTCTAACTTATATCTAATATATTTAAAATAAACTAGCTATACATTAATACTACACAATATATAACACATGGCCTGTGTGAATTCACTCCACGAACACGAGAATAAATCGATCGATAACATAAACATAGTCGTCACGATAGTCTTTTTTTATTTTTTTTTCAATCCGCGGCCCTTGGCCGCACCTACATCCATTGCCGAGCGCCTCCGGTTAGCACTGAGAGAATTTCCAGTGGCGCCCGGGGGACCGTGTCCCTTCGTCCAGCATACTCACCATGGAATCTTGATATTTCATGAATGCCTAAAAATGTGCTGAAATAGTGCTAATTAGTGCCCAAAAGAAAAAAATAGTGCTCTTATACTTAGAAATTACAGCTATGGTTCGATGAGTATGCTGGACGAAGGTTTTGCCCAGCATACTCACCTCCTTTTGTGGAATCTGTGTACGCTTCAAACATAATTCATACTTAAAAAAATTGTGCCCAATTAGTGCCAAATGGTGCCCAAAAAGAAAAAACGGTGCTCTAATAACTCCGCAGTTATAGGCGTCGTTCAGTGAAATAAATAAAATAAAATAAAATAACGTTTATTATCTTTGAAATTTTTAGAAAATTATTTAGATTCGTCAAAAGTTGGTGTGACTCTACCGAGGGTTCCAAAATGCAACGAGACTGAGAAGAGCCCTCAAGAAACTCAGTTCGGCTTTTTTCCAAAATATTTCATCTTAAATCTAATACAGAGTTATTTAGAAAGGAGCAATTCGTGTTACAACCAGGCAGCCTTGTCATCTAAGAAATCATTAATACTATAATAAGCTTTATGGCACAATTTATTAGTTTTTTAAATTTATTAACAGATAAATTTGCTATTTCGGTTGTCAATGTATTGTACATTCGAATAAAGTTCCCCGCAAAAGAATTACTCACTTTATGAAGCCTAAATTTAGGAACAGCCAGTTTATCCTTATTTCTTAAGTTTAGATTATGATTATCACTATTTTTCACAAATTTACTTTTGTTCTTGTGGGTATACAATAAAATTTCATAAATATACTGTGAATACACTGTAAGGATGTTAATATGCTTAAACTTATCTCTTAATGACGCCCGAGACCCCATTCCATAGATAGTCCGGACAGCCCTCTTCTGCAACACAAAGATGCATTCAATATCGGCAGCGTTACCCCACAGTAGTATGCCATATGTCATGATACTGTGGAAGTAGCTGAAGTAGACAAGACGCGCCGTTTTAATGTCTGTAAGTTGTCGGATCTTTTTGACAGCATAGGCTGCTGAACTAAGCCTGGCCGAAATTTTCCCGATATGAGGCCCCCATTGCAATTTGGAGTCTAACGTTATGCCCAGAAAGACAGTGTCATCGACCAATTCTATTATATCATCCCTAACCTTAACACTGGTTTTAACAAGTCTTACATTAGGTAAGGTGAATCTTACACATTTAGTTTTATTTTCATTTAATAATAAATTATTAGCACAAAACCAGTGGACTATCCTAGAGAGGGCAATGTTTACATCGTCAAGTTCGCACTGTCCACGTTTAACTTTAAATATTAAAGAAGTGTCATCAGCAAACAAAACTACCTCGTGGTCGTCTCTTATGAGGTGAGGGAGATCATTAATATATACTAGAAAAAGAAAAGGTCCCAAAATTGAACCCTGCGGTACCCCCATTGCTACAGGAGAACCAGGTGACTGTTTACCATTGATCACTACTTTCTGGACCCTATCACTTAAGTAAGATTTGTTCTTAACGAAATTCAAGGCCGTCCCCCGGATTCCGTAATGATCAAGTTTCTTAATTAAAGTCTGGTGTTGAACGCAATCGAAGGCCTTAGATAAGTCACAGAATACACCATAAGCATCATATGACTCATCCCAGGCCCTGTATATACACTCTAATAATTTAACTCCGGCATCAGTGGTGGACCGACTACGAGTGAAACCGAATTGTTTTGTATGTAATAGTTTATTAACGTTAAAGTGATTTTGCATTTGATTAAGCATATTTTTTTCAAAAATTTTACTAAATGTAGGTAGTACAGAAATGGGACGGAAATTGGACGGATCTGAAGTACTACCCGATTTAAACAAGGGAATTAATTTACTAGATTTCATTAAATCAGGGAACACACCACTATCAACACAATTATTAAATATTATTACTAGTTCAGGAGCAAATGGTTGCTCCTGAACTAGTAATAAAAGAATTTACTAAATACACAGAGATGCCCCAGAGGTCAGCTGTTTTCTTGATATTTAAAAATTTAAAAGTTTTTAAGATGGTGTTTATGTTAACTTTACTGAATTTAAATATAACGTTACAACAAGGAACGTTTGCTTTTAACAAAGATTCTGCAATGGGGGTTGAAAAGCCTAGGGTTTTTGTCAAATCTACAGGAATTCGGGAGAAAAAAAATTCAAATTCGTTAGCGACCTCGAAGAGTATGCTGGGCGTAGGTTTTACGCCCAGCATACTCACTTCACTACGCGAATACCGAACGAGCTATAGGTACAATTTACGGCTTAAAAAATTGTGCTTGAAATAGTGCCCAATATCAGTCCAATTTTCGCTTGACTTTTGCCCTAGAAAATATATAAAAAAATATATATATAAATAAATTAAATTTTTACCGAGCCAGACTTCTAGCGGTAGCCAGACCAGAGTCCGGACACTGGCTGCATGCATATCCTTCTCCAAACACTGGCACCTTCATTGACCCTTCTACTCTTCGCATAGCTGTCGGTCTCCGGTTAGGCGCCCAGGTGTGTGTGGAGCACAATTGTGTTTCGTGTGGAGCTGTTGTGAATCGTTATGGTCATCATGGACTTGTTTGCCTTAACAGTGCCGGTCGTCTTTCCCGCCACGCTGCGCTCAATGACATCCTGCGACGGGCTCTTGCCACCGCCAGCGTTCCTGCAATCCTGGAGCCCCAGATCATGCGCGACGATGGCAAGCGGCCCGACGGGATGTCTCTTGTACCCTGGAAGATGGGGCGCGCTCTTGTATGGGACGCTACCTGTGCCGATACTCTAGCGGCGTCCTACCTCCGGGCTACAAGTAAACGAGCCGGCGCGGCGGCCGATAAGCGGGAACAAATAAAGGCAAGCAAATATAGTAGTCTCGGCACTCAATATGAGTTCGTCGCATTTGGTGTCGAGACACTAGGCCCATGGGGCCACGGTGCGCATCAGCTCTTCACGGAACTCAGCAAGCGTCTGAGGGAAGAGACTGGGATTCTCCGCGCAGGCAGCTTTCTCGCGCAAAGACTCTCATTGGCAATTCAGCGCGGGAATGCTGCCTGTGTTATGGGCACTCTGCCTAAGTGTCCCTGCCTTACTTATTTATTTTAGTGTTTTAGTTTTAGATAGTATAGTTTGTTTAGGTTTTTTTTTTAATTTAATTTTCCTGTTCCTTGTATATATTTAAGTAATATATCTAGTATATTTTTTTTTTAAAGTTTTTAACATCTTACTTACCATTGCTTTAATATAGTATAGTTCTTGTAAATATTCTGAAATAAAAATTTAAGAATAAACAAAGCCGCAAAAAAAAATAATTTAATTGTAAACTTTAACATAACATTAGATTTAGTACAGTCGAGTTCAAAACTTTCTAATAACTTACATTTTGTAAAACAATTTTTTAACCCCCGACGCAAAAACGACGGAAATTTGACGTGTATGTGTTTATGTGTGTGTGTCTGTGGCATCGTAGCTCCCGAAAGTATGATCCGATTTGGATTTTGTTTTTTTTTTGTAAGGTGAATTAGTCGGGAGTCTTCTTAGCTATGTGTGATGAAAATCGGTTCAGTCGTTTAGAAGATACGGGGAGATGAGATGGAAATAAAATACCAATTTGCCGATAAATGCATGAAACGCACAAAGCGTTATTTTGTTCTAGAGCGGCACGCAGTAATTTGTATTTTATTGAGCGGAGCTCAATAAAATACTAATAATATTATACTCACTCACTCACTCAATAAAATATAATAATCTACTCCTCCGAAACGGCTTGACCGATTTTGACCAAATTTGGCATGCTGGTCGACATCATACCCGGGAGTGCATATATCTGAAATCATGAAAATAGAGCAGACCACGGAGGAATAATCACCGAAAATGTCCTGGACATCTACGAAAAAGTTCTTTAACATTTAGCTAGAAATTCCAAAATTGGCACGCGTGTGCAAGACATGCAGCTGGTGCGTTCGGAAAAACGACGTGTCAACAATGAAAATATTTTTTTTTTCATTCGACTAATTAATTGAAGTGTTTTTTCTGATTCTGATATGTAATAAAAACATTTGCTCCGCTCTACATTTGCAATTATCAGCATGCATTGCATACCTAGTATTATCTCCGAAACTACATGACCAATTATTGTTATACTGTAAAGGGCAAATTAATAGTATCTCTGTGATATGCTTGTGATCATAAAATAACTTATTTTGATAAGCATTAATATGTTGTAATTTAATTAACTATTCAAAAATGAACATGCTGAAAAATACTTTATTAAAACATAAAAGTATATACAGGAATTGAATTTTTGAAAAGGGCTTGGATTGCCAAATCCGAAACTATAAAGAATAGCGAAAAATGCTCAAGAGAGTCACGAGCCTGATTTTGATGAAACTTAAAACCTCATCATTAGATTTTTGAAAATCCAACAATCCTAGCTGGGAATTGAACCCATTTATTAAAATAAAAACACACGCTATATTATTACACCATACGAGAGTGTTGCTATTAAGGATCTTATTCTGGGAGGTAATGACATACGGAAAACTAAAGGAAAGAGCTCATCTTTAACAAAATAAATTTTATTTTTCTTACGTTAACTGATTAATTGTTCAAAATGTAGACCATTGTTTTCACTAAATAGCTGGATTCGAAACCTCAAGGATCGTACTACATTCCATATTACAATGTTATTGATTCCGTTTAGAATATTCTCCAAAGAACGTTTCAAGTCATCAACTGTATCATTCGTGTCTTTGTAAATTTCGTTTTTAACATACCCCCATAGAAAATAATCTAATGGGGTAAGATCCGGGGATCTCGCTGGCCAAGGCACAGGACCATGCGTTGCAATAAAATTGTCGCCAAACTGCTGAATCAAAATCTCTTTTACTATACGGCTATTATGGGCTGGAGCTCCATCTTGTTGAAAAAATAACTGGTTAATCTGGGTCAAATTATCCAGCTCTTCAAACAGTTCATTCAAAATTTCAACATATTTAATAGTCGTCAACGTTTCGTCATAAATTTTAAAATAAAATACTCTGTCCTTCAAAATACTGCACCAACAATTAAATGAAAATCTCACCTGGCGATGCGCTTCGGTTACCCGCAAAGGATAAGTTTGTGACCAGTAATGTTTATTATTTCGATTATACATTCCATTATTAGAAAAATTGTTTCGTCAGAAAATAAAATATTGGATAAGAAATGTCTGTCGTTGTCGAGTTTACGATTTAAACAATTGCAAAAATCAAGCCGTCTTAAATTATCTCCTGGATTTAACTTTTGCACAATGCGTTCAGAGCGGTAACATTTGTTTTTTTTTAAACTTTACACATCGTAGCCTGAGACACTTGAATGGTTTCAGTCGCGTTTCGGGTGGAATTAGCGGGGAATGACTCAAAATAGCTATTTCTAAATCTTCGTCACAAATACGTGGCTTTAATAGTTAAGTTTTGCGATAGCTACCTCCTCCTTGTTTAAGGTTATTAACCATTATTTGGAAGCACTTAAGAGTGGGGAAATTGTGATGACGATATTTGTTTCTGTACCATACCAACGCGCGTGTGGCACTTCTTCCATTGATAAAATATGCTTCTATTATTAAATCAAATCGATCATCATTTGTTAAAACCATTTTCAAATCACAGAATTTATATTACAAAATATTTCTTTAATAAATTACTAAACAAAGTACGAACAGAATCTAAATTATTGGCGCCTATATGCATATCGTTCTAATTTCTTTTTTTTTTGTTTTACACTTTAAGAAAAAAAAAATTGAAATTAGAACGAAATCAAAAGCAAGATTATGTTCTACTTTAAAATTTTACCAGGCTGTCAGAATCATTCAGAACATAATTTAAAACACTGAATAGTTACGATCTTTTCTGGGATTTCGAACGAAACAAATTATGATACAAAATTTAGGTAGGTACGCTTACAATTTCATTTATTTATAAAAAAAAAAACAAAAAAAAAATTAATAAAAATTAAAATAAATTAAATTAGCATTTAATCGACAATTTTTGATATGTGAGAAAATACCACAATTATTCCCAATCACATAACCGCCCACAATTAGAACTTTTAATATTTTTATCCAAAAACATGTGTGAACGACTGTACCTCATTTAACGTTAGTATCTCGTAGAAGTTTACAATTAAATTTAATGGTTTTCTAGGTCTAAAGTCAAGCGAAAATTGGACTAATATTGGGCACTATTTCAAGCACAATTTTTTAAGTGTCCCTTCGTCCAGCATACTCACCATGGAATCCTGATATTTCATGAATGCCAAAAAATTGTGCTGAAATAGTGCTGATTAGTGCTCAAAGGAAAAGAATAGTGCTCTTATACTTAAGAAATTACAGCCATAGTTCGATGATTATGCTGGACGAAGGTTTCGCCCAGCATACTCACCTCCGTTTGTGGAATCTGTGTACGCTTCAACCATAATTCATACTTAAAAAAATTGTGCCCAAATAGTGCCAAATGGTGCCCAAAAAGAAAAAACAGTGCTCTAATAACTCAAGAGTTCGTTCAGTGAGTATGCTAGGCGTAGGTTTTACGCCCAGCATACTCACTTCACTACGCGAATACCGAACGAGCTACAATTTACGGCTTAAAAAATTGTGCTTGAAATAGTGCCCAATATCAGTCCAATTTTCGCTTGACTTTTGACCTAGAACACCATTAAATTTAATTGTAAACTTTTACATAACATTAGATTTAGTACAGTCGAGTTCAAAACTTTCTAATAACTTACATTTTGTATAACAATTTTTTAACCCCCGACGCAAAAACGACGGAAATTTGACGTCTCTGTGTTTATGTGTGTGTGTATGTGGCATCGTAGCTCCCGAAAGGATGAACCGATTTGGATTTTTTTTTGTAAGGTGAATTAGTCGGGAGTGTTCTTAGCTATGTGTGATGAAAATCGGTTCAGTTGTTTAAAAAATACAGGAAGATGAGATGGAAATAAAACTACATTTTGCCGATAAATGCATGAAACGCACAAAGCGTTATTTTGTTCTAGAGCGGTATGCAGCAATTTGTATTTTATTGAGCGGAGTGAAGTGGAGCTCAATCTAAGGCGACAAGTGTAAACCGTTTGTGCGTCTACTCCTCTGAAACGGCTCGACTGATTTTGACCAAATTTGGCATGCTGGTCGACATCATACCCGGGAGTGCATATATCTGAAATCATGAAAGTAGAGCTGACCACGGCGGAATGATCACCGAAAATGTCCTGGACATCGACGAAAAAGTTCTTTAACATTTAGCTAGAAATTCCAAAATTGAACGCGCGTGCAAGACATGCAGCTGGTGGGTTCGGAAAAACGATTTTCAAAATCGGATGCACCATCGAGGAATAATCACCGAAAAACCAGATGATTATATGGTTGCCATGACAACACGTGCGTCAACAATGAAAATAGATTTTTTTTCATTCGATTAATTAATTGATGTTTTTTCTGATTCTCATGAAATAAAAACATTTGCGCCGCTCTACATTTGCAATTATCAGCATGCCTTGCATACCTAGTATTATCTCCGAAACTACATGACCAATTATATTTATACTATAAAGGGCAAATTAAAAGAATCTCTGTGATATGCTTGTGATCATAAAATAACTAATTTTTATAAGCATTAATATGTTGCTATTTAAATAACTATTCAAAAATGAACATGCTGAAAAATACTTTATTAAAACATAAAAGCATATATATCTACTAAAATATAAAAGAAAGAGATATGGTACTTATAGCCGACTTTTTTGTAGAATTAGTTAAGTTAATTAAAATTTCCAAACATTGTTTTCCATTATAATCGTCTGTTTTGACGCAAATGCAAAAAACACTATTTTGAGAGGTGTTTTTGACACGCTAAACATATACCTAACGTGGTATCTCGGCACATTTAAACATGATATCAATATAATTTATAGTCTATAGCACTCAAGAGTAATTCTGAAAGAATTTTTAAAATCGGTTCAGTAGAACCGGAGATTACCCATACACATTTTATTTTGCATTTGATTACCTACACATTATTATGATACTTTTTTTTTTTTTTTTTTTTTTAATTCCGCGGCTCAAGGCCGCGGCCTCTCTAACGTCCGTTGCCGGGCGTCTCTGGTTACTAGCAGAGGGTATGTCCCGGCGGACTTTGACCACCTCTGTGGTCTCTTCGGGTGTTGGGTCGGGACGAGAATCCCGCGTCGTTGGGGGAAGGGTTTTATCCCGCGTCAGTGAGTGAATCTGGTTGCGTGCTATGGGGCAAAGGCCCCGCAGCACGCAACCCTTCTAGCCTGCTTCTGTAAGGACGGCGGATGGCGATCCCGCCGTCCTCAGGCCCCGATCATGGAGGTCGATAGTCTTGGGCGTAGTCGCGTAGTCTGGGGCGCCCTGGCCGCCGACTACGGAACTCGGCGGGGAGGGTACGCTCCCTCTCCCTCCCGGCCGCCTCCTTCGCGAGCATGACTTGCTCGCAGAAGGACACGGCCGCGTTCCACCTACTCCGGCTGGAGACCATGGCTTGAAGCATGGTCTCCAGCGAGAGGGTATCCACGCCCAGACCCACTACGAGGTCCCGGCGCTGGCTCGCCCACGCTGAGCACTCCACCAACGTGTGGAGTGCGGTGTCGTCGTCGGAAACCTCGCAGTGTTGACACCGGGGTGTGACCTCACGATGCATGCGAAACAGATAGCTACCGAAGCATCCATGCCCGGCAACGATCTGCGTCGCACGATACGTGAGGTCACCATGCTGCCTCTGCAGCCAATCGTCCATGATCGGTCTCACCGCCGCGATGATGGTGGTACCCCACTTGGGTTGTTCAAGTCGCACCCTCCATGACTCCATGAGATCCTGGCGGAATTGGGACCGCTGGTCCTCGATTTCTCGAGACGCAGGCCTGTGGTCCCGCTCCAGCGCCTCCTTGCGCCATTGGAACAATGACGCAAGGGCTCTCGCTTCCAGGTCCCATGGAGGGGTCCCGGCTAGGAGACATGCAGCCTCTCCGGAGATCGTGCGGTACCCCCGTATGGTTCTGACATTATTATGATACTAAATTTATTTACAATAAGAATTACAATATAAACGCCTAATCGATGCTTCTCAGGACCAGAAGGCTGGCTATTTTCTGGCCCAAAGAATAAGTATCGCCATCCAACGTGGCAACAAAGCCAGCATTCTGGGAACCTTCCCAGTCGGCAATGACGCGGAGGATTTTTTAAACGATATTTTGTAATGTAAATATTTTTAGTCTATAATTATGATACTTTAAATGAAGTGAAGTTAGCTTGAAATTGGGGATTGGTATGAGTCAAATCCAGAAAATTTTACACGAAGAATTGAAAGTTCGGAAACTTTGTTGTCGTTGGATCCCTCATGAACTGACAGCGGAGCAGAAGCGGACTCGCGTGGAATTGTGCTCAAAGATGCTACTGAAGTACGACCACGGACATTCTAATGCTGTTTATGACATTGTCACAGGAGACGAAACGTGGATTTATTGTTTTGAACCCGAAAAAAAACCAATCTTGTGAATGGGTGTTTGAAAATGAGAACAAGCCAACAAAAATGAGGCAGGCGAGAAACGTTGGTAAAAAAATGATGGTTTTTTTTTCTCAGCTACGGGTCCCATCTGTACAATTCCACTTGAAGATCAAAAGAGTGTTAATGCCGAGTGGTATTCTACCATTTGTTTACCCAGGGTGTTAGAAAAAGTTCGCGAAAGACGACCCAAAAGCCGCGTTCTCCTACATCATGACAACGCTTCTTCACACACGGCCAACAAAACAAAGTCATTTTTAGCTTCCGAAAAAGTACAACTCGTCACCCATCCTGCGCATAGCCCCGACCTAGCACCCTGTGATTTATTTATAAAAAAAAAAAAATAATAATAATTAATAAAAATTAAAATAAATTAAGTTAACATTTAATCGACAGTTTTTGATATGTGAGAAAATACCACAATAATTCCCAATCACAACAGCCCACAATTAGAATTTTTAATATTTTTATCCAAAAACATGTGTGAACGACTGTACCTCATTTAACATTAGTATGTAGAAGTTTACAATTTTATTTAATGGTTTTCTAGGTCAAAAATCAAGCGAAAATTGGACTGATATTGGGCATTATTTCAAGCACAATTTTTTAAGCAGTAAATTGTACCTATAGCTCGTTCGGTATTCGCGTAGTGAAGTGAGTATGCTGGGCGTAAAACCTACGCCCAGCATACTCATGAACGAAGCCTATAACTCCGGAGTTATTAGAGCACCGTTTTTTCTTTTTGGGCACCATTTGGCACTATTTGGGCACAATTTTTTTATGTATGAATTATGGTTGAAGCGTACACAGATTCCACAAACGGAGGTGAGTATGCTGGGCGAAACCTTCGTCCAGCATACTCATCGAACTATGGCTGTAATTTCTTAAGTATAAGAGCACTATTTTTTCCTTTGGGCACTAATTAGCACTATTTCAGCACTATTTTTTGGCATTCATGAAATATCAGGATTCCATGGTACTCACCATGCTGGACGAAGGGACACTTTTTTAAGCCGTAAATTGTACCTATAGCTCGTTCGCGTAGTGAAGTGAGTATGCTGGGCGTAAAACCTACGCCCAGCATACTCTAGCAGCACTTCTAGCCTGCTTCTGTAAGGACCGTGGGTTGCTAATCCATCGTCCTCAGGCCCCGATCATGGAGGTCGATGGTCCTGGACGTAGTCACGTCTGCGGCGGCCTCGCCGCACACTTCGGAACTCAGCGGGGAGGGTACGCTCCCTCACCCTACCGGCCGCCTCCTTCATGAGCATAACCTGCTCGCAGAAGGGTCACGATGGTCTTGGAAATTGCTCCTGTTTTTAGTTGAACTAGTGTATAAGAACTTTTGACTGGCGTAAAATACCAACTCGGGACGGAATGGTTAAGAGACGAGAGCGCCATGTACACTCACTCTCTGTGTTCCGGTCAAGAGCCTGGGTCGTCACGATCCCGTCTAAGGCGCTGTCTCCACGAGCGAGAGAATCGCGGCGATTCTATACACTCTCTGTGAACGCGGCGATTCTATACACTCTCTGTGAACGCGGCGATTCTATACAGTCTCTGTGAACGCGGCGATTCTATACACTCTCTGTGAACGCGGCGATTCTATACACTCTCTGTGAACGCGGCGATTCTATACACTCTCTGTGAACGCGGCGATTCTATACAGTCTCTGTGAACGCGGCGATTCTATACACTCTCTGTGAACGCGGCGATTCTATACACTCTCTGTGAACGCGGCGATTCTATACACTCTCTGTGAACGCGGCGATTCTATACAGTCTCTGTGAACGCGTCTCCACACGGCGATGTTATCGCGGCGATAGAAGTACAGACTCGTCGCGATTCTCTCGCTCGTGAAGACAGCGCCTTTATATCAGTTATAAACGCGTTTCTCCAAAATAATCGGCTGAGATATACCTACGACCCACTTAACGCCAGTAACTTGGTATAACATAACTATTCTGTGGCCTTACAATAATATGGAGTCTATTGCCTGATCTAAATCTTGAAGTTCAGACGAATCGCAGTTTGACTAGAAAACCGACCCCAACTGCACTGAGAAAAGGCTCGATGGATGAAGATTGCCTAATCTAAATACACGCACAGTAGACATAGTGTGCCTGTCTATACTAATATTACAAAGAGGAGAGATTTGATTGTTTGTTTGAACTCTTTGCGTTGAATAGGTTCCGTAACCACTGAACCGATTTTGAAAATTGTTTCACATGCATTACATTGCTACATTATCCCCGAGTGACATAGGGTACTTTTTATCCCGTGGGAATTTGAAACGAGATACCTATTTCACGCGGGCTGAGTCGCAATAATCAGCTAGTTGACCGAGCTTCTGAATATGTGTTCCGATTCAATTTGGTGTCCCATTTCAATTTGGTTCTATTCTGACAATTATTTGGTTCCATTTCGGTAATTTGAAGTCGGTCGTTGTCAATTTTTGACGTGTATTATTATTACATACTAGTGGTCGCCCGCGTGGTAATTTGGATTTTTTCCCGTTCCCGTCGCGCCGCGTCATATTTTAAACAATTCACACAATATATTTATAAATTGTAGCCTATGTTGTATTCTGATGTATAATCTATATTATTGTATAGTTTCATTAAAATCCATTCAGTAGTTTTTACGTGAAAGAGTAACAAACATTCATCCATCCATACATACATACATACTTACATATTCACAAACTTTCGCGTTTATAATATTAGTAGGATTCCTACATATTTTTCTACAATGACAATTGTCAAATTATCAAAAACCAGCATAAAGGTTTTATGTACCTACTTAACAGTACCTATTATTAGTATTATAAGTACACGTTAATCTCTGAAGTTACTAAACGGATTTTGATGCGGTTTTCACTGATACACATGTTTTAGCGAAATCGATTCCCATAATAATATCAATAAAATTTCATATTCATTAAAAATATATTTATTTAAAAAATTATATAACATAATACAAATTAAATGCTATAATCTTCAGATTATATATATCACGTAACACTTACATACTAAGGTCGCGGGTCCGCCATTCTGGAATAGAAATAACTTTATTATAATACGGTAATACGTATACACCAAATATTAAAAAGTTATTGACCGAGCGAGCGAAGCGTATACACGAGATTGGACAATTTTGCTTTCGTCCGTCTGTATGTGTTCCGAGCTGGCAGCCACAGTTTTTATCCGATCTTCACGAAACTTGGCACAAGTATTCCTTTACTGGAAACAACATTCTAGTGGAGGTTTTTATTGAGATGATATTAATGTTCGCGAGGTCTGCTGTTCGACCATGGGGCGACCACTAGTACCTTATAATAATAAGTATTTACGAAGATTCATCCGCGTCATCCATAACTGTAGTTTAAAAGAATTTAATAGAAACAACAATGCCACTTTGAATGGTCATTCTAAAGCCGTGTAGATACACTAAGTCACAGACTATGAGAGTCCGATATTCGCCCCAAAGAGTCCGCAAGTCTATTGTCTATGAGCAGACTCGTCTGATAATGTGACCACGGCTTTATTCTGTGAGCCGTGAGAATCAATTTGTTCAAAAATAACGCACTAGCTGTCCCGTAGAACTTCGTGCCACCTCTAATTTTAATATTTTCTCACCCTTTAAAGCTTCCCTGAGCTTTCAAGATCAGAATTAGCTAAGCCGAGTTTTACAGAGACAAACAAACAGCAATTAAATTTTTATACTCAGTGATTTTTTTTTTGTGTTAACCTAAAGTACTTTGCTCAAAATCAGTGACACTTTCCAATGGATCGGTACTAGGGTACTAGAGAGAGAAGCTTGAACTCACAAGTGAATACTGATCTGTGGTCCCGCGGTGACGGAGGAGGCGTCCTGCGGCGTGAGGAACACGAACTGGCGCTTCCTGTTGTTGAGCGCGTGGTCGATCAGCAGCTCCATCACGTACTTCCTGTTCACGTTGTCCTGCACAACAACATACACCTCGCTTACTGATAGCGATTATGGCGAAAGTTACGTAATGATTTGCTTTAAATCTCAATGAAACTTAAGTGAAACAACCGGCGAAGTGCGTGTCGGACTAACGCACAAAGGGTTCCGTACCAAAACGGCAAAAAAATCACGTTTATTGTATAGGAGCCCCCTTAAATATTCATTATATTGTTTTTTTAGTATCTGTTGTTATAGAGGCAACAAAAATACATCATCTGTGAAAGTTTCAACTTTCTAACTATCAAAAGATATAGCCCAAGACAGACGGATATAGGTTTCCCGTTTTACCTTTTGGGTACGGAACCCTAAAAGTGACTGGTGAAACGTGTGCGTATTAAACGGGGGATAACGAGGTATTGTGCGCGTGTATGCAGTGTGTGTTCGTGGTATGGAGAGCGTGTGTGAAGAGGTGGCGTGTTTGTGCGTGTGTGTGTGTGAGAGAAAGAGAGAACGACTGGGGTGTGTGTATGCGTGTGTGTAGGTACTGACCATGAAGACGTCGAACTCGTCCATGAAGCAGAAGGGCAGCTCGACGCACTCCCACAGCGCCATGATGAAGGCGACGGTGGAGTAGGAGCGCTCGCCGCCCGACAGCGAGGCCGTGGTGGCGGCGTGGCGGCGCGCGCTGCTCTCGCGCCCCGAGCACACCACGTGCAGCGTGCCCGACACGTGCTCGATGTGCATGCTGCCCTACATGTGCACACATACAGACATGATGAAGGCGACGCGATGGTGGAGTAAGACTCAGGCTCTGTGTACACACTGTACACGGAGTCGCAAACAAACTGCACCCGCACCGTATGGATTTCGTATACGAATTAACACAGGGGCTGAACCGCTAAAGAGACCCAACGCTTCCTGCAGGAGACTACCTGGGGACCGTTCTGAGCCTGGCCGTATACGGGGCTCCCGTACGGGCGGACAGCATGTCTATTTTAAACTGACCGTTGAAGACCTTGGCTGTCTGGATAATAAGAGGGTACCGCACGATCTCCAAAGAGGCTGCATTTCTCTTAGCCGGTTCCCCCGCCATGGGACCTGGAACCTGGAGTGGCGCCCGGCGGACCTTGGCCACTTGTGGCCGCTGCGTGGTGGTCGGGTGTTACCTCGCATCTTTGGGGTCGGGTTTTATCCCGCGTCGGTGAGTGAAGGCGTGCGTGGGGTGAAGCCCCACGTGCCACCTCTGCAGCCACTCCGCTATGATCGGTCTCACCGCCGCGACGGTGGTGGTTCAACGCTTCTATACTAGACAGATCGTTGAGGACGTTAGCCGTCAGGACAATAAGAGGGTACCGCACGATCTCCTTAGAGGCTGCATGTCTTCTAGCCAAGATCCATGGTACCTGGAAGCGAGAGCCCTTGCGCCTTTTACAAATGGCACAAGGAGGCGCTGCTGAAGGACCACAGGTCTGCGTCTCGTGAAATCGAGGCTCAGCAGTCCCAACTCCGCCACGATCTCATGGAGACATAGAAGGTGCAACTTGAGCAACCTAAGGCTCAAGGAGATCGTGCGGTACCCTCTTATTGTCCTGACGGCTAACGTCCTCAACGATCTGTGTAGTATAGAAGCGTTGAACCACCACCGTCGCGGCGGTGAGACCGATCATAGCGGAGTGGCTGCAGAGGTGGCACGTGGGGCTTCACCTCACGCAGGCCTCATTCACCGACGCGGGATAAAACCCGACCCCAAAGATGCGGGGTAAAACCTGACCAACACGACAGAGGCCACACAGGTGGCCTAAGTCCGCCAGGCGCCACTGGAAATTCTTCCTATTGCTAATCAGAGACGCCCCTTAAGAGCATTTATACAAAAATACTTGATTTCACGAGTTTTCAACGTTTGTTTCTGAAGAAACTACTATATTTAGATTTAGCAAGTAATCCTTAGCGTAAATGAGTAATATGTTTCCTTGTCAAAAAAAGTGTTCAAAGAAAAATAAACGTTTTATTATTAGTTTGTGAATAAAAACAGTTCTTACGCACATAGATTTACGAAATTCTATGAAACATACTCACTTTGCCATTCGACAAGTACAAAACTAATTGATGTTCAGAGGAACAAAAGGTGATTTTATTACCTTAATATTGTCTTTTAAGAAGTCTTCAAAAAAAAACTTAAATCTAATATTTAATCACTAAAACATAAAAATTAAAGTTCTTAAGAACATTGTAATTTCAGGAACTTTATCGCGATTTTTGGTACACCTATAGTTTACAAAATGTTTTTTATTTTATATTTACTTAGGTACTTATTATCAATAAAATACATCAGTAATATTTGCAAAGGCTCTTGTAAAAATAATTATAAAAATATATTTTCAAAGAGTCTAAAATGCCTTATAATTAGTACCGGCCGAGGCTCTCCAGAGGGTGGACGTGTCGCTTTGCTTCCCGTGCCCGTGCTTCTGTGTTATAGTAATAATCGTAAGCGTCGAGTGTGCTCAATGTCTCTTTATACTTGGTGGTAAGTATATTTTTTTCGTTACGTTTGTAATTTTATCATTTCAATTTATGTTATCAATTCCCGTTTAGATGGTATTTTAGTGGTATCACAAAATGGGAAATAAAAATGCTCAATTCAATTTGAAAAAACGGAAACGGAGCAGTTTACAAACGGACAATACGAAAAAGGGCAGAGATGTTAAAAGGTATGTTATCTTCTTAGTTCTTACTAATATGTTTTATTTTTGTGAAAACCTGCTTACGCCCATGTTGAAATTAAAATATTACTTTGCGACTTCTATTTAGAGATCCAAAATGGCATACTTTATAATTTCAATATGTATAGTTTTCGAAAATTTAGGGGGTTTTAATTACGAATTTATCATATTAACATTCAAGATGGCGCCCGCAAATTTTTAAAATTTCAATATGGTGTTTTCGAGGTTTTGAGGGGTAGTAATTACAAATATGATATCTATTTCGAGATCCAAGATGGTGTACGTGAATTTTTCTGTAATTTCGATTTTGGATAAAAAATTCAATAGAACGCGCGTAATATTTAACAAATTTACAATGTATTGATCTGTTAACTATTGTTATTTTTAGGTTAAAGAGAGATTCTATTTCAATTACAGGTGAATAACAAGCAAGCAGTCGAAAGAGATACCATATTGCAAGCGGAGAGTGCACTGTGGTGGAACTGCGAAGGTGTCTTCTGACAGCGTCTGTGTTTAGTAAAGTTTGCAAGAGGCGTGAAAGAATAAGTCCAGCGCCTCTTGTGAAAACGATACTATACTCATATAGCTTGAGTAATGTACCTAGCATCCAACACGGAAAGCGAAATGAAAAAGTGGCAATTGAACAACTGCAGCTACAAGAAAATGTTAAGATAAAAAGATGCGGCCTGTTTGTTGATGACAAAATATTTTTCCTAGGCGCCTCACCAGACGGACTCTATAATGACGGGATGTAGAAATAAAATGCCCTAGTTTCGCATTCGAGATGGATCCTGAAGATGCCATAAAAGATAATAAAATTAAATTTTGGAACACTGATGGCACTCTTAATCAAAACCATGACTGGTTCTATCAGATCCAAGGGCAGCTACATATTACTAAAACATCAGTCTGTCTTTTTGCTGTGTGGACCGGAAAAAAATTCCCTTTGAAAGTGGTATATGTAGCAAGGGATGAAAACTTCTGGAAGACAAAAATGGAGACAAAACTTTTTAATTTTTATTATAAATGTCTCTTACCAGAACTAGTCGATCCCAGAAAGGCACGTTCCATGCCATTGCGAAACACCTGCTTTTAAAAAACCGACGACGTTGTGCTGTTTTCATATGGGCTATTTTTGCCCCTTGATCTGGTTGTTATCGGATTTTATCATAATGGGAGTTCGTAGAACACGCATTCTCTGTGTAAATTGCAACAATCTTGACACAATAACTACTACAGTAATCATCCTCTCATACCTACCCAAATAGAGTATAATTATAACGCAATATGTGGTCCAAAAGCACCAACGTCATTAGTGCGAGCTATACAGTTGGTAACTATTTGTACCACACAGCATTCGAGATGTGTGCGTATTACCTATTATTGTATCTGTGTTCGTGATATTAAAACCTATTTGCGAACTATTAGAATTTGTATAAACGCTCTTAAATATAAAGTATAAAACCCAATGATGTTATAGTAAAAAAGAGGTAGATATCGCATTAGCGCGCGAGAACTGTTGCGGACAAATTCATACAATTGTTGTAATTCAATTTAGTCGGCTAATAGCTGCGAGCGAAACAAATCGTGCCGTGGTCTGTCATTGTTTTGACTAAAATGCCGAGTTGTGTGTTCAGAAAATGTAAAAACTACGGTGCCAAGATAAATAAAAACGATGGAGTTTCATACCACACGTAAGTAACCTCATAATATTTGTATTTTGTAAGTTTTTCTTCATATTTACGTAAATTTATTATTTAAATCTGAAAGTATTTATGAAACGGTAAAAAGGGATAGATAGTATGCCGGTAACTGTAGTGCGACAAGGACAAATGCGTGCTGCATCTTGCGTAGGCTTGCGTTCATCATAGATTAATGAACCAGAAGCCCAATTATGGGCACAATACATAATGCCCGCTTGATTGCGCTAGGGGTTTTCAAGTTTTATTGCTTGTTACTGAGTTTTTCTATAACAACTATACAATATGATTATTATAAGTTTTCGTTTTTAATAATTCCGATGATCATTTTATTGATGAGGATACTAATATATTATAATATTATTAGTGATTTTAGAATGTATTGCTTGTAATGTATTTTCCAGGTTCCCTTGTGATAATCTTATGAAACATAAATGGGTCCGCATAGTTCAGGTGGAAAGAAGCGAACATGACTGGATGCCTACAAAGTGTAGTACAATTTGTTCTGCACATTTCAAACCAGAAGATAAACATACTACTTCAAAAGGATATATACGTTTGAAAAAAACTGCGGTGCCTGTAATAATCACGGTAAAATTTGATTTGCTATTGAGTTTTTTTGACTTGCTGTTTTGCGCGTCTTCGCCCGTGGGTAATTCGACTTAGGGGCTGTGCACAAATCACGTGAGCCTCGAAAGGGGGGGAGCGGGTTCAGAAAAATCACCAAATATCACCATGGAAGGGGGTGGGGGGGTCAAAAATGCCCAAAAAAACATCACGTGATTTGTGCACAGCCCCTTACTTATGAGTATCTCGAAAACCATTTGACCTATGAAGCTGAAAATTGGCAAGTAGGTTGATGATTGCTCATGGGTAACTGTTTATCATCAGATGGACCACATGCTTGTTTGTCACTTTAGTAGTACATAAAAAAGGTTCAGTTTTCAATATTAATGAAAAATTTCTCGATTGTTTTCTTAATTGTTTCATAGTCGCAAAACAAAAATATAGTTGCGCCTTTCATCTGTTATGTCCAACTGTCATATTTAATATACCGTAACAATTAACCGATTTTTGTTTTTTTAGGACATTGATGATGTTCCAAAATTTGGCTCACCTACCAGTCTGAACCATGTAAATATATCCGACGTGGATTCTGTGTTCGATACCCCCAGAAAAGCAACGCTTAAGACGCGAGTTCGTAGATTAGTTATTGAAAAAAAAATATTACAGAAAAAAAATAATATCCTAAATATTCAAAACAAAAGGCTTAAGAAAAATATAACAAGTATGAAAAATATTTTGAAGGTTTTAAAGAAGAAAAATTTTCTCACAGAACAGCAATTTTCAGAACTTAACTTAAAAGCTGAACCATTAAATTTATTCAACAGAATACTTCAAATAAAAAAGTCTAAGAAAAAATTTAGAAAGAAATACCCAGCAGCTCTCCGCAAATTTGCACTGACATTAAATTACTACTCCTCAGCGGCGTACAAATACGTAAGGCGAGTATTCCATACTGCATTGCCACA
Source organism: Nudaria mundana (assembly GCA_963556515.1). Lineage (NCBI taxonomy): Eukaryota > Metazoa > Arthropoda > Insecta > Lepidoptera > Erebidae > Nudaria > Nudaria mundana. The sequence continues at coordinate 24,111,627 of OY748287.1, forward strand.
TCCTCGCGTTTTGGCTAAATGGTACCAAAATAGTTCTATGTTGCCAGGATTTACAAAACAAGCATTTGATATACTAAAACAAAAAAGTGATTTGTCTGGAAAAAGAATTATTTGTGGCTTGATTGTAGATGAAATGGCTCTCAGGCATCAAACGCAGTGGACGGGCAAAAATACAGAGGGTTTAGTAAATTATGGTTCTGGACCTTCAGAAAACAAAGAAATTGCAACAGAAGCATATGTTTTTATTTTAGTATGTTTATGTGAAAGTTGGAAAATTCCTGTAGCATACTTCTTTGTCAAAGGCTTATCATCAGAGACAAGGGCTACTCTAATTATGGATTGTTTAAGACATAGTCACGAAGCAGGCGTTGACATAGTGAGTTTGACTTTTGATGGCTGTGCTGCTAACTTGAGTACTGCAAAACTTCTAGGCTGTGCGCTGAACGATGTGAATAATTTAAAAACTACATTTAAACATCCTGAAACAGATAAAGAAGTTGCAGTTTTCTTAGATCCTTGCCACATGATCAAGTTGGTACGCAACACTTTTGAAGCAAAGTCAGTGATTTTTAATAATGATAATGAAGAGGTAAGGTGGCAACTATTAAGAAACCTAAACAAGCTTCAGGTTGATCAGGGTTTAAATTTCGCCAATCGACTCACACAACGGCATTTAAATTTTCGCAATGAAATTATGAAAGTGAAGTTGGCTACACAGCTTTTAAGCAGGAGCGTCGCAAATGCTTTGCAACTTTGTGAAGATACACTTCGTTCATCACTTTTTAAGGAATCACAACCCACTAAGGAATTCATAATATTATTTAATGACTTATTCGATATTTTTAATTCAAGAGCTCGTGACAACTTCAGTTTTAAGAAACCTATTAGTCCAGGCAATGCACAAGAAATATTTGCATTTCTAGAAAGGGCTAAAAAATATATACTTGAATTACGTATATACAATAAAACTAGAATTACCCGACGTGGACATGTATTTATGAAAATTACAAAAAAAAAACTCGTGCACTGTAAAGCCAAAACCGGCTTTTTGGGATTTTTAATTTGTATTGAAAGCCTTAAACATTTATTTTCGTCTCTTGTTGAGAATGAGAAGAGACTGAGCTATATTTCAACATATAGGCTAAGTCAAGACCATATAGAAATACTGTTTGGGGATATACGTCGACACGGAGGGTACAATAATAACCCAAACACAATACAATTTAAGGGCATATATAAAAAAATATTTAATCATCTGGAACTTCGAAGAATATTTTCCCATCCTTAACTGTTCGTCGGCAGTAAAAAATATAAATAACACATGCGATGGACGAGCCCTTGATGAAAATTCGATTGAGGAGGATTTTAATAATTTAGAAAGTGACAAACAATCCGAAAAAAATGTGTCTATTATGACAAAATATCTTAATGAAGATAATCACTCGTGCGACTTGGAACAGATAATTGGATATATTTCAGGTTGGGTGTCGAGAAAACTTGGTGGAAGCTTAAAATGTGAAGCGTGTCGTTCTTCTTTATTTACAAACGAAAAGTTGTGGTTTCATAAACTCGTCACCCTTAAAGATATGGGTGGCTTATGTTTTGCGTCACTAACGTTTTTTTAATTTGCTCTAAATCAGAGTCAATTCTAAAGAAATTTATTAAAGAAAATGGCCCTTATTTCAGTAACTCTCAAGACTTTAAGCGATTACAATATAGCATTTTAAAACACTCTTTACAGTCCAATATATTTGATACTTTGTTTGAACATTCCATGAATCAAACCCCTACACTTAATCATAGACTTCAATTAATTCGCGCTGTAATACAAAAATATCTCAATGTACGCATGTATCATGAGCACAAAAATAATCCATGTATTAAAAGCATGTCTATAAGACAAAAAAGAAATAAGTTGAACTTATTTGAGGGTAAATAATGCTATCCTAAAATAAATTTATTTCTTTTTTTACACCAGGTTCCTATTTGTTTGAATAAATAAATACGTAATAATTTTCTTTGTTGTCTTATTTTTTAACTAGCTGTTGCCCGCGTGGATGTCGGTTATCGCGACCAAAATAGCCATGTCCTTTCCCAAGTTCTAATCTATCTGTATACCAAATTTCATCAGGAAAGTTCATAATTTCTGAAGAAATGATGAACTTTCATACAAACTTTCATCCCAATTTCCCCCCTTTACCCCCTTTTGTCGCGATAAAAGGTAGCCTATGTCCGTTCTCAGGGTCTAATACACCTCTGTACCAAATTTCATCAAGATCGGTTCAGTAGTCTGTCTGTCTGTCTGTTGCGCTTTCACGCCTAGAAAGCGCAACAGACAGACAGACAGAGTTACTTTCGCATTTATAATATTAGTATGGATACCTCATCACATTACTATTACACAAAATTAATAAACACACACGCACACCATATAGTGTACATTAAATGATACTTAATAATAATCTAGCAACAGACCTCTTATGATTTTATGTTTATTTCTTTTTTGTCTCAAACATCAGATCCTCACAAACTACTTGACTGTTTCGAGACTACCTACTATTTTAATCAATGTAAGTTTTATAATATCTCGCTATATGTCTGTTAAACGAGGAAAAATAAACGCATTATATTACATTGCAACACCAACCAGAGTAATATACCTATTGTTATATTCAATGTCACATCTGTTTGCAATGCTCTATGATTCATTAGAGTACTTCAAACGCAAAATGACACAGATAGCTATCTCTTTCTGAAGTATACGTTTTGTATTTTCTATCGCATTCATAGATGAAATCTATTATGTACCGATAGGTAAGTATGCGAAATTATAACTCAACAATAACTGAACGCTACTCTGAATGAACGTAGCTTATCTTTACTTAAATATCATTGATAAAACCTAACAAAACTTACAGAGAATTTATTGGGTACTTTTTAAATTAGCCTAAAAATGAATGAAAGCTGGGTGATGATATCCTGGTGTTCTTCATAACATTGGTATACATAATAAGGGAAATAATGCAAGTTAGTAAACTTACCGAGTAACCTCTGAGCCTCAATATGGTCTGGAAGGTGTGTTGCACTCGGCGAGCGATCAGCGTCTGCACTTTGTAGCAAACCTTCAAGTGTTTCTCTGTCACCACTTTCAGCTGTCAACAATGACATTTGTTCAAATTTCAATTACTTTTCTTTATTTTGACTTTTTAACATTTTACTGCAGGGTTAGCGCAGCCAGCTACATCTAGGCGTAGCTGAACAGCCGTAGCAAACAATATTATACAGTTTAATTTCGATGGTTTTTGAAAGAGAAGAAAATATGACAAACTGTTCGAATTCTGATTGATGGAGAAAGAGTAGATCAAGTGAAAGAGTTTGTATACTTAAGATGTAAGTTTTCAAGAGATGGAAGGCATGACAGTGACATTGAGCGAAGAGTTATGGCAGGTAATCAGGTGAATGGGGCACTTTATAACTTTATGAACAGCCAGAACGTGTCTCACAAGGCAAGGATGGCTGTACATCGAAGAGTGCTTGTCCCTACACTAATGTATGGTAGTGAATGTTGGGTTTGGCAGAAGAAGCATGAGAGTAAAATAAATGCAGTGGAAATGAGAAGTTTGAGAAGTATGGCTGGCTGGGGTAACGTTAGAGGATAAAGTAAGGAACAACGTGATTCGGGAACGTTGTGGTGTGATAGAAGATGTAGTGACCAAGATAGAAAAAGGGATACTTAGATGGTTCGGTCATGTAGAGAGGATGGATGATAGGAGACTGACAAAACAGATATATGAAGCGAGTGTGAATGGACAAGCTAGTAAGGGTCGACCTAGCCGGACTTATGACGACCAAATCGCAGAGGTCTTGAATAAAGGCCAGGTTAAAAGCACCCATAACCGGCGAGCATGCATGATTACATTAATGAAAGTTGAGGAAGCGAAAGAAGTATGCCAGGATCGTAGGAAGTGGAAATCCGTGGTATCTGCCTACCCCACTTGGAAAGAGGCGTGATTTTATGTATGTATGTTTGTTAATTTCGATACATTATAATCAACCAAAAAATAATTCATTAAATTGTAAGCAGTATGATACAGCTCAGAATCTTTCGACAGTTTAAAATATTATGAAATAGATTATAATTTAACGGTATCACTACATATTATAAAACAAAGTCGCCCGTTCTGCATGTATGCGTAGATCTTTAAAACTACGCAACGGATTTTGATGCGGTTTTCACCAAAGTTTAGTGGTTCTCGAGGAAGGTTTTATGTATTATTGTTTGCAACAAAACAATTCTCCCATGCAGAGCTACGGGCAATCACCTAGTACCTACTAAATATAACTTACATCTTCTAGAAGCTTCTTGAGTTTATCCAAAGTATTTCTAGTCTTGCTGTATTTCCCTTGAACGTTCAGTAATTGTTCACCCACTTGCGCTTTGGTCAGACCGTCACTTCGGATTGAACTTAACTTCAGATGGGTCTGCTTTAGTTCGGCTAGTACTAGTTCCTGGGCTCTGAAACCAAATGTAATTGAAAAATATACATTACTAACCACTTCAGCATGCTGGCCCTGCTCGCGTAGTTTATGGCAAACGATAGGAAATCTGTTAATGGGTATTGGGAAATCGAAAACACGGACGGAGCCGCGGGAAGCAGTAAGTATTTCGCACTGAGGTAGGCAGAGAACACATATTTCCACTTGCTAGAATCCTGGCATACTTCTTTCGCCTCAACTTTCATTAGTTAATATTCTCAACGCCTCAACGTTCATTCATGCTCACCGGTTAAGGATACTTTTAACCTGGCCTTTATTCAAGACATTAGCGATCAGAGTGTCTAGTACCAGTTCCTTACGTTAATACATAATGAAATAAGAATATATATAATTTTTTTGTAAATTTGCTCAAAATACGTTCTCGTATTCCTCCATAGATATCACACAGTTCCCTGACGTTACCGCTAGGGCCGTTGTTGTGTGAATGGTCCTAACATATAACATATTCACTTTGGTCGAAAGCACGTTAAGCCGTCGGTCCCGGTTGAGATACTAACAAAGACACATCTATGGCATTCGTTCTTTGTGAAACTCTAAAAAATCTGACTGGTCTAACTACAGAACTTCTATGGGTTGTGGGTGTGTGTTCCCCAATAGGTTGTGGAGGTTAAATAGCAGTCGCTTCACGGAAAATATCAAAGTTCAGCTGCGAGCAGATAAAGCTGAGTGGATGATAACTCACCCTGGTCGACCCTTAGCTTTTCCTGAAAGCCTACAATAAAGATATGGACCGAAGGAGCTACACAAACTCTCACCTAGGATGTTGCACCCTTTCGCACAGTTTGAGTGCATCTTCCGTCTTCTCCTGTATGGCTGTTCGTTTCTTCGCGAGATCCTCTTCCACCTTCTTGATCTCCGAGTTGTTCTCCTTCAGTCGTTGTTGGTAGGACCTCTGTTGTGTAGCGCCTTGTTCCTGCTTCATCTGTTCCCGGTCTATTTGCTCCTGCACCACAAGGTAAGTGTTATGATGTTAGGCATAAACAAACCTTACAAACTGCCGAAAAAGCAATAGTTCTCACCTATTTTTTTTTTGCAAGACCAGTAGTTGGTTTGACGTTGTGTCACTAATCACTGGACCAAGCAGGTTGTCTATGTCACTGCTTGCCTCCCCATCAAAGTATAAGGTGTAATTATATAATGGCGCGTACTTAACGAATCTCTGACGTCATATGTAAGAAACGTCTAGATAATACGAGAAGGCGGTTACCAGAACCTTCGACAACCTTCGATAATATTCCACCAATGTCTAGTTGCATCTAGTTGGCCATCACATTGAATGGCTGGGGTCCCTCAGGACTAATCATGCGGGTAGGGCCGCCCACGCGTTCGCTTTCTCCCACGGTCTGACCCAGATGGTATGCGGGATCACCCGGATACCAGACAGGTCAGATCACGCGCCCGCTCTGCTGGATCTACTGCTGACGAGTCGCCCAGCCCAGTACAGTGTTTCGGTAGGAGCCCCATTGGGTAGTTCCGACCATTGTGTGGTTCACGCTGGCATGAAGGTGTCACCTCCTGCACGTGCTGTAGAAATGGCACGACGTCTATGGCACTACTCGTCAGCGGATTGGGACGGTCTACGCGGTTATTATGCGTCCGTCCACTGGAGCCAGCGCTGCTTTGTAGGAAAGGCTCCTTCGGAAAGCGCTTCTGCGATTGCTGGCGAGATCAGTTTAGGGATGGAATATTACATCCCTTTCACTGATGTCGCCAGTATCCGCAGAGCCCGTCCCTGGTTCGGGCGAGATTGTGCCAAAGCTTTTCGACAAAAACAGTCGGCATATCGCGCCTGGATCAGGGCCCGGGCTGTGCGCGACCCAAACGTGGGCCACCTCAAAGCAGCGTACAACCGGGCCACAAAATCCAGCAAGAGGGCCTTTAAGAGAGCGGATGCCCAGCGCGTCGCGCGGCTTGGTCAGGAGCTCACTTCCCATCCCACGGGCAGCCGTGGATACTGGCAACTGGCCAAAGCCGTGCAATCTAACTTTTGTCAGCCCTCGCTGCCACCGCTGCGTTACCCAGATGGAACACTGGCTCACAAAGCCCAAGAGAAAGCGGATATGCTCGCAGACCTCTTTGCGGCTAATTCCCGGGTCGACGACTGTAAATTTTTAATTTTTTTAATAAAATAAAAAGTTATATTACGTGCTCAAATTGTCTACCACCGACTCTAATACATGCACGACATCTTCTAATAAATAATCTTCTAAGAAATCGTGCGTAGCGTCGTTGCGATATTTTTTGAGCGGCTTCATGGATACGGTTGCGTAATTCGTCCAAACTTGTAATGGGCTTAGAATAAACTTCTTCTCTTATACAGCCCCAGTAAAAAAAATCTAATGGGTTCAGATCAGGAGAACGCGGAGGCCACAATATAGGGCCCAGCCGATCAATCCATTTGTTCGGATACGTTGCATTTAAATACGCACGAACATTTATTGCATGATGGCACATTATGCAATAAATGTTCGTGCCATCATTTTGCAACCAATGGCATTTCCTGACTTCTTCGGGCACCTCATCCATTAAATTTGGCAGATCGTGTTGCAAGAAGCTTAAATAACTTTCTCCCGTTAAGTTTCCGGGCAGTTGAAATGGACCTATTATCTTTCCGTCCAGAATCCCAGTCCAATAATTTATTTTAAATTGGTACTGGGACCTATCTTCACGCATTAAGTGCGGATTTGACAGTTGCCAGCTATGAATGTTGTGCATATTAAGGAATCCATCTCTTTTGAAAGTGGATTCGTCGCTCCATAAAATATGGTCGAAAAATTGTGGATCTTCTTCTATTTTTCCAAGCATTTGTCGGCAAAACAACAATCTTGCATTGTAGTCTCTTGGTTGCAGAGTCTGTACTCGTCTAATGTGGTACGGGTGAAATTTATTTTTCTTCAGAGTACGGTGCACAGTCGGGCGCGGAATTCCAGTACGTCGTGCTATTGATCTAGTAGACGTAGACGGTTCATGCTCAATTTCGTCAAGGACTGCCTCTTCTGTATGAATATCAGCTATTCTTCCAGTGCTTGTACCACCAACACCCATACCAGGCAGTCTACCTTCTGAATAACACCTGTGGACTCTGATGAAGACTCGGTAATCCGGAAAGCGTCTGTTGGGGTATCTTTCCCTATAAAGAGCTGCTGCTGCACTAGCATTGCCCCCACATTCACCATAAACAAAATGCATGTTAGCGTATTCTTGCGCTGTGTACTGAATACGTGGCATTTTGAAACACAAAACTAGTCCAGATTAATGCCAAGTCGTCTTAATATCACCACAAAAAAGTCCAAATCGTAAGCAAAATCGAAAGTCCAGTAAAAAAATCCAGTAACCGTCGTTTTAACACTGATTTGGAATCACGGAGAAATGCGAAAAGGATGCGATACCGAACGAGTCGAGTGACGCACTAATTTATGTAATTATTGTTATCGGCCCTAGCGACACACAAAAGAGGTACAAATTGCAACCATGGCACATCACTACCTGTCTCTGTCGCTCTCATAGATTTAGTAACACAAGTTTAGTGTAAGCGAGACGGCAAATTAAAGGTACGTGAGGGACCGAGGCAGGTAGGTTCGGATTTTTTTAGACAATGAATCAAAGAAGAATCAAGAATCAAAGAATCAAAGAATCAATTTCATTTATTCAGTTTAGGCACATAAAGAGCACATATGAATGTCAAAATTTTACAATTTTGTCAAGTAATATTATAAAAATACTAAATTAAGTAAGTACATAAATAACCATTAGAAAATGATTCTTTCGCTGGTTCGGTAATTTGGTTCTCCTGAGAAGAGACCAGCAAGAAACTCAGGTAGATTATCCATTTTCTTTTTTAATATTGTTTTGTTTACATTGTTACAATTAGTTTCTATTGTATTATACGAGTGGCCAACAACAGAAGATTAGGGTGACCATGCATTTTTATCATTAAGATATTCGTCTACATTATAGTAGCCTTTCATCATCAAACATTTTTTAACTACTATTTTAAACTTATTAAGAGGCATGTCAACCAAATCCTGAGGAATTTTATTATAAATTTTTGTACATTTGCCAACAAACGAATTACCAACTTTATGAAGTCTAATTTTTGTCATTGCCAATTTATTTTTATTTCTTGTATTTAAATTATGGTTATCGGAATTTTTTTTGAATAGATCTATGTTCTTCCGTACATATAAGATGTTGTCGTAAACATATTGAGAAGCAACTGTTAAAATATTAATTTCTTTAAATAATTCTTTCAGCGAGTCACGGGGTCCGAGTCTATAGATTGCTCGTATAGCTCGTTTCTGTAATATGAATATTGTCTCAATATCGGCAGCTGAGCCCCACAGCAGCAGACCATATGACATAACGCTATGAAAGTAGCTAAAATAAACTAATCGTGCCGTTTTTTCGTCAGTCAGAGACCTTATCTTTCTAACCGCATAGGCAGCTGAGCTAAGTCTTCCTGCCAAGGCTGTGATATGAAGACCCCATTGTAGTTTACTATCTAGAGTTATCCCAAGAAAAACTGTGGTATTGACTATTTGAACTAATTCATTATTCATAGTAATATGAGTATCCACCTGTCTAACATTGGGCATAGTAAATTTTACACATTTTGTTTTCTTCGCATTGAGCAGCAAGTTGTTACTTGTGAACCAATGCAATATTTCCGAAAGGGTATTATTTACATCGTCAAGTGCTACTTTTTGTCTATCACTTTTAAAAATTAATGATGTGTCATCAGCAAATAATACTATCTCACAAAGATTTTTAGTGAAATAAGGAAGATCGTTTACGTATATTAAGAATAAAAGGGGTCCTAATATAGAGCCCTGGGGTACTCCCATAACTAATGAGGCGCCAGAAGAGTCGGTGCCATTAATGTTTACTTTTTGTACTCTACCAGTGAGGTAAGACTCGAGTAAGCCAAGTGAGCTGTTCGAAACACCATAATAACCTAATTTTAGTAGCAAAGTCCCATGATCAACACAATCAAAAGCTTTTGATAGATCACAAAATATACCAATAGCATCCTGCTTTTCCTCCCAAGCATCAAATATATGTTTCACAAGTGCAACTCCTGCATCCGTTGTGTTCCTGCCTTTAGTGAAACCAAACTGTTTGTAATGAAGTAACTTATTGTCTGTAAAATGTGAAAGCAATTGATTAAATATTATTTTTTCAAAAATTTTACTGAGGGATGGGAGTATGGAAATAGGTCGAAAATTTGAAGGATCACTTTTGTCTCCTGCTTTAAATAAAGGATTGATTTTACTGTACTTCATAAGATGAGGAAACTGATTTTCATCTATACATTTATTGAATATGAATGCAAGGTGAGGTGCTATAGCGGGCACTATTGATTTTATTATATTAGTTGAAATGCCCCAAAGATCCTCGGTATTTTTTATATTTAGTTGTTTAAAAGTTTTAAGTATAGTGACAGAGTCAATATACTGAAAATCAAAGTTAATTCTACATTTATCAACACTAGATTTAAGAAGAGAATTGGCTACGTTTTTTGACGAATTTAACTTATTTGTAGTGGTGATTGGAACATTTGTGAAGAAAGATTCAAATGCATTGGCCACTTCAGAATCAGTTTTAATATGTTTATCATCTATTTTTAACTCGAAGGATCGATCACGTGACCTTGCTTTACAAGTTTCTTTGTTAATAACATTCCATATTGCCTTCGTTTTATTATCAGATTTTTCAATTTTAGCCCGTATATAATTAGATTTAGCTGTTGAACATACTTTTTTGAATAGTTTGGAGTACTTTTTAATCTGTTCAATTACTTGTGGCTCATTAGTAGATGCCAACAATATCAAACTTAAGGAACCTCTTAAACGATAAAATAAAGAATTCTATTGATACAACTTTAACTAAACAAAAGGTCGACTATGGAGTGGAAAGGAAGATTAGTTTCATTAATATGTAACATTACATTTTAGGACGCCCTTGACATTATTACCGAATAAAATAAAAGAAAATCATTATTTTTCTTTTCATCAAATTTAATCCGACTGTGTACTTATAGCAATAATTTTTTATTCCGATTGGATAAAATCGTGTACTAAACCATTACGTATACTGTATTAAGCCCGCATATTTTTTAAATAGTTGGCCACTTAGGTGTGCATACTTTTTTTTTCAGGGAAGCCTCTAAAACTACCTCTAAACACTTATTTGTATTCATTTTATAACCAAAAAATTAACGTTGACATTGTTTTTTAAAAAAGTATAAGTGGTACTCGTATTATTTACTGTGTTTCTATTGGTGTAGTTTGTGATGAAAATTAAAACACAAACAAAAATTAAAAAAACGTGTTTTTGTAGCTGTAGTGTAAATTAACGTACAGTAAAGTAAAATACTTGTCATATTTTTTAAAAAATCGCTTATTTTTCATACCACAAGAGATTTTTTTTGGGTATTTTTTTTTGTATGCCTGATAGCTGTACAATCAGGTACTCCAGGATTATCCATTCATTCCGGGACACCCTGTATATATATTTTTTTATATATATATTTGATATATTTATATTTATTGGATAGAAACAGGCGTTACTTGGCGAAAATCCATGACAAAACAATGGTAAGTAAAATGTTTTTAAGAAAAAACCTTTTAAATTTATATAATAGCATTAATTTTTCGCAGAATTAAAAGGACAACAAAACGTCGACAATTGTTTCGCCTCTAAACGAGGCATTATCAAGACTGTTCTCTCTGAGACAGAGAAGCATTTAGTGAAAAGCTGTTAAGAGCGTGTACGCCGTCTATGCGCAATTTACTCAAAAACAATACTTTTCAAACCTGTTAATATCGTGAACTACTTATCTTACAAAAATGTTAATTACTAATAACTTTAGGAAATTTTGTAGTCTCAATAGTTAGTAGAGAAAATATTTCGATTAATACAGTATTTGTGCATTCTATTCAGATAACCTAACGGAGGTTTTCTCAATTACCCTTTCAGCATCAATTTCGAAGCTGCAAATATATGAAACTACTGACAAAATTAATTAACAAAAAATATTAACCAATCGATAAGATCCTTAGGAAAATAGTTAGTTGAAAAGATTTTATGATTTAGGTATATTATTACAAGAAATTAAAATTCAAACAATGTGAAATATTAGGAAATTTAAAAGGTTTTTTCACCGATATATCTTATTAAATTCAATATAATAATAGTTCAACTTAAAAGATCAATATCTTTTTTAAAATACCTAATTTGAATTTTTAATAAATTTATTACTATTAATTTTCTATAAATTTTTGAAAACTATTATAAAACGTAGCGCGTCAATCTATTCAAATCAGTTCGCCGCGTGGCTTTCTAGAGTGAGGATGTGTCGCTCGGCGCTCTGATTGACCTGTGTTCACCTTTGCCGGGCGTATAAGGATAGCAGACATTTATAGCGTTCTCGACAAATCTTGGTACTTTGGTAAGTAAAATATTATAAGATTTTTTTTATGGCTGACAATATTTTTAGTCACAACAAATTATATTTCAACCGCAATGGGAAATAAAACCAAGTTATTTTTAGCGAAGAAACGAAAACGAAAAAAATATACAAATTTGGAAAAGCCAAGAGCTAAAAGGTATATATGCTATACTAGCTTCAACCCTCGGCTTCGCCAAATTAAAATATACACTTTTGCATCCTTATATTAATATGGTGTTTTATCTGGATCCTAATAACGCTAAGAGCAAATGTCTTTGAGATGCATGAAAACATATATACTAATAAGTGACTTAGCTTGTAGTGTTTAGTGGTACTTTTTACTATTAGTCTACTTGAGCCAGGTTTTATTTCAGAAAGGCCCGTTAACCATGGCAATTTCAATTGTATTTCAATGCCATAGATTTACACGATTAACATACTATACAATTTTATTTAAAAACGTTGATATTATTTTATCCTAAGTCTGTTTCGTTTTCATAATTTTTTTATTTTATTACTGCATGATACTAACGCTTGCTTTAAAATAACAAGGTTTGTGTGCTTATTGGTTTATGGTTTCACTACAGGCAATGTAAAAGAAACTCAAGTGATGAAGGAGTAACGGGAACAGTTGAGTATGACCATGCAAAATGTCATGACGAAGGAGCAAAATGTTAGACCCATGAACGTCCAGGTCGATGCCGCTGAGAACTACGACATATTAATTGAATTTATAAAGATGTTATTTCCTTCTTTTCTTTTGTTTCATTTCTCACTACACTAAATTCCCACTCCCTTTTATTGACCGAAAGGAATTGGCAAATGTTCACTTCCCAAAACAAAATTAGCATAATTTAATTTGCCAAATTATTACTTAGCAAAAATCTATTCACAAAAACTTTTAACGCAAACCTAATGTTTTAAATTAACTTTTAAACTATAACTTGTTTGTCAACTAGTACTTCTAACATTTTTTATTTAATCAAATATTTCAGTTGGAATCAAAGACCTTATAATACAACGGACATAGGATCTAGAACAAATCGCAAGAAAATAATGTCCCGAGTCGACCTATACATTATACATAGGCATACATAGATATAAACAAATTTCATATTAAAATTTAAACCTTGATTCAACGGAATAGTGTTCACTTTTGTTTGCACTAATTTATCGCATTACGTAGCTTCTATCTGTCCGCCTGACCAATTCACCTTATGCAGCTTATACTTGAACTACGTGAACATAGAAACAATGGAGTAGGTTTATTTTGTTAAAGTCTTTTAAGGATTCCATGATATGTACCTACGTAGGCGTAATAATTAATGTAAGACTACAATAAATTCCATAATCTTATAAATTGTAATTACTTGTTTATGTTAGACGAAATAAGCTGAAAAACTAATTAACGACTGACAAAGATTTTTTTTTTCGAGTCAGTTTCATAATAAGTAACTGTAGTGTATGAATAACAAAAAGGGAATTAATGAATTTAACTAATTATAATATTATAAATGCCAAACTTCTTGCGGGTGTCAAAGTTCTTCCGCTTTCATTACTATTTTCATAACGCTATGTCGCTACGTCTACTACAAGATAGCCGTGTTTCAAGTGACTGAATTAGTTGCTAAAACTGCGCATCATTAATTTATTTTTATCTTATGGTTAATTTTTGGGATACGAAATTATTGGCTACTAGCTGATCACCGTGACTCCGCCCGCGAGATATAGTTATCTCGGCCCCGATTCCCGTGGGAATACATTACCGAGAATCCAAATAAAAAGAAAATAACAGTACATACACGAAATAAAATGACATGTGTAATTATATTTATGACAAAACAATGATACCCTGTGAAAATTAAAAACATTTTTGGGCTTATCTCCTCCATTCAATCAAGGGATTCTTGTACAAGTTTCATAAAGATCGGACCTCTTTTTGTTATGTCCATAAAATGAGCCGAACAAACAAGATTGTTATTTTTTGGATCAAAATATTCTTCTCGCCGTGCTAGGGCAATAATATTTTTCCATTGTGCACAGTGTACTGGATCCCGAGGAAAACTGAAATAGATGTTGGTTCATATAACGAAAAAAAAATCATAAAGAGCCAAGGCGTCTCCACTATAATCTTTGTTCCAAATAGTTTTATCGCTATCGGTAATCCGAATAAATCTGAATGGTCATTTTGTTAGTACATTATTCAGTGAAAATGAAATGGTCTCTTTCTTTTTACTGAGCTTGGGATGAGTTCGAAAGAGACAGATAGGTACTTCGGTATTGGACTGGATTGCAATATTTACTTTTGTCTTTTAATTTATTATCGATGAAATACTGTATTTTAAGTGAAATAATAAATTGCAAATAATAAAACAAAAGCTTATTTACTGAAAATATGATACACCGTCTTCAATTTGCTTTTTTTTCGTAGTTTTTACACGTTTTTACAATACAGTACGGCATTGTGCAACGTGTTGTCGTTCAGTTGTCAAAATAAAGACTGGCGCGCGATTGTTTCTCTTTTAGCGTTTTGTTTCTCTTTTAGTTCGGACACTTTTGAGCGATGATCCGAAATCCATTGTATTTAAAATCATTGATTACCATGATAAAAATATCTATAGAAGATCCGAGCCTGTGATCTGCCGCGTCTCTTTACCAAGTTTACTAAAGATAAGTTCCGCCGTATGCCTATTTACATGTTATTATTATATAGTTACATACACATTCTCAATACCACGTGTTCCCATTTAATTTTTACCTTTGCTAGAGAAATGCGTGGGTTCAATCCCATCTCAGACCACTGTTTCGCGTTTTAGGGTTCCGTACCCAAAGAATAACGGGAACCCTATTACTGAGACATTGCTGTCCGTCCGTCTTGGACGGTATCTGTATTTTGGTTGCCTCTTGAACAACAAACTAAAAAAACAGAATAAAATAAATACTTAATTGGCCTCATCAAATATTAAAGTAACGTAAAACGGGACCCTAAAACCAAAGACATTATAATACAATGGACATAGGATCTAGAACAAATCGCAAGAAAATAATGTCCCGAGTCGACCTATACATTATACATAGGCATACATAGATATAAACTAATTTCATATTAAAATTTAAACCTTGATTCAACGGAATAGTGTTCACTTTTGTTTGCACTAATTTATCGCATTACGTAGCTTCTATCTGTCCGCCTGACTAATTCACCTTATGCAGCTTATACTTAAAATTACGTGAACATAGAAACAATGGAGTAGGTTTATTTTGTTAGTCTTTTAAGGATTCCATGATATGTATCTACGTACGCGTAATAATTAATGTAAGACTATAATAAATTCCATAATCTTATAAATTGTAATTACTTGTTTATTTTAGACGAAATAAGCTGAAAAACTAATTAACGACTGACAAAGATTTTTTTTTTCGAGTCAGTTTCATAATAAGTAACTATAGTGTATGAATAACAAAAAGGGAATTAATGAATTTAACTAATTATAATATTATAAATGCCAAACTTCTTGTGGGTGTCAAAGTTCTTCCGCTTTCATTACTATTTTCATAACGCTATGTCGCTACGTCTACTACAAGATAGCCGTGTTTCAAGTGACTGAATTAGTTGCTAAAACTGCGCGTCATTAATTTATTTTTATCTTATGGTTAATTTTTGGGATACGAAATTATTGGCTACTAGCTGATCACCGTGACTCCGCCCGCGAGATATAGTTATCTCGGCCCCGATTCCCGTGGGAATACATTACCGAGAATCCAAATAAAAAAAAAATAACAGTACATACACGAAATAAAATGACATGTGTTATTATGTAATTATATTTATGACAAAACAATGATACCATGTGAAAATTAAAAACATTTTTGGGCTTATCTCCTCCATCCCAATCAAAAGAAAAAATTGTATTCAATCAAGGGATTCTTGTACAAGTTTCATAAAGATCGGACCTCTTTTTGTTATGTCCATAAAATGAGCCGGATAAACAAGATTGTTATTTTTTGGATCAAAATATTCTTCTCGCCGTGCTAGGGCAATAATATTTTTCCATTGTGCACAGTGTACTGGATCCCGAGGAAAACTGAAATAGATGTTGGTTCATATAACGAAAAAAAAATCATAAAGAGCCAAGGCGTCTCCACTATAATCTTTGTTCCAAATAGTTTCATCGCTATCGGTAATCCGAATAAATCTGAATGGTCATTTTGTTAGTACATTATTCAGTGAAAATGAAATGGTCTCTTTCTTTTTACTGAGCTTGGGATGAATTCGAAAGAGACAGATAGATACTTCGGTATTGGACTGGATTGCAATATTTACTTTTGTCTTTTAATTTATTATCGACGAAATACTGTATTTTAAGTGAAATAATAAATTGCAAATGATAAAACAAAAGCTTATTTACTGAAAATATGATACACCGTCTTCAATTTGCTTTTTTTCCGTAGTTTTTACACGTTTTTACAATACAGTACGGCATTGTGCAACGTGTTGTCGTTCAGTTGTCAAAATCAAGACTGGCGCGCGATTGTTTCTCTTTTAGCGTTTTGTTGCTCTTTTAGTTCGGACACTTTTGAGAGATGATCCGAAATCCATTGTATATAAAATCACTGGTTGGAATAACAGTTTTTACGCAAAATCAAATAAGCCAAATATTTAGTATAGTCAGTTTTCAATTCTCCCTTTCCTATTCAGTCAAATGCTTCAATGACAAAAATGTGTTAAAGAAAAAATTAACCTAATCTAAATAGTTCAGTTCCGGGTAACCTACTAAAAACAATCTTTTTTTCTATTAATGCAAGTTGTTTCTGGCGTAGGAGGTCACAGTTTTAACCTAACTTAACCTACCCATTTTGTTTACTTACCATATTTTTTGTCTTAACAAATCATTTCACCATAAGTTTATTGTCCGAAGATTGTTTACTGTAATAAATCATTTGAAGACCAAATGCCCTAATGACATTATACTTGGTAGGTAATATTTTGCCAAGTAAAAATTTGACCAAATAAAAATATGCGTACTAAAATCATTCGAAATATTGCAATGGTATAAAAAAAGGTTGCTAAAATTTGTTTGGGTAATGAAATTTTGTCAAAATCTTTTCGGCAAAACGGCAGGCACCCGTAAAATAAACTACTAAGTTTTAATTGAATACCAAAAACAATCATAAATTTATGATATTTTTTTTCAAACTAACTACACTGGAACTATAATGTTCACTTGAACGGATCAAGATATATTAGTTTGATTATAGCACGCCAGCGCTTCACACACAGTTACACTCGTGTCGCGCTTCTTCTGTGTGGGTTTGAATTACCTAAACTTAACATCGCGCTGTAGGCGTACACGCTCTTAATTTGGAATTATAAACAGATACTTTAATTATATTTATAGATATTTTAGTATAGTAGAATCACTTACAGTGAGGTTACTACAGTCAGTGTTGAGTGTTTTCATCTGAGTCTTGAGTCCCTTCATGCGAGTCTCCAACTCGCTGACCTGTTGTCGACCCTGAGTCGCCTGGCCCGTCAGCTCGTCCACCTGGCGCTGGAGACTCTGGACCTTCTCGTTAGAGATGTTTAGTTCGTCCACCTAGTAGGAATCACTTACTTTATTTATTTATTGTACAGGCAACGTTCAAAAGTGCATACTCATTATTACAATGGAGTCAAGTTGGAATGACAATAGACTTTTGAACCTTAACTTCACTTCTACTGGAGGAATACTGAGGATGAAGAAACAAAGTAGTTCGGCGGAATTCCGGTAGGTGACTTCAACTCTAACCTTAATAGCGCGATCTAGAAGTTAAACAATGAAGCAAAGATTGGATGATGTCGGTATTCAGTGCTCAGAGCATTACTCTTGTTAGAGAAAGGCCGTGGGTTCGAGTCCTAACCATCGTTACAATAATAATCTGAAATGTCATCACATTTCAGATTATTGTGATTTATAATTTCTATCTAAACTACATATTTAAGAATCAAATATTTACAAATGGCATTTTCATTTAAAAATCAGTACATTCGTTGCAGAGTTTATTGATTTGAAATAGTATAGTATAGATTACCAGAACGGCATGTTGCGGAGTCTGCTGCAGATTCAGCGCTTCAGCAGCTGCACGCTCCGCTTGCTCTTTACTGTGTCGCTCAGCGAGCAGCGCTTGAAGCGCTTTGCCAGCCTTCTTTTCATTCTCGCCAGCTTCTCTCTCTAGTTCAGCGAGCGACTCGGCGTTGCTCTTGAGCGACATTAGGGTCGATTCCGCTGTCTGTATCTCTGCTTGTAATTGTCTGCCAGAATATAATATTATAAATGTAAAAACCAGTTAAGTGCGAGTCGGACTCTCGCACAAAGGGTTCCGTACAGAAAAGGCAAAAAAAATCACGTTTGTTGTATGGGAGCCCCCCTAAATATTTATTATATTCTGTTTTTAAGTATTTGTTGTTATAGAGGCAACAGAAATACATACATAAAATTTTAACTTTCTAACTATCACAGTTCATGAGATATAGCCCAAACAAAACAGACGGACGAACGGACAGCGAAGTCTCAGTATTAGGGTTCCTGTTTTACCCTTTGGGTACGGAACCATAAAAAGGGGGTAGGCAGAGGAGCATAAGTAAACATTGGTCCAATTTTTATTTTATTTATTTTTTAGTTTTTGTATTTTCTTGCTTTGTAACCTGTGTGTTTTTTTTTGTTTTGTGGAATAATAAATCTTTCTTTCTTTCTAGGAAACAAACAAAAAAAAACATACAGTTGAATTGAGAACTATGAGAACCTCCTCCAGGTGTGTAACGCACCTCTGACTACCTCTTCGGGGATGTAGGCTTGATGTGTGTCTGTCTGTCTGTCTTAAACAAGGGTGCGAAACATGTTTACAACCCCTAAGAAACCAGTAGAAAATTCAATATACCTTTAGCAAGTTTAGATATAGTAACAAGATGCCACGTGGAACGATTCACTCACTTCTTCCTCTCGGCGGTGCTGAGATGCAGGAACTGGCTCTTCCTGTTGGCGCCGCCGTAGCTGCGGTAGTTGGGCGCCGGGTGGAACTCCGTCGAGTCCAGGGTCACGATCTTGGAGCAGTTCTCTGGCACGTTCTCCTCGTTGTCCGACAGGTGGATCGCGGTGTCTGTGGGGACAGGGGACGGGAAAGGCTTACAATGAGTAGCTACACCACTATACTCATAAATTGCATAATTGTTCAAGATTACTTGCAAATTAATATTTAAAAAAATGTATGCAAAGTTTTTAGATTAACTTAAATGAATTATTAATGACTGACCATTAGTCATTAAAAAATAGAACTGCAATAAATCAAACGGTTTAAACCCGGAAAGGAAAATGTACGCGTAAACTCAGATTTGTGTGTTATTAGAGTAAAGTTTTTATTCGCATAAATTGAACTACTGCTTCTGTATAATTCTTTTATAATCTATGGTCAGCTGACATTCACCCGGCGTCCGCAACACCTGTGTGGCGCCACTGTGTCATTCTACGTTCGCCATCTTGAGACGTTCAAACTATTTTTCTCCACAAAATAATCAATATTAAATAATTTAACAATCCAAAAACTGTTCAAAGTGAAGTGTGTGCGTAATTACAGCATATGACCACCGGCGCCGGTTTTTACCAGGATTCAAGAGACAAATCTTCACAGACACGGTGAGTCAACCTGGCGGACCATTTTTACATATTAAAATACATTTTGGTCAAATCGAGCCAGGATCGAATTAACCAGGATTGAATTGTTACCAATAGGATAATTGGGTAGGTACAGTTACCAAAAGTTTAGAAACCATAACATAGATGTTTCGTTTAAAAACACCCCCTTTTTTTTAATTATGTGGTCCAATTCCGCGGCCGCTCTAACGTCCGTTGCCGGGCGTCTCTGGTTACAAGCAGAACGTATTTCCAGTGGCGCCCGGCGGAAAAACACCGCTTAAATTGTTTCATTGGTGCGGAAAATCTCCAATCAACGATGATAGCTAAAAATTTAATTAAAGCCGGTCTACGTCTTTTGAGTATACAGAAGGTGTGTATAATGTGTCTAGTACCAGTTCCTTACGTTAATTTGTTCGAAATACATACATTTCACACCAGCGCCCCTAGCGGTAACATCAGGGAACTGTGTGAAATGTATGGAGGAATATGAAAACGTATTTCAAGAAAATTAACGTAAGGAACTGGTACTACACACTCTGACGATGGTCGATTTATTGTTTTAAGTTCCTTGCGAAATCCATTCCTCACGTCAGGTACTCGTAACAACAAAAAATTGTCAGTCATTAATAATTCATTTAAGTTAATCTAAAAACATTGCATAATTTTTTTAAATAATAATTTACAAGTAATCCTGAACAAATATACTATTTATATATCCACTAGTGCAGTTACATAATATAATTATGCACTTGGCATCACCGCAGACCGCAGGCCACAATTACTTTGGATCTGGCAATACTCAGATATAGTCCGAGAGGGTGCCTCTCAAAAATACACGTAAAGCAATAATTGATGTAACCCTTTTTTTACTAATCCACGAAGTTCTTTTTGCCACTTTTAAATGATTCAAGATTTTAATTCGTAAATTCGTTCATTTTCAATTTACATTGTAATGTAAATATTTTTAGTCTATAATTATGTTTATTTTGTATATTGTAATTCTCATTGTAAATAAATAATATACTCATTTACTTTGTTCATCAAATGTTATTTTTTTTAATTATAGTTTTCTTTAAAGGTTCGTACAATTTTTTTTTTTTCAATTTTCTTTCAGGCTAGTGTCTATGCGACATACTGCATAGTTAGTTGTGATGTGATACTGACCGTGGTCGGGTACAAGCAGTATCCTCTCCATGCCGACGTTGTCTATGAGGAAGTTGGCGACGACTGGGTCGCTGATGTCGAGCGAGTCGAGCGCGGACAGGTGTTGTCCCGCTCTAACACGGTTGCGGCGCACGTCGTGCATTTGAGGCAGAAACTTGCTGCAAGTTACACCCGGTTTGGCATCCTTGCCGTACACCTGGTGATAACAAATACTGACTAATGGGACATAATTGATTTTTTAAACTATTTTATATTGGGCATTTTTGTTTCATGTTGTTTTCAGACCCGTTTTGGTTGAAATTTGGAAAAAGGTAGCTGATATCCCGGAGGCAGACATGTGTTTCTTCCCCCGAACAAATCGTAAATAGGAACGCAAGGTTACATCGCGCGAGCGAAGTCTGCAAGTAAGAAGGTATTATACACAAATTTTATGAGCAATGACATTTTTAAACTAAGATACGAGTACTATTATGATGATAGAATTTTAATACGCAAATCAAAAATATTATTTACGAAGATTTTATTCCATACGAAACTCACTGCCCTCAAACATCATGCCTATGAGGACTCACCTGCGCCATGAGCTCGAACAGTTTCCGCGAGTCGTCGGACGAGTTGACACAGAAGGTCCGCACGTGTCCACCGATGATATGCTCCAGGGCGCCGCCCCATTTCTTGTCTTTCACTTTCAAATATGCACCTACATAATATTATCACTATTGAAATAAAACACTTTTCAACGGATAGACTCGCGTGTTTGTTATTATTTTTAAACCTGACGTTTCCGAAGCCTTTACAACCTAAAACATCTTTAAAATGTGTTTTATTACATAGTAAACAGTCGCGTCAATAAGTGACAATATTATTATCACACACAACGTTGCAAAGGTTAAGCAACATCGACTCAGGCCGGTCTTAGGATGGGTGACCATTTCTTAAGACACTGAGACCACACCGTGCCTCGGAGAGCACGTTAAGCCGTTGGTCCCGGTTGTCATACGAACATCTATGGCAGTCGTTAGGGGTAGTTGGAGCCCTAAATCAAAAATCCTTTATCCTAAATCAAAATTCCTTTAAAAAGGTTTAACTGCAGAACTTCGATATCGCCCATGGGTTGTGAAGGTCAGATGGCAGTCGCTTCACGGAAAATATCGAAGTTCAGCCGAATCGCAGTTAGACTGGAAAGCCGACCCCAACTGAGTTGGGAAAAGGCTCGGTGAATGATGATTATTATCACACACAATTACTTCTATTGTTAGTATTGTTACCAAAGTCATTATATCTTGGTGTCACTAGATGGCGCCATTTGCACTGTCAAAATTCTAAATTGCGATAAAGACATGTTCGTTAACTTTGGGTTGGTTGATACAATAACATAATATGTTTAAAGGTAACCTTGACCATATTTCCACTTTCCGTTTGATGTGCATAAGTTTTGTCAGTGACTTTCACGTTTTACAGTTCTACGGGACAAGCTTTATGGGATATTTTGAGTCTCTTCTCGAGGACCAATTCCAGATGATCCTCATCTCGTGGACTTCGGATCCAAAGAACATTTTATAAGTGGCCCTTGACACCTCAGAGTACCTGTTAAACTGATTAATAATACTCACCGATGGGTCCTCTAGGTGGTTTAGAGAACTGTCCCTTGTCTGAAGCTTGCTTGATCAGCTGACACAGCCGGACCATTTGGTCGCCATACACAGCCAGCGAATCGTTACCGCGGGATTCTAACTCGTGGAGTTGTTGCTTCATTTGTTCTGGGACAATGGAAACATATTGTAAGTATAATGATGTACCAGACTTTGCTCTGTATAGCAGAGCGGGTTACACGTATCGTCACTAAATAGGTACTACGTCTGACCCGTCTGGTACTAGGTACGGTGTTGGGAATACTAGGTTTACACGACACCATTTAGGGTATGAAAATGAAATTCCCAGTTAAATGTTTGCTGGATCAGGGATCGAACCCAAGACCTCTAGAGTAACAGTTGTACGAAGGTCGTAGTTTCAACCGCTATCAAAGCAGTCAAGCACTAAGTCGATCATCTAATAAGGGTTCAAATATTTAACTTAGCGGCTACAATATTTACTACAAGATCAATAAATTGTAAATGCGCCGGCCGCGGACTAGGGATGTCCGATCTTTTAGCAATACGATAGGTAAATTTTTTTTTATTCACTTGGATCTTGGATGTGATTTTCGTACGTATCGATATGTAAGAGATCGGATATAATAATCGAATTGATTCACTGAGATACAGATTGATTCGATGATTTGCTATTAGCCAAAGAATCGATTCAAATCGAAAGATCAGGCATCCCGCCTTCGCCACTACTGCCGTGAATATCTGTACAGTATAAACTGACACGTTCCTTCGTGAAACATATCGTGCTACGGCGTGGCGTAGCAGCTATAGATGGCTACGCGCCGCTACGACACTGAAGCTACGTAGCTACAATAAAATGTACTTATGCTTGTATCAGCGATTACTTCCGCAACTCTACGATAATTTCAGAGCTTGACTCAGGTTTTATAGAGTTAACCAGTCTCCTCTTGAAATTCCAGGTGACAGGGATGATACCCGGCGTGCCGAGATATCAGACTGATTGCTCTGTGACTTATCTGTGATCTATGACAGAACTTTTACTGGCAGATAGCTGATGTAATAAGGTGTAACATAGACTACTTTTATTCCGAAAATGTGTTCCCGTGGGTATTGGGAACTATAAAATTATTTCACGCTGTGTGTGTTCCCGGTGACGGTAATAGGCTTGCCCCCTATTACGTGGGACTATAAATACTGACAAACTGTGGGTGTGTAATGCACCTCTGCCTACCCCTTCGGGGATATAGGCGTGATATGTGTGTGTGTGTGTGCGAAGCCGCGGGCGTCCTCTAGTTAGTACTAAATGTCTCTTAATCTAAAAACAGGTTCACAAACAAAGTGTTAGCTATCCACTAGTCGTAAAGCATACGTACTGAGATCATTCCGCTGCGCGTGCGTGCGCGCCGCGGCCTGCTGCGCGTCCTGCTGCGCGCGAGCGGCGTGCGCCCGCGCCTGCACGGCCTCGTGCTGCGCCGTGTCGTAGCGCGCGCGAGCCGCCTCCGCCGCCTCCCTGGCTCCGGCCGCGCGCGACTCCAGGGCGGCTCTACGAGCTTCTGCACCACCCGACCTAGTACCGGACTCTACTGTTTTAACCTACTCATTTGCTATAAAACGGGGACTAATAATGGGGAAGTCCATAAATCAACAAATAATATCTACACAAACAAATATAAATGAAGTGTCTTTTTAGCGTTAGCTTTTCACTACATATATTTATGTATTTCAAAGCAATGAGTTTGCTTAAACTATTATTAAAATATTAAGAAAGAAATTATAAATAGATCACAAAAACTGATGTCATCGGCGGGATCCAACGCTAACCTTAATAGCGCGATGTAGAAATTATGAATATGATATGAAGCAAAAATTCGATGTTGTCGGTAGTGGTCATCGTAGCTCAGTTGGCAGAGCAGTCCCCCTGTTAGGGAAAGGCCGTGGGTTCGAATCCCGCCGATGACATCAGTTTTTGTGATCTATTTATAATTTCATTCTTAATATTTTCACTACATGCATTGATATGAAAGTTTTTGTATTACTATCGATTCAAGACCCATCGTATGTTAAACTCTGACATAATAGTACTCTTGAGTAGGAAGGTGAACTTAGTAATAGAAATTTCGTAAAAACAAAAAAGATAAGATCGTACATGATGAACAAACACAATTGTACACTATTCCACAACTTTATTTGATTTATTTTCTCCGACTTCGGTTACGCTTTTCAGCATTATCAAAGGTGTTTTACTTCACTGTCTAAGATATGATCAATATGTACTTTATATTTATTAGACTGCCTCGGTGGCTCAGTGGTATGAGTATGCGACTGCCGCCCCTGAGGTCCCAGGTTCGATTCCGGGTCGATTCGAATTATTTGTGTGATCCACAAATGTTTGTTTCGGAGTTTGGATATTTTCCATGTATAATATGTATGTATTTAGAAATATATAAGTATGTTTATCAGTCGTCTAGATACCATAGCACAAGCTTATATTAGCTTAATTTGGGCTAGATGACGTTGTGTGAGAATGTCCAAAAATATTTATTTTTTAATATTTTATTTTATTTATTTAAATTGTACACAATCACTGAGAAACAGTACATAGAATAGAATTACCAATTAATTAATTCCTCACCCAATATTTTGTATTTCTCTTTCAAGGTCATCTATCTTCCGCATCTCTCGTTTGAGTGACTCCGTGTACTTGGCACTGGTGTTCTGTGTTGTGCGCATTCTCACTTGTAGTCTATTTATTTCAGTTTCCAAACCTCCCAGCTCTTGGTCCACTCCAGTCTTTTCAATAGTTTTTGCCTCCAGTTCCTCCAGTAATGTACTAAAATTTGAAGGATTTTCTTATATTTCATCAAGCCAGTTTCTTTTTTCAAACTCAAAAATTTTTATTTATGTAAGTTGCAAAGTGATGTCTATGAACATCAAAAGATACTTAATGCCAAATTCACAAGGCAATAAGTAACGCCTGTGAGAAAAACACCTGGCAATAAAACCTCATGGTCGCTCCTATCCATAAATGCACAAATATAGTAAGTGCAGTGATTAACGGGTTATTTGAAAGTATAATGATACTACATAGCCCGTACTACAAGGTCTATAATATTAAATTCATACCTAATAGTCCCACTATTACTGCCACAATTCTGCTGAATCCTACCAAGCTTTTCATTAAGCTTGTCTATTTCAACTTTCCGTTTGTTGTATGTCTGTTGCACCGTGTTTGCACTTTGTTCTAGCTCTTCTATTTCACTCCAGTAATACTCATTCTGTAATCTCTGCTTCATAGCTTCCATTTCATCACATGATTGCATTTGTTCATATTTAGATTTTAACTTTTTGTACTCCTTTTCGAGTTCTGCGCTAGCCTACAAATTAATAAGCGAAATTTTATAAATAGATATATCACATAGTTAATCGCCAACGATTACGTTGGAATATCTCTACCAACATCTTTAGGGCCCCAGCGACCTCACCTGCTAGTGGCGCACCTGCTGATCAACGGACGAGACTCGTTAATTTACGGTACCTATGGAGTGGCTTCGGCCCGTACGTGGGTATCAGGTGGACAACAGTGTTGGTCCGGGAGGGTACCACCGTGCAGCTGTGCTAAAGCCCCCCAAGTAACCCCGCCCAGGTTGGGTTGCGTTAGGGGTTCAGCAGCTGTACCGCCGGGCCCGGGGCGATGTATGGTGCAGCAGGCATGGGACCAGTGGAGGCGAAACGGAGTCTAGTGTGGGAGGAGTGGGTCGATTCGCCGGCCAGGGAGACCCTTAGCAACGGCGTTGCCGCGGCCGCCCGCAACACAGTCATGGGGCCCGCCTGGGACCAACCACCGCAGGAGGCTGCCCCACATGTTGCGCATAATCCTGATGTGGGATCGCCGCTCCGGGTGGTAACCGGTGTGGGGTAGCGGCGGCCTTGCATCAGGGGGGTTTGGGAGCCCTTCCGTCCGGCGAGTCGGCTCCGACCTAACCACACGGTTCTAGACAAAGCTAGCCCCTGCGCTTTGTCACTTACTGCTGCACCAAATGTCGCCCTGTCTTCACGCTTCTTCTTCATATACATTATGGCAGTGCAACATAAAAAATGTAAACGTTCCACAGCGGCCCCAGGAAACCCCACAACTTCACTTTTCGAGGTGGAGTTCACTAACATCCGTGGACTCCATGCGAACCTCGATGCCGTCCACCATCACCTTGAGACGGCACGGCCCGCTGTGATGTTCCTCACGGAGACACAAATACGCCGCCCTGAAGACACGTCTTACCTGTGTTTCCCCGGCTATGTCATCGAGGAACAATTTCGAGATAAAGCCGGGGTGTGCGTGATCGTTAGGGCGGATGTTTGCTGCCGCCGCCGCGCCGGTTGCGCTGCCTAGAGAACCCCTCCAACTCCTTCCTTTGGCTGCACGTAGACCATGGCTCTATGAGCCAGATCTACGTGTGCGTCTACCGTTCCCACACAGGGGATTCTGAGACAACAAAGCTCTTCCAGTATTATACCTCAGCGAGACGGCGATGAAGCGCAGGCGCGGTTCCCGATCGCTGACCTAGTATTTCTGGGGGACTTCAATAGCCATCACATTGAATGGCTGGGGTCCCTCAAGACTGATCATGTGGGTAGGGCCGCCCACGCGTTCGCTCTCTCCCACGGTCTGACCCAGATGGTATGCGGGATCACCCGGATACCAGACAGGTCAGATCACGCGCCGGCTCTGCTGGATCTACTGTCGACGAGTCGCCCAGCCCAGTACAGTGTTTCGGTAGGAGCCCCATTGGGTAGTTCCGACCACTGTGTTGTTCACGCTGGCATGAAGGTGTCACCTCCTGCACGTCCTGTACAAACGTCACGACGACTATGGCACTACTCGTCAGCGGATTGGGACGGTCTACGCAATTATTATGCGTCCGTCCCCTGGAGCCAGCGCTGCTTTGTAGGAAAGGCTCCTACGGATAGCGCTTCTGCGATTGCTGGCGAGATCAGTTTAGGGATGGAATATTACATCCCTTTCACTGATGTCGCCAGTATCCGCAGAGCCCGTCCCTGGTTCGGGCGAGATTGTGCCAAAGCTGTTCGACATAAACAGTCGGCATATCGCGCCTGGATCAGGGCCCGGGCTGTGCGCGACCCAAACGTGGGCCACCTCAAAGCAGCGTACAACCGGGCCACAAAATCCAGTAAGAGGGCCTTTAAGAGAGCGGATGCCCAGCGCGTCGCGCGGCTTGGTCAGGAGCTCACTTCCCATCCCACGGGCAGCCGTGGATTCTGGCAAATGGCCAAAGCCATGCAATCTAACTTTTGTCAGCCCTCGCTGCCACCGCAGCGTTACCCAGATGGAACACTGGCTCACAAAGGCCAAGAGAAAGCGGATATGCTCGCAGACCTATTTGCGGCTAATTCCCGGGTCGACGACCGGGGCCTGCAGCCCCCCGCCATCGCCAACTGTGGCCACACTATGC
This sequence comes from Nudaria mundana, assembly GCA_963556515.1. NCBI lineage: Eukaryota > Metazoa > Arthropoda > Insecta > Lepidoptera > Erebidae > Nudaria > Nudaria mundana. The sequence goes on from OY748287.1 coordinate 24,139,546, forward strand.
CTGATATTGTTATCAGGCAATGTGATGTACGGGCAGTGCTGCGGTCACTCGACACGCGGAAAGCCAGTGGCCCTAACGGCATTCCGGCGGTGGTGCTACGAAAATGTGCAGCTGAGTTGTCTCCAGTATTAACGCGTCTGTACCGCCTGTCATACTTTACAGGGCTCGTGCCGGAGGTCTGGAAAGAGGCGAACGTACAACCGATCCCCAAGAAAGGGGATCGATCCGATCCAGGCAACTATCGACCCATAGCTGTCACCTCAGTCATTTGTAAGGTGCTTGAGCTCCTTATAAATAAGCAGCTCATGCGATACCTAGAGGATCACTCGCTAATCAATGATCGACAATACGGCTTCAGGCCAAAACGATCAACGGGCGATTTTCTGGCATTCGTAGCGCATGTTTGGGGTGGGGCTATGGAAAGGCAGGGACATCGCCAAAGCTTTCGATAGGGTTCTGGCATGCTTCGCTCCTTTCCAAGCTTCCGGCATATGGTCTACCTCCTCAACTGTGCAGCTGGATTGCCAGCTTTTTAAACCAGAGCCGAGTGCGGGTCCTCTGCGATGGCCAGGCTTCTCGCTTCTTGCAAGTGAATGCCGGGGTACCGCAGGGGTCCGTACTATCACCAACTATCTTTCTTCTGCATATCAATGATATGCTATCCCTCGAGAACATTCATTGCTATGCAGATGACAGCACACTGCACGGGAGTTACTCGGTTCGTCCGACGGCGGGGCGATCTGAGATTGAGGAGGAGAGACGACGACTCGTGGTTGATCTCGACCGTAACCTCGACAGTATCTCTCAATGGGTTACCGAGAACCTGGTCGAGTTCAATGCCCGCAAAACACAGGCGTATGCATTTACTGCGAAGAAATCTCCTTTCCTTCCCCTACCCTCTCTTCAGAATGCATTATTACCAATGAAGGACAACCTTGATATCCTTGGCATAGACATTCTTTTTTCCTACATCCTACATCCTACATCGAAAGATGTATAGGGCTAGCTTCGCGGAAACTAGGAATACTGAATAAAGTAAAGCGATTCTTTACACTGGACCAGAGGTGTCTGCTGTACGAGACGCAGATTAGACACTGCGTCGAATACTGCTCTCACCTCTGGGACGCCTCCGCGAAATATCTGCTGGACGCTCTCGACGCTATGCAGCGACGGGCTATCCGTATTATAGATTGTCCGGAGGTAACGGGAAGGCTCGAGCCGCTAGCTCAGCGCCGAACAATAGCTTCCTTGGCCGCATTCTACCGTATTTACCACGGCGAGTGTTCTGAAGAGCTCTTCAATCTGATCCCACCCTCTTCCTTCCGATCCCGAACAACCCGTGCCGGGCAGAGATGCCACTCCCACACAGTGGACAGCATGTTCGCGAGAACTGAACGTTTTAAACGTTTGTTTCTCTGCCGAACGATAATGGCCTGGAACGCCCTACCCATGCACGTGTTTCCTCCCACATATAATCCACATATATCATCAGTAGGTCGTCAAGTTGAGGGCCACTCTCTATAGTATTGTGTGCTGTGAGAGTGGCCCACAATCGCTAGACGTCGTCACGACTTACCACCAGGCGGGCAGCGTTAATATGGCGAACAAAACATTAAAAAAAAAAAAAATTATAATAAAAAAATTCTTACATCCTTTTTCTTAAGCCAAATGACAGTAGCCTGGTTGCATTTTTCCAGAGCATACTTGTAATTGTTCTCTGTCTGGTCCAAATTGGTGGCTTTCCGGAACAAACTGTATTTCTTTTTGGAGTCAGAAGCATGGAAGCTCCTAGCGTCATCCTGATTTAACACTGATATAGGGTTGTCAACTTGAATGTCATGCGCCAGTATTATTGCATTCACTTCCTCATATTTTGTAGATATTATGTCACCTGTTAATGATTTAGTATGCAGCTTAAAGCAGATATAAGTTATGATTTATGAAACAAATTTTGCCTCTTAAAAAGTATACGTGTAGATAAATTGCCACTTAATTAATTAAAACAAAAATATGATCACTGCAGTCTTACCAGATGCCGATTTAACTTTGTAACTGCTGCCACCTGATGCAGTGATGGTCCTAACAATTGTGATGTAGTCATGATAAACTTCCGGCCGATAAGCCCTTGCACTGTTATTCTTTATTTTTATTTCTATGGTTGCAGAGTTGGTGCCTTTTTTTATAAAAGCTGGGGAACAACAATAGAATAAAGTTACATAGGTACATTACATAAATGTTACTAACAAAGGTGTGCATATCTATTCATTCGAAAGTGTTATTTAGGAGAATATTTATGACCAGAATTATGATGGTTACATATAACAAACACAAGTAGGTACCTAACAGGGTGGTCTTGGTGAGTAAATCTATCGACTTATAGTAGTTTAACCCAAGATGGGGCATGTCATGTTAACCACGGAGCTGCAGTGGTGTTCATACATATAAAGAAATTTGTATAATATAAATTAAAGAACACACAAGAGCAATAACATATTGTATTGTAGAAATAATTATAATGATAATGAATCAAATGAAGATACTTACATGATAAATTAGTTCCTCTATTTGTGGCAGATGCTCTTCCACCTAGGCCAACAACCAAAGCGGTCAGTATAGCACTTTTCCCGCTCCCGTTTCGTCCAACGATAAAATTGATATTTCTGTTAAACTTCACTTCCAAATTATCATGACAAAAGAAATTGCGTACATGTACACTCACTATAGAACCATCTATATCGTCATCTTCAAAGTCAACCTCCATTCTTTACTTTTAAGAACCCCGAAACGCAACAAATTTCTTCGAAATTATTATTGTTTTAACGTAGGCACAAACAAACAAACTATACACAAACAATTTCGGTGGACGACCACAATAAACATAAACAAAAACAATTACGACCGGCGAGCGGGCGGAAGCATAATTATAAATTGACATTGTCAACTGTCATATCATTGACATTGATATGACAGTTGACAATGACAATGACACTTTTTTTAGAGAATTATTGGTATGGCTTTCGAGGCTTTTGTGCCAATCAATCACACTTGACACTCGCATGATTGCTAGATGAAAAATATAATTACTGAAATGTGCAGCGGGCGGGCGGCGTGAGGGCGCAATGAACGGACGAAAGTTCATAGGGCGTGCGTGAGCGTGAGGTGAGGTTTCAAACCCAGTATCCCAAATTCCCAGTTGACAATCTCGAAAACCATTAAAAAATCCTCAGCGTCAACGCCATTTTTTTCGTTATCGTCAAATCAGGTCAAATGTCAGATTCAGAATTTTTCAATTTCAGACAATTTTGTTGATCTAAAGATACACAGATTTCTCACGATTAAGTCTAATTCTCTGTAATAATATTCTGACGCAGCATTACATTATTAGCAATTAATAGCTAGCAAGAGGCCATCAATATTAAGGTAAACAAAATATTACGTTTTAATGTTTTACGATACATGCTATGAAAGAGCACTATCGAATTACCCGAGAAATGAAAGTTTAATTTATTTACTTTGCCAATACTTCGGGTATCTAACTTTATTACATAGATTACTGTATAATTCGATTTACTCTTCAAGCAAGTTTAAATTTACAAAATAATGTTGAGTCGTGACAACATGGGTTGTTTTCATCATGTGGGTAAACAAGAAAGTAAATGCTTAGCTTTTGAGTTAACATCGGTATTTGTATTGTAAGTAATGTTCTATGTACTTTATTTACAGGTTTACAACATGAGTGACTCAGTTGATCAGAATGAACCTCCAAAAGATGTGAGTACAATATTTTTTTATTTGTTCACCTGCAAATTGTTGTTTTGTGTTGTAATATCTTTTACAGCAACTTTGACTGGTAAAAATGTTGTCTATACGAGTTACCAGCCTAAACACCATACTAGCTCTCATATCAAGTCTCTTTTTGTTTTAAATTGTAAATTTCAGCCCAAAGAACTAGAGAAGTTAGAAGAAGCAAAGCTAAAAGCTAAGTTCCCAAATGCAATGCTGGGCCGAGGACCTGGTGGCCATTCAGCTTTTCTGCAGAAGAGGCTAGCAAAGGGGGTAAGTTATTTGGGTCCACATCTTAATTCTTTACAACTTAAAGGCTCAGTGGTTAGTGAAAATATTAACTAAAACTTAAACTCGATGTAACATCACTTGATTTAATGAGACACTCCCTTAAGCGTCAAAATCACTAGGCTTTGGTTGGCTTAGCTTGCCGTCCATACAATGATACTATAGCATTACACCCACTCTCAATAACGACAATTAAGTAATAAAAAGTAACTTCCCATTTAACCACACTCAAATTACTTAAAAAAAAAATTGGAGTACTGGCGGGTGGCGGGTGGGTGATGACATCGTGATGTTGTCTTACCATCTCGTAGAAAAAAAGGAATATCTCTACAACCAAACCATATTTTACGATTCTGTAAATGGCAATAGGTTTATTGATTTATGTTTGATGATCAAGCCCCAAAAAATGAATAATAATGCAAACAAATTATTTATTATATATTAGTTCAAAATTTGGAAACCAAGAATTTTTTGGAATTCAAGAATTCCAATGAATTTCAAAAAATCAAATGAATTTCAAGAAAATTCAAATGAATTTCAAAGAACAAGGACCTATGCTATCTAATAACGTAAATAATTTGATAAAAGGCCTCAAGGTGTTTATAATAACACCACATAAAACTCGACCCGCCGAAACATAAAATCAACGGGCCAATTTATAACGGTTTTCCACCAAATTTGTCAAGCTATTATTACACTGAAATATATAATTACGTACATTATCGTTCTCAAAACGATTTACAGAGATAAAAAGTATCTTTATTTATACTTTTTTATACTTTTCACTGTATTCACTGACAAACATCGCAAAAATAACTCGGAAATCGGTAACTTTCTGGGGCTTCATATATTAGATATAACGATGTATTTTTTTGAAACTATTACCTAAATAGAATCATTATAAACCGAATAATCATATTTTCTAATAAGAAAACATTACTTACATGAATAAATTCGAATATATCACTCCAAACGCACTCACTATCACGCACTATAAACCTGACGCACTACTTGTCGCACGTGACAATCAGCATCAACTGTCGATGCCGTCGAACCACAGATTTTATAAAGTTATGCTTCAAATGAAAGGAAATGTTATAGAGAACGTATGTTATCAAACTTCTCCATACAAAAGTAGAGCGTAAAAACATTATAATAAGGTTTAAAGTCGCCTGGGGAGGTGCGGTAGCCGGCTGTCGCTTGGGGTTTTACGGAACGGCGCGCCATATATGGTGCGACAGCCGGCTACCGCTTGGGGATATGGAGGTTGTCAAAATAAGTAAAAACTGTGCAGCTGTGTACATTCTGTTGTCACTTTATCTAACTACTGTCCGGTCACAATATATGGCTAGAAAAAGTAAATTACTGTTGATTGACATAACGGTGTTACTAAATCATACGCGATTTTTCTTCTCTCCATTTAACAACAACTCGTATAACGCCATAAAATGCACAGTCCATTCAGTGTCGGGATGCTATATAGAGTTGTATAGTTTACACTGTATATGTAACGTAATTTGCAGTATGCTGATTAGATATGACAGGATACAGTACCACTGAGTAAAACATGTTTTACTTATTTTATGTATTCACGCATCTTTTGTTTTAGACAGTTTATTCATATGTCACAGCAAATAGGTACAGAATTATTTGTAAATGGTAATTTGTAGTAACAACCCTATTAATATTCATAATATGTTGTTTATTTTTATGCTGGAATCACTACAAGACTGATGAATCAGATCAAGATGTAGGCTCATGTAAATTTCAACAAAATCTGTCCAGGTGTTTTTTTCTGTGATATTCAAAGACAATTTAAAATTCTTGGAACTATTTATATTATTGGAACACGTACAATCAAGTGACCATGTACAACATACTATATTTCATAGCAGCAAAAGTTCTTCGATTCTGGCGACTACCAAATGGCGAAGCAGCGCCCAGGCAACCTTACGGGACCATTCAAAGCCCCAGCTGCTCCCGCCAAGCTGCCGACTGGCGATGCGATCCCCACACCGGAGACTGTCCCACTGCGTAAGACCTCCATTATTCAGCCCAAGTTCCAGCAGTCTAGCCAAACGTCCTAGCGGCCTAGTGGCAGCCGCCGTTACGAGACCCATTTGTAACAAACTAATATTCACTTTTTATTTTGCTAGAAACATGACTTAGGCCTAGCTTTTATTGATACGAACACTGGTGCCAATGCTGTACTCTACATGCTAATTACTGGGACTGTCTTGATAGCTTGGACTGTGCATGCAGAGATCTCAGAATCAAACCCTGTGCAAACTATGTGCAACTAATCAAACATTTCCATGCTAGCATAAAAGTATTTCCATATAAGCTATTAATACTACCATGACATTGGCAGACTCATTTCTTATCGACTGAACCTCGTTAAAAACTAATGCTGAGACAATAATATAAAAATACATTAAGTATCTCCTTGAATTACAGATTAGACTGGAAGGTTAATTAACAACACTTTTTTCTAAACGGGCCCTTATCCTGATAATGTCAAAGCTATAATTACCTTCAATTAGTGCCTACAGTTGGTACAATCCAACCCAAACATCGGGGAACCATATTAGTCTATAGTATAGCTTTGATGCTATCATGATATAGATATCAGGCATAAAACCATACTTAGTAGTTATGAACAACAAAATTGGCACCACTGTTCATCCTTATCACATATTATTTCTATTTGCATCACAGACATTATTATTTGACTCGCACTTTCTATATCGGCACTTTGTGATTTTTAATACATAGTTGTATGTTAAAAATAAATACATAAACTTTTATAAGAACAACTGTTATATTGATGTATAAAATTAGGTTATAGTTGTGTGTGTTGGAGGTGTGTCTGCACTTCATGTATGTTTACATATTGCAATGTAGCCCTAACATCACACTATTGTTTCCTTAACCTTAAATGCGCAATGTTGTATATCTACAACATAATAATAAGGATAAATAATATTGCCCTTGTTTGATATTTGTAAATCCATAGGACTGCAATACTTCTTACCACGTTTCAGTTAGATTGTGCCCTGGATACTAGTTTAACCCATTGGTGAAAGAATTTACCACAAGTTACAAGACTCAAATCTCGATCATTAAAATTCTCATTATTGGGTTTAATTTGTAGATTAGCTCACCACTATTAGTACATTCCACAACTTATTAGATTATCTGTATATCTTACCAAGATAAAGTAAAATCTAGATAAATTCGTTAGGATCTCCATTTAGACTTATAACTAATGTATATATTAAATAATTGTTAAAATTATATCAATGAAAATTCAGTTCTCTGTGTAGTTTACATAAAACATTTTTAATCATGATGTATTCAATATATTTTTACATAATACAAGTAACTGTAATGTACATAATATGCCATAGTACCTACTGAGTAAATAATGAATAAAGTACACGAGTAAGGAATTAAGAGTAAGGTGATAGGTATTTTAGAGCTCTCTTCACTTGTACACTGAACATCGCATAGAGCAATTAATTGCATTCTTATTTTTGTAGCTGCTCCCTATTCTTGACATGACCTATTTTTGTGTGAGTGACAATTCAGAAAATTTTCTTTATCCAGTGCTTTAAAAGGGTCGCCTGAGATTCAGCCCGCACCAATAATTTTGACATTTTTAAACAATCTCTTATCTAATTTGATTTTTCATCCAATCTTTTATAGGAACTGCGCGTTCAGAAGGGTCAAAAGTTTATTCTAGCGTTCATGATTGAATGATATGAATTTATGGGCTAGTCTCATCTTATAAGTACAGTCAAGGTTCAAAAATGCATTAACGTTATTGTATAATGGGACCTTTAATAATGGGAATCCTCTTTTGAACCTTACCATATTATTTTGCTTCCTGTACTCTTATCATACCTCAATTGCGACACTGTTAGACTCACGAAATAATGTATTTTCAGAAAATCATTATTTGTTTTACCAGCATTACCCAGTTGCGTAGTCGTTTAGGAGCGTACAAACCACAGTGTATAACTTCGCACGAGAGTAATAAATGCATGGAACAAGGAATGTTGAGGAGATAGCTATTTAATTAAAAATAAATTCTTGGTAAAAAAAACATTGTTTTATTTAACTATGTTGCCAATTACAAAATAACAGTTAACAAATTGAGATTACAAATAATAAGTATAAATAAATGGCACTTGTTAGAGAAATACTTAAAACATAACTGTGAGTAGGTTTCGTCACGAGCGACATCACGGCACATCTTGGGGTCTCCACGTATGGAGCGTCGCTGTCGTGTCTGATTCATGTAGATCCAAGATTCAATAGCAGCTGCTGTTATATTTGACTGCTCTCTGTATTAAAGAAATATGTCTGTTGAACATAAAGATCGGTGTCGCAGAAATAAGCGGGCGGCCGGGATACGGCAATGTCTCATAAATGCAACATAGCCTGTTAACAGGTTAACAGGCTATGGCTGTTTTTTTACCCTCTTTAGCAGCCAAAAACCAGAGTCAAAATTATTCGATATGATATCGCAGAAAATGTCCGTCACGTGATCCAATCAACACATTGTTTTTAAACTTTCTGGACTGATCTCGACGCTGCCGCTGGCTGTGCTAGCCCTGCTGAAAGACAGAAGAACATGTCTACACTTACCTGGATTCCAATGCACATAGTCAGGAGTGGCAGCCGCTTGGTATTCCTGAACAAGGTCATCAACAACGCCCCGAGACTCGTCAAACTCCTCCAGAGATTCTTTAAACATCGGCTCCTTACGGAACACTTCTAAGAACGCCTCGCGTTTTCGCAGCTTATCGTATTGTTGCAAGCATCTGTCGAACAACTGGGAAGACCGTGGATGCGTGGATTAAATAACCACTACAGATTCGTATGGATATTGGTGTCGAAAAGAATAATTAATACATTGCATTAAGCGACGCACAATAGCTCTTTAACGGTTTTAGAAAACTCCAGTGTACCCATTTTGGCTATTCAAATTTGGCTCAGTCTGTACAACCTCAGAGTAATGCCAAAAAGTCGTGATTAAACTCTGCAACACGGAGTAAGTATGGCGTCTCACCCAGGTTGCATCTGTACATCTTATTTCCATATTTATGTTAAGAGACTGCGTCTGGATATTGATTTATTAATAGTTCATTATACTCTATTTAATTTGAGGTGGCGCGGCCAGAGACCACTCCCTGGCGGCCGGACCACATAAATTGTTAATTAAAAAGATATCTCTTGAGGTACTAAATATATATATATATTCCGATGAAAGTAGACTTTAGGTAGGTATTATTTCGAACTAAAGCATCTGAGTACTAAACTGTGGTCCGGCCACAGAGGACCACACCAAGAAAACGGATGGAATGTGAGATGAGAGTGAATGAAGAGATGATGTGTGACTGGGGTGTGTGGAGGAGGATTACACGTTGCGCCGAACCCAAATAATTGAGATAAGAAGGGCAGGAAGTTAGTAAAGTACCTCATTGTTTGTAACTCTGTCTGCGATTTAAACCGTGAGGGAAACTCCACGGGATGAAGGACGCTTGGAGTGGTATGGTACGTGGTGTGTGGGTGTGTTTGGGTGTATGGTCAAGTATGGTGGTGCTCACCGAGGAGATGTTGGTGTGGTTGGCGAGCAGCAGGCCGGAGACCTTGTGTGAGGCGTGCACGTAGGGCGAGCGGCGGGACAGCGCCACCTGTATGGAGGCGGGGCCCCACGGGATAAAGGACGCCAGCTTGCGCTCGCGGATGCGCTGTAGCGACTTGTGCACCTGCGACGGGTCCACCTCGCCCTAAACAAACCACAACTATGTACCTATATTGTAGACTTTTTTCGGGCCGCGGCCGCTCTCACGTCCTTTGCCGGGCGTCTCTGGCTCGCACGCAGAAGGTATCTCCAGTGGCGCCCGGCTATATTGTATACTCATGCGCGGATCCACCGTGGTGGGTAGTATGGGTCCACCTTCATTGAGACAATGACGTCATATTTTCACGGTATTGGTTCCGAATTTTCCTTTTGTAACCCTAAAAACTAACTAGACTATTACATTACAAAATGTTGCAAGCCTATGAGTGTGGAAACATGATAATCAACTTGCTTGTGTCATAAACGCAGTCTTCTTATACAACAATCGTCCTCATTCTTGGGCAGTGTGACTCACGGCCTCACGATTGAGGCTTGGTTAGACCTTGTAATTCCAAGGACTAGACTAGGCTGTTGGAAATGCACGGGAACAGTACCTAGGTATATGTATGTATTCCTCATTGTACAACTACAATAGAATATTTGACATACCTGTATAATATTCAATATAGATATGTAGCAGTGCCGATTCGTTCTGTCCGGGCTTAACGAGACCATCATGTTCTTTGGTTGCAATAATCGCTGCATTACGTCCAAAACTGTAGTTTTTCGAATTTTCGGCGCCTGAAATGAAAGAACATGAGGCCGTCCTACAATAACAAATTTGACGAATGCCGGTACTGTTTTATTGCCAATCATCATCATCATTTCAACTTAACAACGCCACAACATTCGGTCCTGCGCTTTCCGCATCCAGTGTCTTCCCGCGACCTTTACGATGTCGTCAGTCCACCTTGTGGCGCCACCCACGCTGCGTCTCCCAGTACCTACGCGGTTGTTATTGCCAGTGCTAACATACAACCATAACATAGAACTACAGTACCCGGCGATAAATATTGCACATCGACCTTTGGAAAGAGACAATCGGCTAATTTCGGCTTCGTAGAGCGCTATCTCTGTCGCACGAAATACAAACAGTCCGGTATCTATTAGGAGTTGTTAAAACAATTATGATTTGCTTCTTTTAATAATTCTTTTTATTCTTTGTATAAAATACACCAATTTTTCTATAAGTGCTGGCTTTAGGTTCGGGTAAAATAAAAAAACATGTTCACATTATGACTGACAAAACGTCACATAGATAGTGTGCGACAGAGATAACGCTCTACGAAGCCGAAATTAGCCGATTGTCTCTTTCCGAAGGTCGATGTGCAATATTTATCGCCGGGTACTGTAGTTTTTTTGTTCGAGCTTCTATTGGCCTTCAGTTCCTTCGTGGTCATGGCATTTGCAAGATTGCTGAAATATCGGCAAATTCTAATAGTAATTCAGGATAAGTAGACTTACAGCATTAACTTCGTAGTCGGCAGTGAGCGGCGTGTAGCCAGTCATGAGGAAATGTAGCCGCGGGGTCGGTATGAGCGGCGCGACCAGACTGATCAGGTCGTTGTTCATGTACGATGGGTATCTGCACAAGGTATTTGAGAAGATTAGGGAACCGATCACTTTATCGATTACTTTTGCTCGAATTTCATTATACCGAAAACATTGATGGTCGTATTTTTTTGCTATTCGAATTGATAAATAGATCAACTGATACAGTAAAAGACGTAACTTCGATAAGGATAAAAAAACGAAACAATAAAAATTAATTGAAGTTCTTCTTCTTTTTTGAAAACGTGGCCCCATCCATATCCATCGATGATTTCGCAAATGTCAAGATAATGCTTGATTTTCCCCGCACAGAGGAACTACCTGGTTACTCTGAACTAGTTCGCGGTGCGGACAAGGAAACGTTCGGTATTGTAATTTGAACATTTGGGCCTGGATTTTTGCCCAGCGCCAGGGGTAACCTAAAAGGCTACCAGACACGCGCTCCGCAAAAACCCAAGTCCGTGAATTTAAGTTATTCGGGCCAAATATTTTTCGATCTTATGATAGCTAGGGTAGCTATCATAAGATCGAAAAATACTTGAAGGTTAACTATAGGTTAGGCTCATAAATATATAAAATCAAGACTTGTCCTCTTGGGGTAGACAGAGACTACAGATTTCCTCTTGCTACGACCCTGTCATAGTTATTTCGTCAATCACTGTCGACTCCACACTAAGAGGGCGAGCCTATCTACGTTTCCAGGCATCACTTTGACTATTGTTGCCTTCGCCTCGTCGGCGTCGGCAGGTGCACCGCGTGTAGCTGAGGTATAGCGAGGATGACTTGGGCCTTGGAGATGTTCATAGGGCACCTTAGCATCCGTATATGTAAAGCTAATGTAAATATATAAAGCAGAAGAGTTTGTTTAAACGCGCTAATCTCAGGAAGTATTGGTTCTATTTGAACAATTATTTTTTGTTAGGAAGTGCATTTATCGAGGAAGGCTATAGGCTATATAAAGGCACTCTAAGATCAATAGGAGCGTAGCAGCAGTGCGATATTAATAAATAAATATTTTTGGACATTCTCACACAACGTCATCTAGCCCAAACTAAGCTATAAGCTTGTGCTATTATCTAGACAACTGATAAACATACATATATATTTCTAAATACATACATAATATACATACATAATATACATAGAAAACACCCAAACTCCGAAACAAACATTTGTGGATCACACCAATATTTAATTCGACCCGGGAATTGAACCCGGGACTCCGGCGTCGAAAGCACTACCGACCACGCCACCGAAGCAGTCAAAATATACGTTAGACAGACTTAAGATATGTTTCAAACACGGGGAAAAAATATTTCTTTTAAGAACTTCCGTTGCGTGCGTTGGCCAAACGGTTAATGTTATGTTAAAATGATGTACCTACTTTTTTTTTTTTTTTTTTTAATTCCGCGGCCTAAGGCCTATGATGTACCTACTAAAGAATCCTTCCTCCTCAAAAGTTTTAAAAAAAATTCCGCGGTAGCATATATTTATCTTTTGGACGGACGAAGTCGTGGGCGACCGCTAGTTTGTGATATCGGGCTGTCAGGATGTTGATACGTTTGACTTTGGCTTCAAATTCAAGGCCTGACAGGCCGATATGAGCCGGGGTGGTCTGCAGCCGATCTGTTAGGGTGTAGAGCCCTTAAAAGTAGATATCAAATTAAACTATTACCTTAGTGTAGCAGTACTAGCACTCATGATAGTCGACACGAGCGTGTTGATCTGAGCGAACGATGGGTTCTGTATGTGCAGGCGGTCGCTGGCGATGCGGTTGAGCGCAGTGTTGTCGAGTACCATCACACAGTCTGCACTTTCAGTCAGACGCTTCAGTGTCAGTAACGAGTTGTATGGCTGGACTACCACGTCACTGACAAACATACATTTACATATAATCACGCCTATATCCTCGAGGGGTTGGCACATTCTACAAGTCGTTCTATTTGGTCCAATGTTATAGGGGGCAAGTTAAAATATTGGGATTCAATTTTTTTTCAATATAGCTGCTATTTTTTGTTTAATGCATTCGGCCATTTTGGACATAACCCATTATATGTGTGTGACAATAGGCTTGACCCCCTATTACGTGGGACTAAAATGGTGGGTGTGTAATGTACCTCTGCCTACCCCTTCGGGCTATTTTTTTTTGGAATTTCCACCAGTTGGTGTAGACCGGTGTCTAGTATTTAGCATGTGTTTTAAAGTTGTGTTGTAAAAATATTGAACAAGTCCATACTTTTGAGGCAGATACCTACTGTTTGTGACCTACTTTTTTGTTAACGACATGAATATAATTTTAATTTGGAGTCACATGCAGGCCTCCAAAAATTCAAGGTAAAATAACATCTTAACATGCGGAGCTGTGACTAATTGGAAAGCGATTGTTACGCTATTTGAACGAGCTTCACGTGTCTGTAACTGGTGTATAAACTAAAGACAGAATAGATGCTTCATGGTTAATTGTGTTATGGTAAATTAGAAAAAAAAAAACAGAAAATGAGACTGGAGACGTTGTGTCTGCTTCCTTTATTTTCCACCGCAGACTTCAATACGCGCAGGATCATCGACATCCATGATCGGCGCTTGAGGACGGCGGCCTAGCTATCCACCGTCCATACAGAAGCAGGCCCGAAGGATTGCGAGCTGTGGGGCTTCACTCCTCGCACGCCTTCACTCACCAACGCGGGATAACCGACCCAACATCACGACAGAGGCCACACAGGTGGCCAAGTCGGCCCGTCGTCACAGGGAATTTATCGAGTGTATACCTGGGGCAGCCAGCAATGAACGTGGTGGCGGCCGCGGACTTAAAGAAAAGGCTTATCACTTAACAGTAATATATTCCAGGAATGTAAGGAAATGAATGGAAGGAAAGTTGCACAAAATTATTTTTTAAATCTTTGTCAAATATTAGTAGACTATGCACCTAGAACTCGCTAACCGCCGGTGTGTATGTAGTATAGAGGTGTCCCAGAAAAAATGGATAATCCTGGAGTACCTGATAGTACAGCTTAAAAAATATCCTAGAAAACCCGATATGATTCCAAAAATAGCATATTTTTGGAAACACTCCTCCACCTGAATTGATAAACCTTACCTTATTTCATCCAAATTCGGAAACACACTGTATGTTTGCACCAGTTTCTTAGGAAATATATCTGATAAGTGTTCCAAAATGTAGGAGCCCATTCCTGAGCCAGTACCACCAGCTATGGAGTGGCATAACACAAAACCCTGAGAAAAAAGTATAATATGTAGGATCATATTTATTATTTATACAGAGTGTTACATAAGGGTTATATCAACCTGAAAACGCTCCCATCAGCTGATCGCCCAGAACTCCTTTTGACATGTTTCGACCGCGAAACAAGAAAAAAAAATCATAAAAATAGTTAAGTATATGCGTTATTTCAAATCAAAACAAACGTGGAACACTAGTGCTTGACGTACTTACTAATAGACAATGGTGGAGCGGCGGGAGGCGGCGTCGCTCACCTTGACTGACACGCGACCTTGATGCGAAACAGAGACAAAATGTTCCAACAAGGAGAGAGAGAGAGATTTTTCACAGGCGCGCTTTATTTGCACTACTTATACTTGATGTCAATGACCGAATCAGCTGATTCTAGCTAGTGTTGTTCAAACAAGAGTATTTTATTCGGTAATAATGTTTTTTTTTGTATGATTTTTTTTTTCTTGTTTGACGGTCGACACATATCCGAAACGGGTTCTGGTCGACCAGCTGATGGGAGTGTTTTCGGGTTGATATAACCCTTAATAGCTTCTTCACTGTCAGATAAATGACAGACAGACACAAATCACGTTGCTTATTAACGCTCACAATTCACCAATTCTCTAACCCGTATGTAATAAATAGGTGGTGACTCAAATGCCGTTTTCGAAAAGTATATTGGTCAGAGCCTCATACAATTGTCAGCAGGTGCAGTTATAAGAAAGAATATATCCATACAAAGATTCGCTACAACATTTGTTGATTTTTAACTTACGTCATTTATTAATATTTCAAATACTGACCTCCAAGTTATCACTGCCATCTGCCTCTCTGTTTATAATGTCAAACACTTCTTCATTTAGTTTCTCACCCTGAGCAAATCCTGAAGCCCAGTTGTTACCGGCACCTCCACCATGCTTAGACAGGTACACATTTTCTGGGTTATACAACTGAAAAGAGGTATTCAAACATTATTGTACTGCAAAAATTAAAAGTAACTTCTTTTCAATTAAGCCCTCTAAATTAGGCTAGGTAGTACTGGTACTGCTTGTGAACCAGAGACGCCCGGCAACGGACGTGAGAGCGGACGGAATTAAAAAAAAAAAGTTTGTGCTGGTAATTAATTTAGGATTAGAATTAAAATGTACAAAATATACATAAATATTTACATTACAAAATATCGTTTAAAAAATCCCAGAATCTAAGAATAATATAATATAATAATATATTATTCTTATATTAATATATTATTATTATAATAATAATATATTAAGATAATCTATGTACAGTCTGTGCAAATAATGTATGTGCGGTACCCATACAAAGCTTCAAAATATTAAACTTGCTTCTGGTACCAGTAAATACCAGTTATCATACCAACAAAGACTGTATAATTGTTATCTTTACCTTTGCGTATGGTGAGTTCATAATAGTATGTATGACGCGAGGTTCCAGATCCAATAACACCGCTCTAGGAATGTAATGATCATCGTCTGCCTGATAGAAGAACACATCTTTGCGATCCGAACCTGCCGAGGCATACTCCTCCAGTATACCTTCAGGTGATATTCCATGCTCGATGCACAGCTGCTTCCAAAACTCAAATCCAACTGTAGACCGCAAAACAAATTAATTAAGGATCAAGGCATCAAAAAAAAGGGTTAAATTAACGAATTCAACCATGGGTTTACTCACTCTGATTGCCACATTGGCCGAGTTGCAATGTTATCATTTCACTTGGCATTTTGAGAGCTGTTTTTTTAGCAGTTTGTCATGCAAATATGTCCTAAAATTTGAAAATCCAGTTAAATTTCTTGCGAACACAAAAACATAAACAACCGTTCCGCGTTCCGTACGCGGTCCGCATCTGCGGCTGTCAACGTTTTTGACATATGTCATTTCAATTTGTCAAAAATATCCACCCAGCCTTGCGATGTGTTCCGAATGCGCCCCAACGTCGATTACATCAATTTTCTATTCAGCCACTATGCGTGCTAAATGCCGTTATTGGATAGAATCAGGCGTTACTTGGCGAAAATCCATGACAAAGCAATGGCAAGTAAAAGGTTTTAAAAAAATGTTTTAAACCTTTTAAATTTGTAATAGCATTGTTTTCCGCAGAATTAAAAAAGAGAGATCAGATACACTACAAGGAACATATGGCGGCGTTCCGCAACGGTTGTCCTGAGAAGTCCCTCTTCGCGAAGCATCTCCTTGACACTGGTCATTCCTTGAACAATAGAACACCTTTAGAGTTTTACGCTTATGTGAGAAAGGGTTCAAGCTGAGTGTTTGGGAAAGGCTAGAAATAGTTAGAAGAGATGCGGACACCTTACTCAATGAACAAATAGATTTTCACACGTCTCCCTTACTTAATTTGTTGGTGAACAGACAGACACATTAGTTGGTTGTTGGTTTGTATGTGTCGTGTGGCATTTCTACACAACTTAATAGAAATTGTGAAGATAAAGTCTTGTATTGGTGAATACCTATTTTTGGAACTTAGTTAGCATGATCTGAGGTTTCTACCCACGTTAGTTATTGTGAAAAAATCCTACATCGCGATAATGAAATTTGCACACGCTTACTTATAAGCAAATATGTTCTAACCACAAATTTTGCTGTTCTCTCTGAGACAGTCTTGATAATGCCTCGTTTAGAGGCGAAACAATTGTCGACGTTTTGTTGTCTTTTTTAATTCTGCGGAAAACAATGCTATTACAAATTTAAAAGGTTTAAAACATTTTTTAAAAACATTTTACTTACCATTGCTTTGAAAATGTTATGTTATGTTATGTTACTTGATATCTCCGGAAGTAACCATTAATTTACCGATACTTCATACTTACTGACCATTCTTGCCTGTGTTGGGAACGTGCTCTGAGAAATTTTCAGCCTTTATAGCGTGGTAACATCGTCCATGCCGCTAATTCTGACAATGTGAAGGTAGGGGTGTGGTGCTGGTGCATGGTAGGCGGGTTAGGGGACCCTCATTATTTAGCTTTTCATTCAGAACGCAGAAAAATCCTGTGACACTTGACAGTGTTGACACTGTTGACAGCTAAGCCGCCCAATGAATGATTATTTCCTTTCCTTTTCCTTCTTTCACTCCTTCACAAACTTCTTGCTTTGAAAAAGTTGTAAAAGTTTGTTTTGTACTTTTGTGTGGAAGTTTTGTGTCACGTCTTGTTTTAAAATCTTTATAAATTATGAAGAAACAATAAATTCTCGGCAAAAGAAGTAGTTTTGTTTGTTTTCAGGTATTATAATTAGATATTCATTCATAGGGTTACTTAGAAAATTAAGGTAGATGTGGTCTTAATTGATGGCCTTCGTAATACATTATTTCTCAACTTTGTTGTATCGAATACGAATATGAGATGCCAGAGGTTTAATGAGATACGTCGTAGGCGTGACTTTCACGGCTGCCAGAAGGTTTTTTAATTATTCTATAGGATGTAGTTAACATTGTTTAGGGGTTTTATATCATTGGGACTAATAATAAAATGAAGTGTCGTGATGTCTTCTCATGTAAATTATTTTAATAAAAAAATGCATTATCATAAATTTATTTTAGATTACTGTGTAGTAAATTGACAAGCTAATAAACGTGTTTAAATAATTTAATGTTTTACTGTCAGCACACAGGTAACAGTGACTAAACAGTGTAATAACGACAGTATCAGGTACCAAAATGCCGCGGAAATTATTAAAGTTCTTAATAGTGTTTGATAACACATCACTGTTGTATTTCCCTGGACAGTACTTGTCCGGAAAAGTACTAATGGAGTTGCAGGATGACACACCTGTGTTAGGTAAGTTTAGTTTTAGTAACAATCTTAATAAATAAATTTTATTACTTAACCAATGGATGGTCACCTTAACCTTCATCGAGAACCACTCTATCCATTAGTGAAAGCAGTATGAAAATCAGTACAGTAGTTTTGAATTTCTCGCTAACAGACAGACAAGGTAGAGGACTTTGTTTTATAATATGTTGTGATTTTGATAC
This sequence comes from Nudaria mundana, assembly GCA_963556515.1. Lineage (NCBI taxonomy): Eukaryota > Metazoa > Arthropoda > Insecta > Lepidoptera > Erebidae > Nudaria > Nudaria mundana. Next base: position 24,158,104 of record OY748287.1, read on the forward strand.
TTACATAATAAAACAATGGTAAGTAAAAATTTTTTTTAAGAAAAAACTTTTTAGCATTAATTAATAGCATTAATTTTTCGCAGAATCAAAAGGACAACAAAACGTCGACAATTGTTTCGCCTCTAAACGAGGCATTAAAAATGCCTCGTTTTTAATGCCTCGTTTTTAATGCCTCTAAACGAGGCATTAAAAATGCCTCGTTTAGAGGCGAAACAATTGTCGACGTTTTGTTGTCCTTTTGATTCTGCGAAAAATTAATGCTATTAATTAATGCTAAAAAGTTTTTTCTTAAAAAAAATTTTTACTTACCATTGTTTTGTCATGGATTTTCGCCAAGTAACGCCTGTTTCTATCCAACTTACATAATAATTAAATCCTCTGTTAGTCTTATTCTCTTGTCATTTAAGATACTTACCTGTTCCTTTTTTTTTATCTTATCATATTACCATGTATTGGAAATATTTGACATGATTTAAATAAATATTACTTATACCCAAGAAGGGATCCATATCTAGCAAAATAAAGCAACTTACTAATAATACCAACAATGTTTATTTAAATAATAAGTTAATACTAATCACACTAACACTGTGTAAAGTTTTTAGTCACATTTTATGTAAATGATATGGAACAGAAATAAAAGGCTTATTTATATAGGAATATTATTATAGTATTTATTATAAGTAAATATGAATTATAAGAATTTGTATAAGTACCTACCTATTTGTTTAAGCATGTATGGGTGCTCTATTTGCATTATAATCTGACTCTAGAACTAATGTTTCCTGCTATTTCTTTACTACCATTTTATTTTATTTTTTTATTCCGCGTGACCACGGCCGCTCCCATGTCCATTGCTGCGGGCGTCTCTTTACTACCCTTGCATTACAAAATTAAAATTATGTGTTAAAGGCCGTACAAGGATAAACTTAAGTCTGCTCTGTCAGATTGGCTAGTCTCTGCTACTTCAAATACATCTTAGAAAAAGCTAATGTCAGTGAATGGCATTCTACACCTTCACACTCCTGTGTCCGAAGAGTAGTTCCAGTACACTTCCAGTCACAAAAAAGTACTATATTCTAATCATACATAACATAACATAACATAGCATCACACCTTTTTCCCCGAAGGGGTAGGCAGAGGTGTGCAAACACACCCACATGTCGCTAGCTATGTTAGGTCCCATGTAATAGGGGGCGAGCCTATTGCCATTTACCGGACACAAGTTCCAGACTCTGGGATAATTCTAAAGAGAATTAGGTATACATTATCCACCAGACCCGGGAATGGAACCCGTGACCTCAAGCGTGGTAGTCCGTACATAGTACTATTGTGCCACCAAGGTAGGTAGTCTAGGGTAGGTCTAGGGTAGGTAGTCTAATCAAGCAAGACCATATGCAAAAAGAATTATCGAAATCGCATGTACCGTTTTAGAGATATGGGTGTGCAGATAGATAGACAGTAAGAAATTATAGTTTTTGGCGAGAATAACCTTAGAATAATAGAACTATTTTTCTATTCTTTATTTGCATGATAGATAACGGGTTACACCCGTAATCCCGCATCTTTGGGGTCGGGTTATATCCCGCGCCCGCGCCGGTGGCGGCGGGGCGGCGCGGCGGCCAGTGTAGACGTGCGTGTGATGGTTTGCTTCTGTAAGAACGGTGGGTTACCTACTAACCCGCCGTACTCAGTCCCCGATCATTTCCGAATTATCATCCCCGAAGTCCTGGGCGGATATAAGTCTAAGATTTCAGCAGGTGCACTGGACGCTCAAGTCGGGCGTCGATATAACTGGTGGGGTCTATAAAATGTGCAATGAGAAGGAATTATGTCAAATTGCAGGTAATCCGAGAGATAATGAAAGCATGCCACATAGGTACATAACATTTTATTGCTCATTGTTTGAACATCCCACACCGACTGTGAGTTAGTTCTGCTGACATACTGCTTTTGTATGTCGAAATATGTATGACCACTGAATAAGTAAGAGTATTTCGTAATGTATGATATTGGGTCATACAAGTGGTACAACTGCGATCTGGTTGGCTTGCGCTTGCGTTCACCATCCTTTAAATACATATTAATAAACTGGCCAGGTGCGAGTAGGGCTCGCACACAAAGGGTTCTGTACCAAAACCGAAAAAAATCACGTTTGTTGTTTGTGAGCCTCATTAAATATTTATTATATTCTGTTTTTTTAGTTTTTGTTGCTAAAGAGGCACCAGAAATACATCATCTGTGAAAATTTTAACTTTCTTACTATCATGATTCATGAGAAACAGCCGGAGCTGGTTCATAAGTGACAGAGGGACGTACGAACAGCAGAGTGTTAGTAATAAGGTTCCTGTTTTACCCTTCGGTACGGAACCTTAAAAAGGGAGGTATATTACTACATACAATCACGTGAAGGGGTCCATGGTTGAGTGGTAACCGATTAGGTTAACACATTGCAAAGGTTAAGCATGCTGGCATGCTGCATGACTAGGCTGGGTTCTGAAACCCAGCCTAGTCATGCAGCATGCCAGCATGCTTAACCATCCTGAGATGATTTAACATTTCCAAATGAGACCACTGTGTGCCTCATGGAATGTGTGACAATAAACCGATTAGACTTACCAGTCAATCCTGTATTATAAATTAGTTGTGACCGCGTTTTTCATTAATACTCAGCTCCTATTGTTCGATAAGCTCGAATGCGTGATGTTATTATATAGCCTATATTCTATTCCTTAATATTTGGACTATTTGACACAAAATAAAATTCATTGAATCCGTAGGTAGTTCCTGAGATTAGCGCGATTAACCAAACAAACTCTTCAGCTTAATAATAAGTAGGTATTTGGCATAGATTATCGACGATTACCGGTTATATTGAGGTTCTTGGAGGACGTATGTTACTCAATCACGCGTAAGCTGTTGAATAAGCATATACTTCCATTTCCTGCATTGACACATAGGTAAATTAAGTAATGGTAAGTAAGATGAGCAACTTACCATTACTTTGTCATGGATTTTCGCCAGGTAACGCCTGTTTCTATCCAATACATAGGTAAATAAACGAAACGAAACAAGAAAATCCTATGTGTTTCGTTAATTCTCTTCATCATTCATTTGAGAAGCATTCATTAGACGTTAGCGATATCCTTAAAAATCATATATGTATATACCTACTTACTTATGTGGCAGAGGGAGCATGCACACACATGTTAATAGAGGAAGCATGGAACAAATTGCTATAAGCTAGACGGGATACGCTTAAGATTTGATTAATCGATTGCTATAAGACTATGGGCTTAGTGAATCCTCATTCGTTAGATTACAATCTGTTTAAAAACATAATACATACGGTTACATACCTCAACTATACGATATAGGTATAAGTAGTATAAATAATACGTCCTTGACCTCTACTAATTAGCCCTATGAGCACGGCTGAGAATCAACTTCAGTTTGATAACCAATGATATCGCGAAAGCGCTATGGAGGCAGAATTGCAGTTAAAATGTGAAGGTCAGACGGGAGGTCAAAGTATGACGTCACGGATCACTTAACTACACTTGATATTTCAGGTTTGCATTTCCACGTCATCGGCGAAGGCGTTGTAAGAGTAGGTTCTGGACGTCACGAGCGGCTGTTCGACAAGGAGAACTATATAGACTTCAGAATGAGATTGCTTGGAGAGCCAGGTAATAAGTTTCATACCATTCTATTACAACTAGCTACTCTCACCCATATACTTATTTAGGAAAATGTGATATATAAGTGGTCCAAGAAGATCGTAGAGGCAATACTACACGTCCAAGAAGTTGGCCCCCCACTTATCGATTACAAAAATTTTTAAAGTTGTTCTGGGTTGTTCTAGGTTTGTGCTACTTTGTTCCAAAACATTATAGAGCCAAGACTGAAATTATCAGAGAAAATCCAAAAAAAATAATTTCTGAGCTGACCCCCCACTTTTAAAATATCACGATTGTGGCGGTTGTTCTGGGTTGTGCTCGGTTTGTTCTATATTGTTCCAAAATATCGCGCCCGAAAATCAATTATTTTCGCAATTATCGCAAATAATAATTTCTGAGCTGGCCCCCCACTTTTAAGATATCACGATTCTGGCGGTTGTTCTGGGTTGTGCTAGGTTTGTTCTATATTGTTCCAAAATATTGCGCCCGAAAACCAATTATTTTCGCAATTATCGCAAATAATAATTTTTGAACTGGCCCCCCACTTTTAAGATGTCACGATTCTGGTGGTTGTTCTGGGTTGTGCTAGGTTTGTTCTATATTGTTCCAAAATATCGCGCCCGAAAACCAATTATTTTCGCAATTATCGCAAATAATAATTTTTGAACTGGCCCCCCACTTTTAAGATATCACGATTCTGTCGGTTGTTTTGGGTTGTGCTAGGTTTGTTCTATATTGTTCCAAAATATCGCGCCCGAAAACCAATTATTTTCGCAATTGCCGCAAATAATAATTTTTGAACTGGCAACTTTTAAGATATTACAATTTTGGCGGTTGTTCTGGGTCGTTCTAGGTTTGTTCTATATTGTTCCAAAATATTGCGCCCAAAAACAAATTATTTTATCAAATATCGCAACTAATAATTTTTGAGCTAGCACCACATTTTTGAGCTATTTATGGATAACAGCGTTTGTTCTCAGTTGTTTTGAGTTTCTTCTTGTTTGTTCCAAAACGTTATAGAGCAGAGTATGAAATTCCGTTATTATCCCGATAGCTCAAAAATGTAGTGCTAGCTCAACCAACTTCTTGGACGTCAATACTACGTGCAAGTGGTGCCCGATTGACGGACAAGGTTCTCGGTTTGCAGCAATAGTCTTACCTTCTATTGTCTCTTGAACTGTTAATTGTCTTGAACTGTACCTGGGATCAAAAAAGTTTCTGTCGAAAAGTGGAGTGTGTCGGGAAAACAGGGCAACTAAATTAAGGAATTTTGCGATCGGAAGAGTAGGCAACTAATAAAAGGATCTTTTTAATCGGGAATCGGCAGCCAGAAAACTGTTCCACTCGGAAAGAGTAGTAAGCATTTAATGGCTTCGGTAGACAGACAGACATAAATCACGTCATTATCCCGAAGGGATAAACAGAGGCGCTAATTTTGTTCATTTCGCCAATTTGTTAACCCCCCATAATAGGTGGCGTGTCCATTGCTGTTTCCTGGAAGGAGTATATGGCAAGAGCCTCGTCCGTTTGTTAGCTGGTGCACGGGATAGAGGTTAGGATGACTTTGGTCCCTGGAGATGTTAGTAGGCCCCCTTAGCCCCCGTTAGTAGAAAATGAAAGTAATACGAGGCCTATATCACTCGCCTAACAGTCGCAAAAAATACGTGACGTCAGCGACAAGTTGAAGTTGTAAGTCAGTAAAGGTTGTCTCTTGTTTGTGATACGGCATTGCCCATAGAGTTAATATTGAGGCATTAACGTCATAATTAATGGTCAAATTATGCTGGTACTTTCCTGACAATAACGTTCAAATGAAGTTGTCTTTAAACCAAAGAATGTGCTTTAATTAACGTTGGAGTGCAAGTTCTGTATGTAAGTAGGTACTATTCCCTATTCTGTGGTAAAACTAGCCATGACTGCGACGAGAAACAGTTCAAGAGACAAAAATTTGATAGGCACGTGTTTGACGCCGTTAGAATAGTACTTATATATGTAACTGGTTGAGTATAGGTAGTACCTACGTAGGTGGGTACTTACTTAAACTTACTAGGTTGAATGAAGGTCGCACATCTTTACGGCTATTTGCACAGCTTTTAAACTTGTTAGAAATGATTCTCGTTTGAACAGGTATCTGTGTTACTAGTTCTAGTGGGCCAGTCTTGGTAAACTAATCGTTATTTTTTTTTTTTAAATTACCGAATTGGTACCAAATAATTGTCGGAATGGGACCAACTTGAAATGAGATCAGTAAGAAAGTTCAATTAAAATCAAAGTCAAAAGTTCACCCAGTCATAAGGTATGAGGTAGCAAACATCTTAACTCCTCCTTTTTGGATGTCGGTTGAAAACAGGCTACCTATATAGCCGGCCGGGCGCCACTGGAAATACCTGTTTGTAACCAGAGACGCCCGGCAACGGACGTTAGAGCGGCCGCGGCCGGATTTAAAAAAAAAAAAAAACCAAAACCATTTTTTTCTACTCGTCAAATATTTTTTACCGATTTCGCAATATCTGTCTGCTGCTCGCAGCTGCTCGGATCAAATTGTTCGCAGCGTTAAATTATATTATAGCAAGGGCCTTCCTCGATAAATAGGCTATACAATAATGAAAAATCAATTGACACCATTGATTCGTGTAAATAGCGCGTTCACACAAACATATTCATCAGTTTTATAATAATTAAGTCATAGATTACTAACGTCTATTACGTAAATTACGTTTACCTACATTTTAATGTAAATTTTGACCTTCCTTTTGCTTCACGTCAACATAAATTACTTGCTAAGAAAAGAAGAATACTCTTTGTATGAGGATCGCGTGGAAATTTCTGGCGATATTTTTTACTTGTTAAACAGTATTGTGTCTCATCGTCTACCGTTATCACTTTTTTTTTTCTTTTTTCTATATTTTGTCGAGGCTTTTGTCCATAATGGACATGTAAGCCTCATCATACCCTAAACCGTTATCACCTGGGTAATCCCTTGAAGAAGGTCCCCCCCACGTAACACTTTGGGTGCTAATCAAGCCTCATAGGCTAGTTGGTGTATCAACTGCAGTAATTTATCTATTATAACTAGGACTAAAAAGTAGTTTTCATTTTGCTGTAAAGCAAAGACTGATATAATAATCAATTTGTATTTGCCACATCAGGTCAAGCCACATCGGTTTTGTCTCCCGGCATCCACAGTTTCCCCTTTAAGTTAGGTCTACCGAAGGGTCTGCCGTCCACATTCCTCGGCACTCACGGCTGGGTCCAGTACTACTGCAAGGCAGCACTGAGAGAGCCCAACGGTCTCACGCACAAGAATCAACAGGTCTTCATCGTGATGAACCCGATCGATTTGAATAAGGAACCACCTGTTTTAGCTGTGAGTTCTTAATGCTACATAATTTTTTGTGTCTCTTCGCAGAAGTTCAATTCATAAAATATGTAAATAAAAATCATCATCCTCAGCTGTTTAAAGTAATGACTTCGACGGCGGTATCGAAACCCAAGTCCCAACGCCTTAATCGTCAGATTATACAGATACCACATTTCAGATGCACTCTGAAATTCTATCGAACAAAGTTTGTACCTATCTACTGCAAACTAATTGGCCGATTACAGACAGTGACATAAGTGCCGGCCGACTGCAAAGTGAATTTAGATGTAAGCTACATACTCTTCTCCTCATTAAGAGCATGGGGTAATGTCAACTAAAATCGTCCGAGATAATGCAAAAAATTATATCGCACAAAAATTACGGCAAAGTTACCAAATCAAAACCTTTTTTGTCACTTTCTGCGTTATCGAGGATGGGTGTCCATGTGTACAAGGCCTGCAGTTCTGTTGTGTTGGTGTACAGCAACAGTTCGAGTGCAGCGTGGAGCACCGCGTGGGCGTGGGCTGCGTGGGCGGCGGCTCGGTGAGCTGTCGCGTGTCGCTGCACCGCGGCGCCTTCGTGCCGGGCGAGAGCGTGGTGCTGAGCGCGCATCTCGTCAACAACTCCAAGACCACGCTCAAGGCCACCCGCGCCGCGCTCACCGAGGTACGTACCGCTACTGATAGTTGACACACTTGTAACTTCACTACAGAGTGTCAGGAGTAGGACACATGGAGAGCCCGAGCCAATCTCATCTATAAAGTGTACGATGTGCGATGAAGTTCAGGGAAGGTTTAAAAGTCAGTACGAAGTTCATCGAGACAGCTATATAATGTCACAACATAGTTGATCGCTTTACTATGTAGGTTCGACTTGAACACTGAAATCCATATATACAAAATCATTAAACCATTACGAACTTTTGTAATGCTTCATTGGTTGTATTATTTGTACTCGGCATTACTACCAAGTTCCACCAAGTGCTTACTAAAATCGAACGACCTTCCATCGACAGACGATAGAATACAAGGCTCACGGTAAAATAGCGGCTCGGGAAGTTCGCGAACTGGCGGCGCTGACCCACGGCAAGACCCGGCCTGGCGCGGTGGACACGTGGCGGCACGAGGTCCTGTACGTGCCGCCGCTGCCGCCCACCAACCTGAGGGGCTGCCATCTCATCTCGGTCAACTACGATGTCTTTGTGAGTTGAGTTTTTAGCTTATTCCATCTTTTTTTTTACTGCACTTTTGGACTGCATAAAACATACTTTTTAAACTCCCACTCATCTGTCCATTGCCGGAGACCATATGGACGCCAACTTGGCCAACTTAGCGGCCTCTTCCAAAGGGGGCTCGGGTGCCATCCCGCATTTTTTGGGGTCGAGTTGTAGGTAACGTCAAATATCAAGGCTGTGTTCGGGGAACATTTTTTGAAAGCGTGTGACGTTATATCAAAAGCTTCAAACACTTCCATGATGACGTCACACTTCAATAGCCTGGCCGAGAAGTAGGCTCCCCGAACATGGGGTAAATGTCACCGTACCCATGCCATACAATAGTTTAATTAAATCATACTAATCTCAAATTATTATTGTTGTCTCACAGTTCATAATCGAGCCAAAGAGCTTAGAGAAAGAGATAAAACTACAGTTGCCTATAGTAGTGGGCACGTACCCTTACCGCGAGGAGGGCGAGGAGCCGCAGCCTCCCACTCACTACCCGAGCACTCTGCCGATATTCCGGCCGTGGCTACTGGACAAACCTGCTCACTGACCGACCAACTACCATCTTACTTAATATTAACACGAAAATGTCTATGGATGTGTTACTATATTTTACTTGAACACGGGAGTTAACACGAAATATAGCGTAGATATGATGGCAGTCCGCCGGGCACCACTGGAAATACATTCTGCTTGTAACCAGAGACGCCCGGCAACGGACGTGGCCTTGGGCCGAGGAATAAAAAAAAAAAAAAAAACCGTTGACCACGGCCGTTATATCTTGGTCGAAACGTCAGGCAATAAAAAGTATGCGTATCCACGCCGTATTTCGCGTTAGTTCCCGTGTTAAAGTAAAATATAGTTGTTATTAAACGGAAACTTGACAATAATATAAGTCATACAGTGTCAGAATAACATAAATATTTGGCTACCAGTATTAGAGCGTTTTTCCTGTCAAGCGTTTTTTCACCGGCGGGCGTGCGCATCTCGTCCGCAACGCGTGTGGATGTCAACATCCAATCAGTTCAAGACTAGCCCCTTACCATAGCAACCGGCCCGCCCGATATAAAACACATTTCATTATTGTATGAAATTTGACATTGACATCCACACGCCGGCGAAACGCTGGTGAGTAAACGCATGACAGGAAAAATGCCCTTATTGTAGCAATGTTCTAAAATGTGTTAATTGCTGTTAGAATTATCAGGATATTTACCGTGGCGTTGTTGCAAACGGCACGATCACAGAGGAACAGGATATTTTAAATACCTAGGTATGTGTTAATTGTGTCACGTGACCCAAATTTTCTGCGGTATCATTGGTTGAATAAGTCGAGTCGATAGGGGTGTAATGACTTCCCGTGGGAATTGGGACAAGAAAACTATTCCACGCGGCCATCAGCAAAACGTGTTCAGCTGATCAAACTTTACCGGGGTAAAGTGATCAGGTGAAACTACCAACGGACGTCGTCGTCTGTTGAGATAAAATGTAAAGATGCGCTTACACCGGCAATAAAAAAATCTCAATATAATGCGCAACATGTGATGAAATAAAATAACGTTTATTATCTTTGAAATTTTTAGAAAATTATTTAGATTCGTCAAAAGTTGGTGTGACTCTACCGAGGGTTCCAAAATGCAACGAGACTGAGAAGAGCCCTCAAGAAACTCAGTTCGGCTTTTTTCCAAAATATTTCATCTTAAATCTAATACAGAGTTATTTAGAAAGGAGCAATTCGTTACGTTGTTACAACCAGGCCGCCTTGTCATCTAAGAAATCATTAATACTATAATAAGCTTTATGGCACAATTTACTTTTTATTAGTTTTTTAAATTTATTGACAGATAAATTTGCTATTTCGGTTGTCAATGTATTGTACATTCGAATAAAGTTCCCCGCAAAAGAATTACTCACTTTATGAAGCCTAAATTTAGGAACAGCCAGTTTATCCTTATTTCTTAAGTTTAGATTATGATTATCACTATTTTTCACAAATTTACTTTTGTTCTTGTGGGTATACAATAAAATTTCATAAATATACTGTGAAAACACTACATGTCAAGCAATTTATGGCAACTCAAGGCGACAAGAATCCATTTGTGTTTTGTATACAGAATTGCCCGATAAAATTGCTCTACCTATATTGATCAAAAAATTGCCCATGTAAGCGCACTTTAATACGAATTTATTATTTTTTTTTTGTTAGAAGGTAAAATAGTCTGATATATTTCACACTTGTAATAATTAACGATATAGAGACGTGTAATTTTTTGAGATGCGAATACTTTTTATAGTATTCATGTCAACATTCCGTTTCACGTAACAAATTGTAATACTTATCAATTTTTGTTTGGAAATAATATATTTTTGGATATTATATTTACCTAACTTACATAATATGTAATTTACAGTATATTTGAGTAGTAATACATACTGCAGAAAAGATGCAAGATATTTTTGGATATAATCAAAGACATGTAATTGGAAATTAATTGTTTTATGATAAATAAAAAATATTATAAGTAATCGAAGCATCACTGCCATTGAGTGTTTGTGTGTGTTGAATTGAATAACGAAAAATCTAACCTCGAAAACGAAACTGATAATCAAATCGAATATGTATTTAATTAGAAGTATCTTTATTGTGACTATAATGTATCATAGATACGCGAGACATTAATATTAGTTTTAAGTTTAGAATTTACTTTTCTATCTTCTAGTGCAATGCATAGACAATTTTTGTTTTTTTTTATTCCATGATCTAACAAATTAATTTTACTCTAATTATATTTAGTGCCATTTTAAGGTATCTTTTTATTGTACTTTTTACACTTTGACGATTTTCACTCATAATTGATTCAATTCATGTAAGTACAAATGATGTACAAAACGGTACCTACATCATTGTGACAATATTAAAGGTACGATACCTTGTGGTTTCCCGACCTTTCGATCAAAGTGAATATAATCACTTACGTTTAATATCCGACTTTAAAATAAAAGGAGTAGGTTGTGAATTCCACTGTTTTTATATGTTTGTCACATCTTTCGACTACCTACATAGTCAAAAAATTCAATTAAAAAAAAACAACAAAAAGTTTTTTTTTTAGATGCAAGCTACTGCTTACCGATTGGTCCCATTCCGGTAATTTAAAGTGGTGTTTGTGTTAATGTTTGAGGTGTTTTTATTTTCGATTGGATTACCCCGCTAAGAAACCCGAAGTTATCTTACCTTTAGTGCTGTCCACATAATAATATACATATTTAAGTATAATGAAACGTTTCAAAATATATTTTATTCAATCTTATTTCGATTAAGAGATCTGTATACATATACTAATAAAATTGTTGTATAATTATAACTAACCTGTGATATATCTGTCCGTCCATTTAATGTAGTTATATAATATACTACAAAAATATATGTACACATTTAACTATTATGATATCTTTATCATTACATGTCCCGCTGTCGCAATAGATGTTAAGTAAAGAGGAATGAACTGGCGTATAAATGTCTCAGTCTACACCTTTGAGAAAATCGGCGTGATTAAAATGTTCTCACGTGAAACTGATGTCAAATAACATTATAACGTGTTTCAATCGATACATTCTAGTTTCGGAAGCATAGTCCCTGCCTCTTTCGGGCGTCTCCGTTAGTCATCGGCCGTCGTCGGGGACAGCTCGTCTCACTGCGCCGCTTGCGCATACGACTAGACAAATCGTTCGATCTCTACGCAAGGCACACGCTCGTTGGTCATACTTATAAATTATTAACGCCATTATTGTACGGTCAAGATATTATAGCGCGAGGCCTAAGCTGAGCTTTGCATTTTTGTGAGTGATCACGATAAGTAGAGTGAAAAAGCTGTATGTACATTATACCTTCACGTACATACTCACACAAATGCAAAGCTCAGCTTGCGCCTCGCGAACTGTACCAGAGTATACAATCCACTGCATTTCATTTACTACCAACTGAGCATCGCAGGAACACTATGGAACATGTTTTCTCACCTTACCACCTTTTCATGGAATACCCAAGCCACGTCCACGAATAGAACAAATATCCTACAAAATCTAGGTAATAAATAAAACAATGCAGGTTTATTATTTAAAAGGTGTATTACAAAAACACACTGGACTGAAAATGAGATATATTCCATTTAAATCTCTTTAGTTTAACACTTACAAGCCACTGTACAATGTACTATCAATTTGACCAGACACTTTATATTGCAGTTCATTTACACCAACCAATGCGGATTACATAATTATATCACTTTACTGATCACGGACTATCTCTTTAAGTAGGTTTACAATTATTCAAAACATATTATACGATACTGTGAAAAAAAAATAGGTTGATCTTACAACAAGATCTTCTATATCGCCCATGGGTTGTGGAGGTCAGATGGCAGTCGCTCCACGGAAAATATCAAGTTCATCCGCGAGCAGTTAGACTGGAAAGCCGACCCCAACTGGGTTGGGTAGGAGGCTCGGCGGATGACTATGAAAAATTGGCAATATCTGGGTGGATTTAGATTTCTTAATGGATCGTCGCATTTTATATTTAATGAAAAAATGCGTTTTGTGTTCTGTTAGTCTTTTTTAATTGCATACACAATTTTTTTGTTAATTTTATCAAATGTACAGACACACTTTTTCTACTCTTTTAAGACTTAATTTCCTCATCTCCAAAACGAGAGACAACATTTTGCAGTTTGGCTTAGTGTAGACTCAAAGGGCAGGTAGACAAACATTCACGCCACTCATACATGGGGCACACTAAAAGTTTTGCACTTCTAGCTAATCGGAACTATTTGAATTTCGAATCTTATATTTTTTTAAACGTTGCAACCTCCTTAGTAATAAAAAAAAACAATTGACGGGAAATCATTTGTCAATTGTTTTTTATCACACATCAAAGTTCTACGTATGCAACGAAAATGGAATTAAGTCGAAAAGATTTTAGAACGATGATTTTTTATGATTGTAAAAGTTCTCTCTCTCCGCAAGTCTGTGCCGCTCGTCTTCAAAATGCTTTTGGGAGAGAAACACCTTGTTTGAGCACCGTGAGGCGATGGTTTGCTGAATTTGAGAGAGGTCGAGTTTCTTTACATGACGAATTTCGTGAAGAAGCGGCCTTGAACAGCCGTCAACGAAAATAATGTGGCTACTGTTAAGCGGTTAATTGAAGAAAACCCGCGGATTACCTATGAGACAATTCGAGGACTATTGGGGATTGGTATGAGTCAAATCCACAAAATTTTAAACAAAGAATTGAAAGTTCGGAAACTTTGTTGTCGTTGGATCCCTCATGAACTGACAGCGGAGCAGAATCGGGCTCGCGTGGAATGGTGCTCACGGATGCTACTGAAGTACGACCACAGACATTCTAATGCTGTTTATGACTTTGTCACAGGAGACGAAACGTGGATTTGTTTTGAACCCGAAAAAAACAGCAATCTTGTGAATGTGTGTTTAAAAATGAGAACAAGTCAACAAAAGTGAGGCAGGCGAGAAACGTTGGTAAAAAAATAATCGCGTTTTTTTTTCTCAGCTACGGGTCCCATCTGTACAATTCCACTTGAAGATCAAAAGAGTGTTAATGCCGAGTGGTATTCTACCATTTGTTTACTTAGGGTGCTAGAAAAAGTTCGCGAAAGACGACCCAAAAGCCGAGTTCTCCTACATCATGACAACGCTTCTTCACACACGGCCAACAAAACAAAGTCATTTTTAGCTTCCGAAAAAGTGCAACTCGTCACCCATCCTGCGCATAGCCCCGACCTAGCACCCTGTGATTTCTGTATTTTCCCCAAAATCAAAGATTTGATGAGAGGTTTCACTTTTACCAACTCCGAAGAGGCAGTGATAGCGTTCAATCAGCACGTAGAAAACATGCCTTCAGATCTGTGGTCCTCCTGATTTAAAAAATGGTTCGATCGCATGAAAAAATGTTTAAAATGTAAAGGAGAGCAATCGCAATTAATTTTAACGTGTATTGCACAAATTGTTTGATTTCTCATACAATACACGCTGATATGTTCGACGGCTTTAACCTATTTGCATAAGAGTCTCGTTATGCAGACATGTTAATATGCCTACAGAGGAGATTATATGTATTTATTTATACTTTAATATGATTCTTTCTTTATGACTACGGTATCTTGCGGGGTGCTTCGCAAGGCCACGCCATAGGTTTTGGCCTATAACTTTTGACCCCTTAGGGCTAGGTCAAATTTCCGATTTTTTGGCTTGCCTCCAGATCGAGGGTTATTCATAGAGGGGTCAACCATCATTGGAGCATAAGCAGTTCTCGAGAGCTAAGGGGGACATTCCCCATTTCTATATACAGGTTAATTTTTGAAAAGGGCTTAGATGGCCAAATCTTAAACTATAAGGAATAGCGAAAAATGCTCAAAGGAGTCACGAGCCCGATTTTGATGAAACTTAAAACCTCATCATTAGATTTCTGCAAAATCAATAATCCTAGCTGGGAATCGAACCCGTTGATTTTGAAAAAAAATCACACACTTTATTATTACACCATACGATAGTGTCGCTGTTAAGGATCAAATTCTGCGAAGTAATGATATACGGCAAATTTAAAGAAAATTTGGAACGTATAGATCTACTGAATGGAATCGAGATGAACATTAATTAATTAAAAGTAGTTGGCGTCATTCTACCTCAAATACTTATAGGGTATAAATATGTTAATAGATGACGACAATGGCGCGGCCGCTCTTACGTCGTCCTCAGGCCTCGAACAGTGGTGCCATTAACACAATGTCAATAAAAAAAAACCCACAGGATAGAGGTTCCTATACTTTTTAGCCAGTCTTTAAAATACTTTTCTTTACAATACTATTTTGCTATCTGCTAAGTATATCCACATATTGCACAGCGTCAGTTGTTAATCTTTCTAACATTAAATTTTTTCAGAGAAGCTTGCTCCAAATACATAATATAAGTGGCTAATAGGCTATTGCGACGATCCATCAACAAATCTCATAGATTAAATTAAATAACCCAGACTGTCTATTCCATGCAACGGTGAGGGAAATTTGGTACCTTACCTATATAGTTCCTGTACCTAACAACGAACATGTGTGATACTAGTATGTACAGTCAAGTGGTATGTAACATCCGTCCTGGCACACATGTTACACACCACTAAATATAATATCTGCAGTCTGAGCATCAGCATACAGTTAAGTTATTGCATTGTAATGAGAATGCACTTTTGAACCTTGACTGTACCTAATTTCAACTACACTTCCTTTATATTGTTGAGGGTAGTTTTAAATAAGTAGTTTTAATATTTACTGTAGGCTGATATAAAAAATACACCTGTATTCACAAACGACGCTATGAGGGGACTTGGGTTTTTGCGGAGTGCGTGGCAGGTTGCTTTTTAGGTTACTCTGGCGCTGGGCAAAAATCCAGGCCCAAACGCTCGAATTACAATGCCGAGCAACGTTTCCTTGTCCCGCACCGCGAACTAGTTCAGAGTAACTAGTTCTTCTGTGCGGGAAAAATCAAGCATTACCTGGACATTGGCGAAATCATCGACGAATATCGATGGAGCCACGTTTTTTTTAAAAAGAAGAAGACGCTATGAGGCTCGCGAACGCTAAGCGCTGTCAAAACCTATTGATTTTAGCATTCGCGCGCCTCAGTGTTGTTTGTGAATACGGATGTAAATATTGTGAGCAAAACTAGCAATTATCGACATTATTCATTTATATCACAAGATGCTCATTCGGTTAACAAGACACGTGTAATACTGCATCGTCTGGCGTACATGATGTAAGAGGAACAGTTGATAATATATTAGTCTTTGTATTTTTGAACAGTATTGAATATTAGTGTAACACCAATCACCAAATTTTTTGACCTATCTGAACATAGCAAAGGTTGTTTTTATCAAAACAAATATTCAAAAACACTATGTAGGTATGTATTCAACATTCAATTTTATTAATAAAGCTTTACTTTGATTAACTTATTAAAAAAGTAAAAAAAATATTTTTATAGTAATCACTGCACAAGCTCTCGTGGTCAAGTTCAGACCAGTCAAAATCTTTAATTAAAAACCGTTTAAAATATTGGATATAATTGGATTTTTACATTAGCAAATGTTCTAGTGTCAGTTTATTTTAACCGACGTGTAGGTAGTGGTGTTATAATCACGTATTGTCTTTCGCGTCTTGTCAATTGAGAGAACCTGATTGGCAGATTCCGAAACGAAACAACTTCAGGAGGGGGATTCAGCCAATGAGATTCTCGCGACTAAAGGAGCCCACAGAACGACAGACAGCCTGCAGGCTTAGATTTTAATCTTATCGCAGCCAAAATCAGCCTTATCGACTGACTGTAGACGGACTGTTGTTGAGTGGGTCCCTTTAAGTACGCGACTGTATGAACACGGGTCAAGTATTTATCAGACGAGAGAAATGACGTCCAAGACCTAGTATGAGCAGAGCCAACATTTTTTGTCACTTTCGAGTTCATATTTTATCTGTCATTAGTGTCATTACAGTCAATGTTACGTCTTCCCTACTTTAGTCCATCTAATAAGGTTTGTGTTTGAGGTTTCATACTTTTCAGGCCGAAACAACTTTTTCTCGGCGTAACTGACAGTTTCAAGTACTGATTTTTCATTTTATCACAAGATTCTTAAACACTATATTTAAATTACAATCCATTAAAGATAAATAAATAGTAAATACAATACATACTTTTTTTAGAAATTCGTTTCGCTAAGTCACCAAGGGCACTATTACTTTACCTATGCAAGTCATCGAAGTATGACGTCACTAGTTGTATGCAAGTTACACATGGTGACGTCATACTTGCATGCAAGCCTTGCATAATGTAATAGTCCCCTTAGTTTAAAACTTGTAAACGATAAATAAATAATTTAATTTTTATTTTTTCTGTCTGTCGAAACACATTATGAAACCTTAAATCAGATGGACCAATGACTACTATACTTTTGTTTCCGCTTTTTTTTTTTTTATATTTAGGTCGACAAATTGACGCCACTCGCCTGATGGTAAGCTGAGGCGACGTCTGGCAATTGAGGGCGACTCTCACAGTACACAGGAATACTATAGAGAGTGGCCCTCAACTTGACGACCCTAAAAACTCTAACAAGCTAACCTCGTAGAGCAGTTTAAAAGTTCGAACATCAAGTTGAAGACGTCACATTAACTGGTATATTGGACCTGAGTACATGTTAATGCAAGTCCTGCATCCAAGTATGACGTCACAAGTTGTACATATTGTGATGTCATAATGGAATAGCGCCATAAGTAGAGTCAGCATCAACTACTAACAGAAGGTATCAACAATATCCAATTACAATTTTCCTAGCTTTCTGTCACTCTCGATTAGAGGTATAAATTATGCCTCCGTTGTATCTTGGAACGTTATAATATAAATCAACGCACTAATGTTTGTCGTATCTTGGAACTTGATTGCTTTGCACTAATTAAATAGGTGTGACACAATGGAACGTTAGATATCAGTTACGAGACTTATTAACCGCGCACTATGTAAGTGGGATAAAATCTTGTCACAATGACCGATCCGAAAAGTACGGATAACAAGACAGTATAGTAGGTTAATCTACGTCACTATGACGTCACCAACATGGCCGCCAATCTCTTTGTCATCTTGCGCGGCTTATATAAGTGAAAATGATGTCGGTTGATGGTATGTCCTAGTTGGTGGTGAGTTCCAGGAGAGTCGTGTAGCTGGTAGTGCACTACGCCATCTTGTTGGCGAGCGCCAGGTGCAGCGCGGCGAGCTGCGCGGTCCACTTGTCGAGCGCCGAGTAGCGCGCCGCGCCGCGCGCGCTGCCCACCAGCTCCAGCACGGAGTTCACCTGGTCGATGCGTCCGCTGATCGTGCTGGGGACAACAACATCAGATTACATAACAGCTAAGGCGGTATACTCGAACGACTTAAGCATGCCCGTATTTTTTTTTTGAATTGTTAAAGGAACATTGCAAGGTTGGAGTTTTAATTTTAACAAATACTCTACTAACAGTTGTCAAATGGTTTGTTCGATCGATGCGTGTATGATTTTTTGTTGACTTTACCACGGGAGCCCATCAGGAACATCAGTGAATTATCGTGACCGTGACCCTAATGTATGTACACCGACACTGTGTCGCAAGATCGTTAATCTACACTAGGAAATTTTGCTAAAAGCTGCATAAGAATGGCCTCATTTCTCTGTTTGAGTTTTTTGTAATACAAGGCACAAAATTACAATACTATTTTTATTATGCCGGCTGGCTCCAACTTGTTTCAAGCCCTTTTTAAACTACATACTATAAATAAATCTTACATTACAGACAGGTAAGCAGAGGTGCATTTCACACCCAAACTTTACCATTAATTTTATGGTCCCAAATAATAGGGGGCAAGCCTATTGCTTTCACCGAGCACTATATAAAGTCCATATAACTTCTGTAAATCAAAAGAAAATTCTAACAACCATGACAGATGTGTGAAGTGGAGTACTTACATTAGCCATTAAATGTATATATAGAAAAAAATATACTCACTTATCTAAAATACAAGTAACCAACAGATTCTCAACTTCCTTCTCATCAATGTTCAACTCCTTAGATATAAACGGTATGTGAATCCTAGTGTACGGCCCAATCAGTTTGATTAGTACTTGTGTTCTAATATTCCTAAGTAAATCCTCTATATGTTCTCTAATGAACGGATCGTCCATAATGTTGTTCCTATTGTGTTTGAGTATCGATTCAAAATCGTTTATGTCGTTATTCTGGTACGCCATCACTAGGTTAGTCATCGCCAGAATTTCTGGGTCGTTTTTGTAAGGTTTCGCTTCTTGAGAGTCGAATGGGTTGATACCAGACTTCATAAGCCTAGAAGGTTGAAAAAAAAGATAGATAAGCACTTAATTAATTAATATAGGTGGACTCCTACACTCTAAACACTAGACACAAGACAGAATTGGCCGAAATTGGTACATACGTAGTTGATGACATGGCATATGTTTATTGATTGACACCACGGTTCATTCGTACACGCCGCACACAGCGCTGTAGTTAGTAGTGATGTTCAAAGTTGCTATAAAGCAAAAACTTGCTAAATGCTATTTGCTATTTTTTTTTAGCATGTTATTTTGCGTGCTATTTTTAGCAGGCTGCGTACGGCAACACGATGTGTGCATTTCATTCAAGCGCGGCGACTGGTGTGTTAATTCGCAACTCGGACTCGGACTCGGACTGATAGCATGCTATATAGGTACATAACTAGGTATGCAATGCATGCTGCTGTTGCAAAAAACTGAGCGAAGTGTTAAATTTTCGAACGACAACGATTTATTTTTTAATGTTCAAACTTTTTTTTAACTGCAAAACGTATGAAAATCAATTTTTCGATGATTATATTTCGATGGTATGTCCGATTTTCATTTTTTTTTTTAACTGCAAGACGTATGAAAATCAATTTTTCGATGATTATATTTCGATGGTAACTATGTCTGATTTTCATTTTTTTTGTTCTAATAGTACATCCAGGTCACCCCCGAGTACATCCAGGTCATACCTAAGTACACCCAGGTCATCCTCGACCACCCCCAAGGTCACCCCCGAGTACATCCAGGTCATACCTAAGTACACCCAGGTCACCCCCGAGTACATCCAGGTCACCCCTAAGTACACCCAGGTCACCCTCGACGAACCCCAAGGTCACCCCTAAGTACATCCAGGTCACCCCCGAGTACATCCAGGTCATACGTAAGTACACCCAGGTCACCCCCGAGTACATCCAGGTCACCCCTAAGTACACCCAGGTCATCCTCGACGTACCCCAAGGTCACCCCTAAGTACATCCAGTTCACCCCCGAGTACATCCAGGTCACCCCTAAGTACATCCAGGTCACCCCTAAGTACATCCAGGTCACCCCTAAGTACATCCAGGTCACCCCTAAGTACACCCAGGTCATCCTCGACGAAACCTTGGTCACCCTAAGTCCATCCAGGTCACCCCCGAGTACATCCAGGTCACCCCTAAGTACATCCAGGTCACCCCCGAGTACATCCAGGCCATACCTAAGTACACCCAGGTCATCCTCGACCACCCCCGAGTACATCCAGGTCATACCTAAGTACACCCAGGTCACCTCCGAGTACATCCAGGTCACCCCTAAGTACATCCAGGTCACCCCGAGTACATCCAGGTCACCCCTAAGTACACCCAGGTCATCCTCGACGAACCCCAAGGTCACCCCCGAGTACATCCAGGTCACCCCCGAGTACATCCAGGTTCCGCCATTTGACCGATAACAATCACGAGCATGCGACGACTGGAGTGAGTGGCGCGATCCCGTCGTTCCCAGATGCTAAATGCTAATTTGCTAAAATACAACAACAATGCTAAATGAAATTCGCACACGATTGGCTGGCGTAGCGCAGCACCTGCGACAACCCATCATACGATATCGCAGATAGCATTTAGCAATATTAGAAAACCATAATAGCATTTGCTAAATGCTATATACAAATAGCACGATGCTTTATGATGCTATATGCTATATTAACCACCACTATTAGTTAGGGAGCGGGGAACATTCCCCTCCCACCGACACTTCTATTCCGAACGGCGAAGCGGACGAACGTGCGTGCGGCAAGTAGCGGTGAGCCGATAATAAGGTAGAAGTACAAACAGTACAATAGGGTAGGTGACTGTCAAATCAAATCACCTTCTTTTTATTAAATGTCAAAACGATACGCCTCATAGAAGTTTGTATGAAAAACTCAACAGTGACGTCACTATTATGTAGCGTCAAATCTGTAACTATTAGTGATTCAATTGATGACTAAAAATAAATAAAATTAAATAATAAGATTGAATACAATAAGTATAGGCGCACACTAGGCGACACGCGACAGCTCGGCGTCTAGACGCGGCGACAGGCTGCGGCAGTCAATTTCATATATTTTGTTTCCGCAGTCATCAGTCACGCTGTGAGCGCCGAGGAAGGTGCACGTGTTTATTTTCCTTTGCATTATAACCACCAAGGCAAGTGCAACTAGAGGCTCCTTATTAACTCACAAGATGAACAACAACCATCTCTCTCGAATACTCCACTACTAATGATCGCTTCCTGCATGACGTCTGTCGTAACGACTAGTCGCCGACGCTAGAGACAGCAACGCGTCTAGTCGCGACGACAGGACGCCAAACAACAACGCCGCAACAAGACGCTGCGAGTAGACGCGGCAACATGTCGTCTAGTGTGCGGTGGCTGTATACTATACTTTGGGATTCCTTATCCCCCCTAAATACAAAAACAAATAAATCTGCTGTACAATAAGTTCACTCACATATTGGCCAACACGAGGTACTTGAGGCAGGTGGTACGCCTCGGACTGCCCGACTCGTCGTAGTTTTTGAACGCCTCGAAGAAGTCCGTGTGAGCCTTCTCGAACTCACCCTCGCGAAGGTGCATTTTACCACCACACTCTGAACAAAAGAGATAAATATTGCTTTTAAAATCGTATATACTCATTAATCTCATCATTGCTAAGGGTAACCACATACATAGGTACCTACGGTCATGCCTCGTCTCAAGAAACTTAAAACAACTTGACCATTTATTGGTGTTTCTCAAGACAAGAAACCTGGTTCAGAGAAAGGTTGCCGAATCCCTCGAGGATAAAGGACTATTTATAAAACATGTACGAACTTACCTCTGATGACTCCCATGATAAGTGGGTGGGGTATGGCCGACTTGATATGTAGTGACTGTTCATAGAGAGCTTTCAACTTCTTATTATTCTTCTGTGCTGTGTACATCTGTATCTCTAGTGCGTATATTTCTAACAGTTGGGTGCCTTTTTTTAAATCATCTTCTCCTTCGTCTGTCTGTAAGATACATATAATCTATCTATCTATTATATTATTCCATATAAATTAAAATGAATTGCCGTTCATTGGTCCCCTAAAACTAGAGAATGGCTGGACTGATTTGGTTAATTTTGGTCTTAAAATATTTGCACAAACTCAGGAAAGGTTTAAAAGGTTATTTATTATTTAAGGCAGTACGAAGTTCTCAGAAACATCTAATAATAAATTAATATTACTAGAATGGTGGGAACGGGAATACGGAACGGGAGCAACCATCCAGAGCAAGTGTAAGTCACGTACTGGCTTTTGGTATTTAGGTTTAGGTATAACAAGATACCTAATATCTCGCGGGGTTTGTATTTATCACCGGTTTAGGCATTTTTAAAACAAACAAAAAGACAAATTTTACAAAAAGCAAAAAAAGGCTGAAAGATATACCTGACAGCTCTGATGCAGTTGCTTGAGTATTTTGGCTAATTTGTTGAAGTCTCCTCTGTCATAATATAGTTTACCGAGTTTTGTGTTTGTTTTGAACCATAACCTATCATTTTTTGCATCTTTCAATGCTTCTAATGTTGTTTCATAGAAATCCTGTAGTAACTCCATCTGCAATTTGCAAAGCTGATTTACCAATTAATAAATAAAGGCATTAACAATACAGTTACCTTCATATTCAGACCTAAAGTTGTAGTTCTGTAATATAGTTACAGAGTATTAGATAGCAGGATATTATCCTGCTATCAAGGGGAAAGTTTGTTTGTATGGATGTATAGTATATGTTTTTGCATATTTTTAACTCTTTCACACAAAAACTATGAGATGGATTTTTAACCGACTTCCAAAAAAGGAGGAGGTTCTCAATTCGACTGTATTTTTTTAAATGTTTGTTAATTCATATCTTTGGAATGGGCGAACCGATCTTAATTGATAGCTACTGTGCTTTCCAAGTGGGACCACTTGCAAAGCTTCAATTTCAATTTGGTACCATTTCGGTAATTTGAAGTTAATTGTTGTATCATTGACTGCTTCGGTGGCGTGGTCGGTAGTGTATCCGCCTTCGACACCGGAGTCTCGTGTTCGATTCCCGGTCAAACTTTGTGTTATGACACATACGTTTGTACCAAAGTCTGGATGTTTCATGTATAATATGTATGTATTTACAAAAAAAATGTATTTAAGTATTTATATCAGTTTATCTAGTACTCATATCACAAGCTCTGCTTAGTTTGAGACTAGATGGCGTTGTGTCAATTGTCCTAACATATTTATTTATTACTAGCTGATAGCCCGCGTGAAAAAAGTAGTTACTACTAAAGTTAGTTTACTCGTTCCCAGTTCCCGTGGGAACACATTACCGGGATAAAAAGTAGCCTATGTTACTCAGGGTGAATGTAGCTTTCCAATGGTGAAAGAAGTTTTGAAATTGGCACAGTAGTTTTTGAGTTTATTCATAACAAACATACAATTTATCAACTTTTGTATTTTTAACCAAAGTTGACAGTAACGTAGTTCATTCATCAGAATAACACATCATAATTACAACATAGTATAAAACAAAGTTGCTTCCATTCTCTATGTATTATGTATGCTTAGATCTAAACTATGCAAGGGACTTTCATGCGGTTTTCATCAATGGATAGAGTGGTTCTCGAGGAAGGTTTTTGTGTATAATTTGGCAAGCAGGCAAAGCCGCAGGCGACCACTAGTAGGTTATAATTTATGAAGACAAAATATTGTGTAAATTGGCCAATTATTTTTGCCTTGGACTAAGAAAACTCCTTTGACTTTTGTTGTAATAAGATTGATTCCTTATTAAACCATTTTTTTTTTACTTTCACTTCTGTAATTTAAGTCAGTAGATTAACTTTGTCCGTTACACTAGGATTGTGGCCTGCATTGCTTATACCAGCTACTTATGTTTTGGAATTTCCGAGTGTTCTTCAAAAAAGTTTTTATTAATCAATTAAAGTTAGTATATTTTGTACACTACAGATGGACTATTGTCATTTATGCTTACACGCCACAACTATAGCACTAATTTGAAGGAAATTTGGTTTAAAACAATATGTGGCCTTCGGTGACAACAATGTAAGTTGTGTCTATTTGTCATTTATCTTGTCACTCAAATTAACAGAGGAATAAACAAATGGTACATACATTTCTTGATGTGGAAATATAGTCAAGTATGGAGTTAATTGACTTCTCTGAGTGATTCCTGGTCACAGCACTCTTGATATATGTTAACAGTTGCTTGTACCGTACCATCATCTCTGTAAAGTTGCTCTGGAATACAATACATTATAATAGTAAAAATACATGTCAATATGAAATGCAAATTAAACTTTCAAAGGTACTAACAGAAAATAATTCGCACAAATTTGCACTCAAACTTAAATTTCTTTTTTTTTCTGCAATAAGAGAAGTAGTAATGGGAATTTTATACATATTTATATCTTATGGTTGTTGAAGCTTTTCAATTGCATACAATAAAACATACCAATTTAAAATTAATTTTGATCATTTGTTTAAGTGCTTTAAAACCCCACTCGCCCTTCTCGCCACCCTCAAGTTCAAGCACTTTCTGGAAGCTAAGAAGTGCAGCTTTTGGCTCATCTTCTTTCAAAGCTTTACTATTGTAATATTGATTCTCTAAATCTACATCTGGTTCCGAGTTGCTGTCCTCCGAGTATTCCTGCAAACATAATATTGTTACAAATGCACACGGAACATAAAAACATGCAGTCGACATTCGGCAAATAAACGGTAATATTGTGTATTTTACAATTATCGTTACCATATTATCTGTATAAGCGAAATAATAATGGAGGAGAAATAATAAAGGAATTAAGAAAAGAAAAATGAGAAAGACGTCAGGCGTTACATTATTGTCAAAAATAGGTTTAATGAGAAGTCACTTACTAATCCATAATCTTCTTCTTCTTCACACATGTAATCATCATCATTGTCAGACATTGTAATAAATAACTTTCTTAATTCTTAAATATTAATAAAGGTTATTTGTTGAAATAATACACTACGAAAACGATTATTACCGGAATTGACACTAATGACAGAGGAAACAGAAGGTGACATTGTGATGATTTTGACAATGACAACTAGCTCAAAAAAAGGTGACGCTGATCTAGTCATAGATCTAGTGCTCCAAGCGTTGGGTTTTTTGAGTTAGTTTCTCTACTCAAAGGTTGGGTTGGATGTTGGTATAGTTGGTAATAGAAGTCATACCGTACAGAGGGTACGGTATGACTTCTATTTCTGTGGATCCGATGCGAAGGACCGACCAAACCAAGAATTGCTTCAAGGACCAAACCAACATCCAACCCAACCTTTGAGTAGAGAAACTAACTCAAAATGTTCAGAATGCAATATTACCTATTGGCTATGGCATAGACGTTCGTCGAGAGCTCATTAATAAAAACTACGTTGAGAGACGTATATTACTCGGAACGAGACGAGACTACGATAGCGCGTTTACATTGGCGACTTAAAACGAGCACGAGCGTTTGTAGCGATGTTTACAAACAGGGCGCTCGTGCAGGCTCGCCGCTCGACATAACTCGCGAGTGGGGTGCTATCCTCGGTGGCGGTCTTTGTTTGGGACACGCTTCAAAGGGATTCGTGGTCAACGCGAACTACCAATTTAGACACTCGCGTTGATTCACCGTTGAAGGACTCGCCGTTGAAAGAGTGTACGTACTTTTCTCCCCGTATGCGAATTTTATTACGAAAACACTACAATACAATGAAGTAATGAGGAAATGCTATTATTTATTTATTTTATTTTTTTTATTTTATTAGGAAACTCAACAGCTTATTTACAAATGATACACTACAATTAGAGTAAATACATGAAATTGGTATCTTAAGCCAATTAACGAGTTCCACGACATTTGCAAGGACTCGAAAAACTGGTAGTAGATGATAAGCTAAACTAAACTAAACCATAATTAGGTAATAATTAGGTAATTAGGTAATACAAGGTATTGAATCGCTCTTATATAAACGCGACTCAATACCTTGTACTAATACATATTATGTATCTATGATGCTGATGTTTAACACAAAAAAGAACAGAATTGATAATTAAACAAACATTAGTACAGTCTATTTACTAGACAGTACATGGATTATCTGTCTACGATAGGATTCTTTAGAAGAATGGAAGATATCTACACTTTCAAAAGTTTCGGTATAAGTGCGAAGAAGTCGTGTCATTACAGCATTCTTACCATAATTGGTTCTATGGAAGGGTATATTAAATAGATGTGTGCCTAGTTCGGTATCGCGGTGTTGCGAACTTTACGGCTGATAGGAGATCAGAACTCTGGAGGCCACCTCACAAAATGTCAAAGAGCAGCAGCATATCCAGCATCTTACGTCTGTCCTCGAGAGAGAGCAGATGGTAGCGGCTACAGTCACGGGGATAAGAATTGTGACGTTTTCCACATTTAAAGTTAACGTACTTTACAAATCTCTTCTGCAGGATCTCAATTCTATCGTTGTACACATTATATTGGGGTGACCAGATTGGGCTACAATACTCAAGAACGCTGCGCACGTAGGCATAGTACACAATTTGCAGACTATGGTGGTTTGAAAAGGGCTTACACGTACGCATCACAAACCCAAGACTACGAGAAGCTTTGTTAACAATGGTATCAATCTGCTGGGAGAACAACAACTTGGAGTCAAGTACCATACCGAGATCTCTCACCAGTTCAACTCGTTCGATTTTATTATTGTCAAACCGATATGGAAACTTTATCGGATTGCTGGAACGAGTGAAACTAATATATTGGCACTTCGAGACATTGACGGTTATATTGTTCCGCAAATAGTACTGGTATAACGCATTCAGATCACGCTGAATAAGTTCACAGTCTAGTCCTGATTTAACACACATATATATTTTCATGTCATCCGCATACAATAAATGACTGGCATTTTTAAAACACGACTGAATGTCGTATAAGTAAGCACAATAGAACAGCGGGCCAAGAAGAGAGCCCTGGGGTACACCAGAGGGAACATCCACGAAGTCGGACCTCAAACCACCGACAACCACAGCCTGCGACCTGTTGGATAAGTATGAGCTCATCCATCTCAAAAGATCACCATGGATTCCAAGGCGCTGCAGTTTTGCAAGCAGAATGACGTGGTCCACACGATCGAAAGCCTTTTCAAAATCCGTGTAAACCACGTCAACCTGCCCACACAATTCCATATTATTCAGCACATAATCGCTGAACACCGCTAAGTTCGACACGGTCGATCGCTTTTTAATAAAACCGTGCTGATTTTGACCAACAGCGTTGGATATCAATGGGTAAATGTTCCTATAAATGATCTTTTCGAATACCTTACTTAGGGCGCTCAAGATTGAAATTGGGCGGTAATTCTTTATGTCAGATTTAGGGCCCTTTTTGTGTATTGGTACAATGTGATCTGACTTCCACTTAGAAGGAAACACACACTCGTTCAGGGACCTGTTAAATAGTAAAGCTATTGGTTTGGCCAGACTAGATGCACAACGCTGCAAGAAAACAGAAGGGAGGCCATCCACTCCTGCACCCTTTGTACCATCAAGCGCACGCAAAACACACAGTACGGTGCTCTCGTCTATGATTAAGCTTGATAAAATATTAGCTGAGTCATTTAAGCCCACAGGAACTATACCAAGATGGATACTTCTGGGTTTTAGGTTTCTTACTCAGAGGTATAAATTGTTCTACCCCCAGTTGTATTTGTTCATAGAACGCACCAACCGCACCGTCGACGGAGTCTGCCACCAATGTCATATGCCAGTTTATCGCACCAAAAAATCGTTAAGGCCCCCATAGTCACCTCTGTAATAATTATGTCGTGGCGCGTTTATATTTGCCAAGGGGGTGTACAAGATTTCACTGCATTCCATATACAATGCGGGATGATGGGGTACCTCACGGAGTAAAGGATTCTCACTTTTAGACACAACAATAGGTGTTGTTGAAAAACATAGGTCTAAAGTTCTATTGATGGCATTTCTTACTAGATTGAACTGTGAAAGGCCCTGAATGCTCATGCTATCTGAAAAACCAATAGCGGCGTTACGCAACTGTTGCGTAC
The DNA here is from genome assembly GCA_963556515.1 of Nudaria mundana. Lineage (NCBI taxonomy): Eukaryota > Metazoa > Arthropoda > Insecta > Lepidoptera > Erebidae > Nudaria > Nudaria mundana. The sequence continues at coordinate 24,186,401 of OY748287.1, forward strand.
ACATGCTGGTTACTGAATAGCCTTCATCTGACCAGGCCAGGCATGGCAAATTAAAATCACCCAACGGCATGTAGTCCTGATCACCATACTCAGTCTGCATTTCACTCATAGTTTGCGCGATATACTCGAGCTGGGACGGAATGAGGTTCGCATTCGGAGGGTAGTAACTCAATACAATGTGAACATCCTTAGGGCTACCAATGCTTGAACCATGCAGTGTAACCTGTAACAATTCCGCACCATTGCACCTCACCACGCGACGCTGGCTACACTCAAACCTACGATTGACGCACATTACTACCCCTCCCCCACTCTTTTTATTATACAACGACAGATCACGGTCCTCACGAAAGATTACGTATCTGTCATCACAGAACTCAGCGTCCAGAACATCGCCCTTCAACCATGTCTCAGTAAGGAATATGATGTCATAACTGGCAGACGAGATGTTGTTGAATGCGTCCAGCACTTTAGTTTTCATTCCTCCTACGTTTTGATAATAAAAAAAAGTTTTGAAAATTGAAGTTTATAGATCCGACATTGGATCCCAAACATCGAAACCACAAGGACAAACAAAAAAACCGGTCAAGTGTGAGTCGCACTCGCCCACAAAGCATTCTGTATCAAAATGTCTTAAATATTTATTATATTCTGATTTTTAGTATAGAGGCACCAGAAATAAATCATTTGTGAAAGTTTCAACTTTCTAACTATCTCGGCTCATAAAATACAGCTTGGTTCCCGTTTTACCGTTTGGGTTCGGAACCCAAAAAATTATGATGTGCACTGAATGTTCACGAATGTTTTCAGACTCGGATTTCGGACTCATAGTGTGAGAGAGTATAATGAAGTCTTGATACCCCTAGATATAGATCTGTTCTGCACAAGGCCCTGCATAATTAAACGACGCATGGGTGACAAGTTCTTTGGCGAGACAAAGGTCGCTGTCGGTGAACTCAGTTAACGAGGCACGCGTTTTATTGTAATATTGGACTGTTATGCTAGTAATAATTGTATGATTGCAGTACTGTGTTGGGAACGCCATAGAAACAGAAGCTTAATATTTATGAACGTCTCGTCGAAACTTTCGACGAGGCGAACCGCGAGACGAGTGTCTAAACCCAGCATGGAGAGTCACCCACAATCGTTGGAAGTTGCCCAGGCGGGCGGCGGCGTCAATTTGGGGAACCTTATATAAAAAAACGGTAATATGAGACAAATTCAGATTTAAGTGTTCGGTCGATGTTCGGAGTCGCTTAACGTCTCGAGTTCAATTTCAGGGTAGAATCAAATATTTTTCATTTTAATCAAAATCTTTGTGGGATCTTTAACCGTTTCCACATCAATATCAGATCAAATTATACTTGGAAACATATTATAAATTTCTAGGCAACGCATTCGTGATTTTGCTTGCTAAATAAAACTCCGTGCTTGTGATCGACTCGCACTCGAAACTTTTAAAATGACACTTGACATTGACGGTCATTTCATTCAAACAACAGTCATTTCATCCATGAGCGGCTGTGTGTATTGTGTTGTGTATGTGTATAGAGCAACGCGGACGTTGTATAGTGTCATCGTATGCTACGCTGAGTGATCATTGGATGCTGTGGCAGCCAATGGTGGTGCTAGGAGAAATCATTATAAAATTGGCGGGAAAAGTTTTTTATTATTTATTCTCTCGGTGATATAAAATGTAATATAACTTTAACACAAAAGGGTGCAATACTATGTAACATAATATATTTATCGTTTACATAACATTATATATAGTTTGTTTTAAAGATATTAATATTTTATAACTTTGACAATCATAATGCGCCCTTTATGTACTACTTTTTGATTGGACGAGCTACTAAAAAACTAAAAACATAGTAATTGTCCAAATCCTACAATGAACGTTTACAGTTTGATATAAATTGAATTTATTAAAAGCTTTGCTAGTTTTATTTAATAAAATTTTGAATTCTTTCTATTGATATTTTGTTTGTTACTAAGAGTTTAGAATTTGTGTTGTTAATACCACATTCATAATAAAATAATAGGCAACGGGTTTTTGACATACGAAAGATTAAGGTGATCTTCGGTACACAACCAAAAGTGGAGGGAAACATAGAGATATGGAGGGAAATAAGACCATTTAAACGAGGGAAATCGGTTCATCTTCTCAACTCTAAAACAATTCGCTTTCATTCAGTTTTTGTTGGTTGTTGTTGGTCGTTCATCACATATATTATATTGAAATCAAATTTCAGTTAGTAGTGCTGTGTTGTATATACGTTAGCCACAATCCTACCTGTAAGTAAAATAAAATGGCACCTGTCGTCGGCAAGGAAAATCTACTCAATGAGTTTAATAAAGTACACATCAAGGTTAGTTACGATATTAAAGTTATGTACCTATAAAGCATAAATAATAATTAGATTATCTAATTACTACTACGCCGTTTCTCATTACAGTCACCAGTCAAAAACAATGTATTGGTTACTCGCGACGAAAATGCAGAGTCGAGCGCTATGGAAGTGGAAAATAAAAGCGAGGTTTTAGAATTTGACCCTCAGCTAGAACCTCTATTAAGAGATAACCCGAGACGATTTGTAATATTTCCTATCAAGTACCCTGACATATGGGATATGTACAAGAAAGCTGAAGCCTCGTTTTGGACTGTGGAAGAAGTGGACCTATCTAAAGTAAGATTTCGACTTTGACTTCGCAAGACTTCGACGTTGTCAGGCACATTTATTCGAAACTGCCCGAGCCTCATCAGAAAGAAACTTGGGCTCCTCAGCATCCAATACATTACATATGCTAAACTGTAAACAAATTCTATTACAAGTTGCATGTATTTATAAAATGTTTTTTTTTAAGGACTTAATGGACTGGGAGACTCTCAAAGACTGTGAGAAGCACTTCATCAAGCATGTGTTAGCGTTCTTCGCAGCATCAGATGGTATAGTGAATGAAAATTTAGTGGAGAGGTTCTCACAAGAAGTTCAGGTTACAGAAGCAAGGTGTTTCTATGGTTTCCAGATTGCCATTGAAAATGTACACTCTGAAATGTACTCACTACTGATTGACACTTACGTTAGAGATCCACAAGAGAGGTAAGACACTTTACCCAATCTTCATGTTAAGAAAGTAGAGGTCATCTTCATAGCTAAACAATAATAATATTAAGTTCACCTCAGCTAATTTAATTGGCATTGTCTTTTCAGGGAATTCCTATTCAATGCCATTGAAACACTGCCATGTGTGAAGAAGAAGGCAGACTGGGCGTTGCAGTGGATCAGCAGTAAGTCAGCGACATTCGGCGAGCGTATAATCGCGTTCGCAGCCGTCGAGGGCATATTCTTCTCGGGCAGCTTCGCGTCCATATTCTGGCTGAAGAAGCGCGGCCTGATGCCCGGGCTGACATTCAGCAATGAACTGATCTCCAGAGACGAGGGGTTGCACTGCGACTTCGCGTGCCTGATGTTCAAGCACCTGGTGCAAAAGCCCAGTGCGGCGCGCGTGCTGCAGATCGTGCAGGACGCAGTGCGCATCGAGCAGGAGTTCCTCACCGACGCGCTACCCGTGCGGCTACTGGGCATGAACTGCGAACTTATGGCGCAGTACATCGAGTTCGTGGCCGACCGCTTGCTGCTGGAGCTCGGCGCAGAGAAGCACTACCACACCAAGAACCCCTTCGACTTCATGAACCTCATCTCGCTCGAGGGCAAGACCAACTTCTTCGAGAAGAAGGTCGCTGAGTATCAGAAGTGTGGTGTCATGGCCAACCAAATAGACAATGTATTTACACTGGATGCTGAATTTTGAACTTACTACAATATTTTAGTACACACACTTGGGTGCACTGAGAAACCTGACAATATTCAGAGAAGTGAGAGGGTGTATGACTTGACATGAATTTTTATATTTTGACATGAATTTTACTGAGTGTATTCATTTCTCATTATCACTTGTTTTACTTAATAGTAGTATTGTAAATATTAATACATAATAAGATAAGACAAAGTTTACTATGTATTTGACGTTACACTATTTTTGACATTGCATTTAAAGTTTGAAACATCACATGACTTGTCAATATTTACGATTAAGTAATTTTTCTAATGATTTTTTATTAGTGAATATGTAGTATTTTTAGCAGATGATAAGTACCTATATTATAAATAAGTACCTACTATTATTTTTATAACACTAGGTACTTAGGACGAATGCACATATATTAACTAGACGAGAATCTATGAAGCCCGGGAGGTGACGTACGATATTTTTAGTTATAAAATGACTATAAATAAGATCCTATTATGTAAATTATCCCTAATTTGATATCTATGTAAAATCAGTTGATCAGGTATTTTCAGATTATAAAATTGGTTTTAAGATTTGGATTGGCAATGATTCGATAAGATAAAGGGACATTGCCCAATAAAATGTCAGAACTCAACACACCAATACCTGTTTTGTGACTAATCTATTACCTACCTACCTAATAAGAGAGTAATATAATACTATAATAGGTATACTTATGTACTTAATAAAACCTGTGATAATAATTAAACTTATCTTCAATATTAATTTAAGAACAATACCTGCCTGCTTTATCTGGACATAGGTATCAGCTGGACTCGGAAACACATTTGTCCTAGACCACAAAGAAACTTAAAGAGATGTAGCTGTACCAGGTACCTACATACAGTTTGCGAGGCCTAAGCTGAATGAGCTTTCCATTTTGTGTGAGTGATCACGAAAAGTAGAGTAATAAAGCTGTGTCTAAAACAGGTCATATAGGTACGTTCATGTAGTCGTACGTGCACTCGCACAAATGCTAAAGCCCCCCATATACGGGTGTCCCTTCGTCCAGCATACTCACCATGGAATCCTGATATTTCATGAATGCCAAAAAATGTAAAATAATATAAAATAACGTTTATTATATTTGAAATTTTTAGAAAATTATTTAGATTCGTCAAAAGTTGGTGTGACTCTACCGTGCTGAAATAGTGCTAATTAGGTGTCCGTTTCGACTGCTCGGCCACTATGTCGTAGAAAAAAAAAACTTATGTCAGCATTTCGAAGGAATTTGTAAAAGACGAACAGTGAAAACCGCAAATTCGAAGAGTCAATATTTAGAAAGTTATAAGGATTTAACCGTGGCCACGCAGTCCGCACGAATTCAACTGCGCGGCCACCAGTTCTCTTAAACGGAGCTACGTACAAGTCTAATTCTTTTTGCTAATAACTGATACGATTTCGAAGAAAATGTAGATGATAAAAATAAAGCCCTACTGTTTGGACTTCACGACCTACAGCACTCCAAAGTTATGGCCGCGCGGTTCGCTTTATGCGGACTGCGCGGCCACGGTTTTTCGGACCTTAAACGGAGCTTAGTAGAAGTCCCATTATTTTTGCTAATTACAGATACCATTTCGAAGAATATGTAGACAGTATGAATAAAGCCTAAAATTAAGAACTACTCGACCTACAGAACTTAAAACCTATAATCAATGGAAAAAATAGGGCGACCAAGATTTATAGTGTGTGAATCCAGTCTAAATTCCATTTTAATATCATAGTGTGATAATATATTTATATATCTATTTATATAAAAGAAAGTCGTGTTTGTTACAACACTTATAACTCGAGAACGGCTGGACCGATTGCCATGGTTTTTGATTTGTTGGATTTGTTTCCGTCACGAATAGCAGAATACATCTTAAAAACAATGAAATAGATGCTGATTTGTTTATTACATGTAAAACATTAGTTGTACAATCCTGTCAAATAGTGTAACAACAATTTTTTTTTTGGAGCTTATGGCCTGGTTGCTGAGAACTTTAAGCAAAAAAATTTTTTTTTTTCTGAAGACGTGCGTTCAGAAATTTATTTTTTGTAAAATGTCTACAAAGTTCAGGTAGTGTTATATTTGTTTGTTTTAGCCATTAATTTTCGAATTATATTATTTATTAATTATTTAATTTTTAATTCCAGAAAATAATACCTAAGATTTATTCTACAGTAAAAACATAAAATCATCGGAAAGGAACAAAATAAAAAAAATAAAAAATCAGTTGGTAAAGGTTATAAGAATAAGGAAAAAAATTCTACAGGTTAACAAAAGTGTAAATGTCTTTTTATAGGTTGTATATGATTTTTCTTGATAAGAAATTCATATGTAGTGGTTATATACTCTTTGAGCTATTGTCTATGTCTCGAAAGTAGTCACTGTTATTATATTTGGTGGTTTTATGCAAGTGCACATTTTAATAACAATGCCGCGTCCTAGAAGATCTAATCTTTCCCAGCGAAGCCGTAATGCAATTAGGCAACGGAATATCGCGAGTCAATTATCTGATGCAGAACGAGAAATTGCACGAGAACAGCGCCGCGTTAGTATGGAGCAAAGAAGGGCCTTAATTCGTGCTTCTCAAACACAAGAGCAAAGAGAGGCAACCCGTGAAACGGCTAGGTTAGAAACGAGAAATCGTCGAGCTTATCGTACAGATGAACAGAGGAATAATCTTCGAAGTGCAAGAAGAAATGGTTCAAGTATTGATTTGAATCGAGCAGCGTTTCTGTATGATGGCACCATCGACTACAGCTTGCATCGTTTAGTTTGCATTGGTCCAATGGACGTTGTTTGCCAGCATTGTGGAGCATTGAAGTTTGCTGGTGAAACGCCTGGTTTGTGCTGCCTTAGTGGTAAAGTGAAATTACCATTATTGGTCCCGCCACCAGAGCCATTGTGCTCCCTGCCTCCTGCCCCCTCCATGACGAAACACTAGAATCACGACATTTTCTAGCGAACACTCAAAAATACAATGTCTGTTTCCAAATGACTTCATTTGGGGCGGAAATTATCGAAGAACACGGATATAATCCGACATTTAAGGTAATTTACGTTAAAAACTTTATTTTCTATCATTGTAAAAAAAATCTGGAATGTAGTTTGTTAGATTTCTGTATTTGTCTCTGAAATAAAAATGGCATGTGATTATTTGAAAAAAAAAGAGTTTGTAAAAAAAGTGTTTGTAAATCTAACTATAACTATGGTTTTGACTTTACAGATTCAAGGCCAGATTTGCCATCGCATTGGATCATTGCAACCTATAGAAGATGCACAGCATAAATTCTTGCAAATATACTTCATGGGCAATATGGAAGAACAACTTAACCGGCGTCAAGGGATCAACACAGCTACGAAAAGAGCAATTCTCCAAGATCTGCAGCAAATGCTTCATGAACATCATGCATTGGTCAGGCTGTTCAAGACTGCTTTAGAGCGCATGCCAAGTGATGACTATAAAGTTGTGATCAGAGCAGATAAAAGACCAGCTGGAACACATGAACGCACATTTAATGCTCCAACAATCGATGAAGTGGCAATCCTGATTGTTGGTGAAAACTTGGAAACACGTGATATTGTACTTACACGACGCAATACTGGGCAACTACAAAGAATATATGAAACACACCGTTCATATGACGCGTTACAATACCCGCTGATGTTTTGACAAGGAGACGATGGATATCACTTTAATATCAAAATGATTAATCCATTGAATGGTAAGATCAATATTGTTGTTTTCATTTTAACTTGATATACATTTTATTCTGTTTGCTTTTAGTACTCAAAAAAAGTTGTAATTTCTAATTTAGTAGAGAGTAGCTGTAAGAGTCGTTAACCTATTACGGGTTCTAAAATACAACTTTTACTGCATTTGTTTCAGGTGAGGAATTTACCAAGAAGGTTAGTTCGATGAATTATTACGCATATCGTTTGATGATTCGTGAAAATTCTGACAATTATTTGTTGTGATTTCGTCGACTGCTTCAACAATATTGCGTTGACATGTACGTTAAAATCGAAACGGAACGCCTGACTTTCATTCGGTTGAATCAAGCTAAAGTGCGTTCGGAAGAGTATATCCATTTACGCGATGCAATTAGCACAGAAGGAGATTCAGAAAATGTTGGTCGATTGACTATTTTACCGGCGACATACATAGGTAGCCCGCGTCATTTGCATGAATATGCGCAAGATGCAATGACATATGTTCGTAATTATGGTCGGCCAGATCTATTCATTACATTTACATGTAATCCGAAATGGATAGAAATTATTCAATTGCTGCTTCCCGGACAAACATCAAGTGATCGACACGACATCACCGCACGTGTTTTCAGGCAAAAAATTCGGTCACTAATGAATTACATTGTTAAGCAACACGTCTTTGGGAATACTCGATGCTGGATGTATTCAATCGAATGGCAAAAACGAGGCCTACCGCATGCTCACATTCTGATTTGGTTAGTCGAAAGAATTCGGCCAGATCAAATAGATGACATCATATGTGCGGAGATTCCTGCTCCTGAAACCGAACCAGACCTACATGATGTTGTAGTCACGAATATGATTCATGGACCGTGTGGCACTATCAACCGACAATCACCGTGCATGGTCGACGGCAAGTGTTCCAAACGGTATCCACGAAAATTGACGGCAGAGACCATTACAGGCAACGATGGTTATCCATTGTATCGGCGTCGATCGCCCGATGATAATGGTAGAACTATCACAACTAAAGTGAAAGGAAACGATTTCGTAGTTGACAACAGTTCGATTGTTTCATATTCGCCACTTCTTTCCAAACATTCAAAGCACATTGTAATGTTGAGTATTGCAATTCGGTCAAGTCAATTAAATACATTTGCAAATATGTCACGAAAGGGAGCGACATGGCGGTTTTTGGTATCCAAACATCCAATAACAAAGATGAAATCACGCGGTATCAAGTTGGTAGATATGTGAACTGCAATGAAGCAATTTGGTGTATATTTTCATTCCCTATTCACGAACGTCATCCCACTGTTTTACATTTGGGGGTGCATCTAGAGAACAGTCAGAGAGTATATTTCACAGCGTCGAATGCTGATCAACGTGCCGAAACACCTCCAGCGACAACACTGACCAGTTTCTTTGCGATTTGTCAAAGCGATCCGTTCGCACGAACTTTGCTTTACTCAGAAATGCCACGTTATTACACTTGGAACGCTACATCGAAGAAATTTCAACGTCGGAAGCAAGGCGATGCAGTTCCTGGTCATCCAGATATGCGTTCTACTGATGCTCTTGGTCGTATTTACACAGTACATCCGAAGAATGATGAATGTTTCTATTTGCGGTTGTTGCTGGTACATGTTCGAGGGCCAACATCATTTGAATCACTACGAACTGTTAATGGTATCGTGTGCCCCACATTTCGCGCAGCATGTCAAGAGCTAAATTTGCTTGAAAACGATACTCAGTCTTGCATCATGCGCGTTACAGTGCGGACGTGTTAAGGCTACGGCACAAGTTATTGTTTACGTATTGTGTGGCGCTCGCTACACCGCCCTATATTCACTATGAGCGCAAATCTCATAGCGAATGAGGTGCTGGCATTCCTACAGTACCAGCTGGATGTGATGGATGAAGTCAGCGTCATGCAGATCTGTACTTCAAACTTCATGGAAGAGGAGATTCGCAGTGCCAAGGAGCTGCTGTACGCGTCACTGAACATAAGTGACCGAATGCCGTCTCGCCGGAGAGATGAAAAAGGAGCCCGAAGCCTTCAGGACATCATCAGCGTGCTGAAGGTGACCGAACCCGATGACGTGCCCACTTTCGTGGCTAAAAGGTTGGGGCGACTACCTCCGGTCACGTTTGACCACGTCGACGTCACCAGACTCCTAAAAGACATAGTGTCTCTTAAGGCAAGTCTGGCCGATGTGATGCTCAAGTTTGAAGCCTCACAATCCACCATCACCGACCTACGTAACGAGGTAAGAGAGTTACGGGATGCCACATCGGTATCGAGGTCAAGCGAGGCTTCAAACAATATCAACAAACATGAAGCATTAGTACGTTCACCGGCGACGACTGATTCAGCGAAATCTGAAACTTCGTCGCTGGCAGTTGCATCGTCGCGCAGTGACCCCATTGTCCCCGCGCGCCCCGCCACGATCCCCGCTGCGCAGGCACGTGTCACGTTGACGTCACCTCCACGAGTTAGCTATGCGGCTGCCGCGAGTTTGCCCGCCGCTAAACATCTGGATCCGGATACTGATGGATTTCTTAGAGTCCAGAAGAAACGCAGGACTCAACCCTGCCGAAACAAGTGTGGTACTTCACCCACAGGGCCCAACTTCCTGTTGAGACCTGCTGTACCCACCACGCTGCTGTATGTCTCGCGCCTGCATCACTCCACAAAGACCAAGGACATCGTGGAGTACATCACAGCCAAGACCAAGTACGTCGTGAGGGTGGAGCCTTTGGAGTCGCGTCACAACGTGAACTTCAAGTCGTTCGTGGTGCGTGTGCCGTCGACGGCTCTGGAAACCTTCACCAAAGAAGACTTGTGGCCGAGGGGTGTGGTGTTCCGGCGGTTCCGGGGCAGGCCGAGAGACAACGCCGAACAAAAGGCACAAAGGAATGTGTCGACATAGATTTAAGTTTTATGTATAGATATGTATTTTAGGTTTAGGTATTTATTATTATGGGCCTTGATGCCTAATCAATATTTATATTATTATGTATTCTTAGTTTTAAGGTATATATCTATGGGCCGTAGATAAGTTTGTAAGACCTGTAACTAGTCTAAGTTGCCTGAAATAAAAGTTTAAATAAATTAAATAAAAATAAAAAAAAATAAAAATTGGGACACGACAATCGCTGAAGCAATTATTTCTGCATCTCCAAGTCAGATACGCACATTATTTGCTATCATCATTTCAACATGCTTCCCATCGAACCCACGTGACCTGTGGAACAAATACAAAGATAACATGTCAGAAGATATTTTACATCGAATTCGCGTCAGCTCAAGAAATTCCGATCTTGAGGTGAATGAGGAGATCCATAACCAGACTTTGCTCTTGATCGAAGATATGTGTTACCTCATGTGCGGCAGTTTGTTAGTTAGGTTAGGAATGCCAGCGCCAGATCGCGGAATGAATGACGCATTTAATAGAGAATCAAAAAAGCCGAAGCCAAAAATTAAATGATAATAATTTTAAACTTAATATAAATGGTAAAATAATATCATCAGACTTCGAGGTCCCTAACGAATTTGAAAATTTTTTCTCCCGAATTCCTGTAGATTTGACAAAAACCCTAGGCTCTTCAACCCCCATTGCAGAATCTTTGTTAAAAGCAAACTTTCCTTGTTGTAACGTTATATTTAAATTCAGTAAAGTTAACATAAACACCACCTTAAAAACTTTTAAATCTTTAAATATCAAGAAAACAGCTGACCTCTGGGGCATCTCTGTGTATTTAGTAAATTCTTTTGTTGAAATGGTTGCTCCTGAACTAGTGATAATATTTAATAATTGTGTTGATAGTGGTGTGTTCCCTGATTTAATGAAATCTAGTAAATTAATTCCCCTGTTTAAATCGGGTAGTACTTCAGATCCGTCCAATTTCCGTCCCATTTCTGTACTACCTACATTTAGTAAAATTTTTGAAAAAATTATGCTTAATCAAATGCAAAATCACTTTAACGTTAATAAACTATTACATACAAAACAATTCGGTTTCACTCGACTCGACTGATGCCGGAATTAAATTATTAGAGTGTATATACAGGGCCTGGGATGAGTCATATGATGCTTATGGTGTATTCTGTGACTTATCTAAGGCCTTCGATTGCGTTCAGCACCAGACTTTAATTAAGAAACTTGATCATTACGGAATCCGGGGGACGGCCTTGAATTTCGTCAATTCTTACTTAAGTGATAGGGTCCAGAAAGTAGTGATCAATGGTAAACAGTCACCTGGTTCTCCTGTAGCAATGGGGGTACCGCAGAGTTAAATTTTGGGACCTTTTCTTTTTCTAGTATATATTAATGATCTCCCTCACCTCATAAGAGACGACCACGAGGTAGTTTTGTTTGCTGATGACACTTCTTTAATATTTAAAGTTAAACGTGGACAGCGCGTACTTGACGATGTAAACATTGCCCTCTCTAGGGTAGTCCACTGGTTTTGTGCTAATAATTTATTATTAAATGAAAATAAAACTAAATGTGTAAGATTCACCTTACCTAATGTAAGACTTGTTAAAATCAGTGTTAAGGTTAGGGATGATATAATAGAATTGGTCGATGACACTGTCTTTCTGGGCATAACGTTAGACTCCAAATTGCAATGGGGGCCTCATATCGGGAAAATTTCGGCCAGGCTTAGTTCAGCAGCCTATGCTGTCAAAAAGATCCGACAACTTACAGACATTAAAACGGCGCGTCTTGTCTACTTCAGCTACTTCCACAGTATCATGACATATGGCATACTACTGTGGGGTAACGCTGCCGATATTGAATGCATCTTTGTGTTGCAGAAGAGGGCTGTCCGGACTATCTATGGAATGGGGTCTCGGAAGTCATTAAGAGATAAGTTTAATTAAGCATATTAACATCCTTACAGTGTATTCACAGTATATTTATGAAATCTTATTGTATACCCACAAGAACAAAAGTAAATTTGTGAAAAATAGTGATAATCATAATCTAAACTTAAGAAATAAGGATAAACTGGCTGTTCCTAAATTTAGGCTTCATAAAGTGAGTAATTCTTTTGCGGGGAACTTTATTCGAATGTACAATACATTGCCAACCGAAATAGCAAATTTATATGTTAATAAATTTAAAAAACTAATAGAACGTAAATTGTGCCATAAAGCTTATTATAGTATTAATGATTTCTTAGATGACAAGGCTGCCTGGTTGTAACACGAATTGCTCCTTTCTAAATAACTCTGTATTAGATTTAAGATGAAATATTTTGGAAAAAAGCCGAACTGAGTTTCTTGAGGGCTCTTCTCAGTCTCGTTGCATTTTGGAACCCTCGGTAGAGTCACACCAACTTTTGACGAATCTAAATAATTTTCTAAAAATTTCAAAGATAATAAACGTTATTTTATTTTATTTTATAGGTACTTAGTCTTTGACGCAATAATATTCAACATAAACGTACAGGAACTATATGTTATAGGTAATAATTAAATTTATAAAATGTTAATGCAGTTTATTTTATTGCCTGTATTTTAACACTGCCCGGTTGACGATAATAGAGGTTCACGGCCATTCACGCCGTATCGTAACTGGCTGCGCGCGTGGTCAAACTCGTATAGAAGTGCGCGCATCTACTCTGGCTCGCCATAGCGTTCCTTACTATCGTCACGCGCAGCAGTCAGTACACACAGTAAAACGAACTCAAATGGTTTATTGCGTCGCGTACGAATATATGAAATCAGAATATTGCATTTAGGATAACTTGAATGTAAAGAATGAAACTCGTTTTTTTGTTAATTAAACCATGGAAAACATCTTATTATAAATTATAGTTACATACGTTTCACATAACACGATACATTCTTTTTTCCAGAACGATGGGTAGAAAACGACGACTTCAATTCTTGATACCTTTACCTTACCCATTATATATATAACTAGTCTGAAATACTAAACAATATGTATATTGTTATATCACCATTCACTGAAATATAAATCAATCGATGAGTGTTTTTTTTTTCTTTATATCCTATAAGTAAACTTCTCTATTCAATTTCAAACCAAAGGACTAAAAATATTTGCTTGTTACGATAACAAGTATAGCAATATACGTGACATTAAAACGTCTTTTATCAGAATATCTCGTCGACGCAACGTAAATCATGGTCACCCTTCTTTTAACTCAAGTTTCAGTCAGGGTTTAAGTTCTAACTCGTGATTTGCAAACATTAGAACTACATTCATGATGTCTACATATTCTTCGAAATCGTATAAGTCATTAGCAAAAAGAATGAGACCTCTACCAAACTACGTTTAAGCTCACTTTAATAAACACGTGGCCGCGCGGTTCGCCATTACGTGAGTGCTGTGAAACGAGAAGTCCAAACTTTAGGGCTATATTTTTACAATCTACTTTTTCTTCCAAATCGTATCAGTGATTAGCAAAAAGAATTAGTCTTCTACAACGCTCCGTTCAAGAGAACTGGTGGCCGCGCGGTTCGCTTTGTGCGGACTGCGCGGCCATAACTTTGGAGTGCTGTAGGTCGTGAAGTCCAAACAGTAGGGCTTTATTTTAGCTTTACATTTTTTTTATCAGTGATTAGCAAAAAGAATTAGACTTGTACGTAGCTCCGTTTAAGAGAAGTGGTAGCCGCGCAGTTGAATTCGTGCGGACTGCGCGGCCACGGTTAAACCACAACCAAAACTTTCTAAATATTGACTCTTCGAATTTGCGGTTTTCACTGTTCGTCTTTTACAAATTCCTTCGAAATGCTGACATAAGTTTTTTTTTATACTACATAGTGGCCGAGCAGTCGAAACGGACACCTAATTAGTGCCCAAAAGAAAAAAATAGTACTCTTATACTTAGAAATTACAGTTCGATGAGTTTTCGCCCAGCATACTCACCTCCTTTTGTGGAATCTGTGTACGCTTCAACCATAATTCATACTTAAAAAAATTGTGCCCAATTAGTGCCAAATGGTGCCCAAAAAGAAAAAACGGTGCTCTAATAACTCCGCAGTATAGTAAACCGCGTTACAACACTACCGATTAGGACCACTCGCGGTCGTCTCCCCGCTCTATATAATATGTAAACCGTCGCCTGTTGAACGAGAACGAACGCCCAGCACTAGTTGGCATCGCCAGTCAGTCGCGCCTACGCACCGCTCGTGAGAGCGCGCGTGCCTCCGTACCTACTATTTTGTAACCGACATTTTGGACAATTACAATCCTTTCACCCTGAAGTTTCTTGTGTTTACTTTCATGTGAGGACCCGCACCTCATATCTAGCATACTCACTTCACTACGCGAATACCGAACGAGCTATAGGTACAATTTACGGCTTAAAAAATTGTGCTTGAAATAGTGCCCAATATCAGTCCAATTTTCGCTTGACTTTTGACTTAGAAAACCATTAAATTTCATTGTAAACTTCTACATACTAACGTTAAATGAGGTACAGTCGTTCACACATGTTTTTGGATAAAAATATTAAAAATTCTAATTGTGGGCGGTTATGTGATTGGGAATAATTGTGGTATTTTCTCACATATCAAAAACTGTCGATTAAATGTTAATTTAATTTATTTTGATTTTTATTAATTATTTTTTGTTTTTTTTTTATAAATAAATGAAATTGTAAGCATAAATGAAATCTACTCGTATTACTTTATTGCTTGTAGGGTAAAATATTTCCCAAAAAAAATGTCTAGGCACTAATAGTCTATTGCAGCCAATAAAATAAATAGAATAGATAAATTTGTAGAAAGGAAATACGTAGGTCACACTATAAGTTTTGCGTAACTTATTACTTAACTTATTAACTTATAATGTTAAAACCAAAATATTAGGTTTATTGCTTTTCAAAATACTCTCCTTTACATTTTAAACAGCTTTTCATGCGATCTAACCATTTTTTAAAACAGGAGGACCACAGATCTGAAAGCATATTTTCTACGTGCTGATTGAACGCTATCACTGCCTCTTCGGAGTTAGTAAAAGTGAAACCTCGCATCAAATCTTTGATTTTGGGGAAAATACAGAAATCACAGGGTGCTAGGTCGGGGCTATGCGCAGGATGGGTGACGAATTGTACTTTTTCGGAAGCTAAAAATGACTTTGTTTTGTTGGTCGTGTGTGAAGAAGCGTTGTCATGATGTAGGAGAACGCAGCTTTTGGGTCGTCTTTCGCGAACTTTTTCTAACACCCTGGGTAAACAAATGGTAGAATACCACTCGACATTAACACTCTTTTGATCTTCAAGTGGAATTGTACAGATGGGACCCAAAGCTGAGAATAAAAAATAGTCTTCGTATTGTCTCATAGGTAATCCGCGGGTTTTCTTTAATTAACGACTTAACATTAGCCACATTATTTTCGTTGACGGCAGTTGAATGCCGCCCTTCACGAAATTCGTCATGTAAAGAAACTCGACCTCTCTCAAGTTCAGCAAACCATCGCCTCACGGTGCTCAAACTATGTGTTTCTCTCCCAAAAGCATTTTGAAGACGAGCGGCACAGTTTTGCGGAGAGAGAGAACTTTTAAAATCATAAAAAATCATCGCTCTAAAAACTTTTCAACTGAATTCCATTTTCGTTGCATACGTAGAACTTTGATGTGTGATAAAAACAATTGACAAATGATTTCCCGCCAATTTTATTTTTTTATTACTAAAAAGGTTACAACGTTTAAAAAAATATAACATTCGAAATTCAAATAGTTCCGATTAGCTAGAAGTGCAAAACTTTAAGTGTGCCCTATGTATAAAGATTTTTTTAGTGTCAATTCCGTAAACATACACACATAAACATACATACTTCGTAGTTTAGTGTGATAACAGCGACATTATATTTGCCGATGACACTGCACTTATATTTCATGGGAACACTTGGGAAGCTGCATATTCCTTCACACAAGAGGGTTTCAATGTAGTCTCTAGCCATAAGGCTGAAGAATCTCACGCTCAATACCGAAAAAACCAAATGTTATTTATTTCTTTCAATAATTGACATTTAAACATGGAGAAAATTTGCGGCCTATCGCTGAAAGTGACAGACAGTGCTATTATGGACGACAATAAGCGTATTAGTTTAGAACTGTGTCACAGTTATTGCCGCCGACTACATACATACCGTTTGCATTAAAAAAGGTACCACTCGCAATTGACAACCTTACTATCAAAGCCCACTCCTGCGTACCCCACTTGGAG
Organism: Nudaria mundana; assembly: GCA_963556515.1. Lineage (NCBI taxonomy): Eukaryota > Metazoa > Arthropoda > Insecta > Lepidoptera > Erebidae > Nudaria > Nudaria mundana. The sequence goes on from OY748287.1 coordinate 24,203,167, forward strand.
CCTAGTGTTTGTCGTAATTTAGAGAGAACCTCCCACATTAAATATCTTGGGATCATGATAGACAGTTCCCTAAGCTTCAACCATCATTTAGAAATACTCTCTTCCAGAACTCGTAAACTAATCTTCATCTTCAAAAATCTGCGCCAATGTGCTAACAAAAATGTCATTAAAATGGTTTACCAAGCTCTTTGCTTACCCAAAATAGATTACTGTATCACAGTATGGGGAGGAACATCCAAGACCAACTTATTGATGGTAGAAAGAGCCCAAAGAGCTGTTCTTAATGTCAGTTTATCCTTGCCTTTTCTGTACCCCACCAGGGACCTCTACCATCTCTCGGATGTGCTGACTGTACGCCAAATATATATCTTAAAAACCGTCCTTAGGCAGCACTCAATAGCCCCTCATGAACCTCCCCACACTATCTCACAAAAAAGGCGATGTAGAATCTACCACTTTGAAAAACATTGGAATACAGCTGCTTCAGTCAAATTCTTTGGTTTCCTGGGAGTGTACCTTTACAATAAAATAAATAGAAAATTGAACATCTACCATCTCAACAAATATCAATGCAAAAAGACTGTTTCAAACTGGCTGAAGTCCCTAACGTATGAGGAAACAGAGAGCATTCTACATGTTCCTTCTTAAACAGATGTCTTCTTATTCACCTATCCCTTATGTCAAGCCCAGCGCTTCCGATCTCACGTACGCACACATAAATAATGTCTTCTCACACCGCACTCACATACACACAAACACGCAAACAAACACACACACACACCCACTTATTATGTTATCTTTCCTATTTTTTATATTTTGTAAAAACAAAAATAAAAGAACCTTTTACCTCACACAAATTTTTAAGTTTCAAATGTATAACTAATAAATATACTATGTATGACATCAGTTTTTGTGATCTATTTATAATTTCTTTCTTAATAGTTTAAGAATAGTTTAAGCAAACTCATTGCTTTGAAATACAAAAATATATGGATTTGGTAAGGATTGATCTAAAAAATCAGTGTCTAAATATCGTTGTAACACGATACACTGGTACCGTCAGTTCGGTAGAACTGCGGTAGGTGGATCCAACGCTAACCTTAATAGCGCGATGTAGAAATTATGAATATGATATGAAGCAAAAATTCGATGTTGTGGGCAGTGGTCATCGTAGCTCAGTTGGCAGAGCAGTCCCCCTGTTAGGGAAAGGCCGTGGGTTCGAATCCCGCCGATGACATCAGTTTTTGTGATCTATTTATAATTTCTTTCTTAATATTTTAAGAATAGTTTAAGCAAACTCATTGCTTTGAAATACAAAAATAATAAATATACCTGGGTATTTGCCGCCCAGAGTTAGGAGAGGCTGGTTAATCTGTAATACAGGTATTCATATCCTAGTACGGAAACCAGTCTCTCACATAGATTGTAATACTTAATGTCTGTTATGTTTTTGTAAAATTTCTTTATTTTTCTCTCTCACATAGTCGATGTTGAATCGACTATGTGAGAGAGAAAAATAAAGAAATTTTATTATTATTATTATTATTTCATTTATTCAAATACTTAACATATTTATTACATTTTTAAATAGATTTATAAAAAAGTAAATACATTTAAAAATATAAAAAACAGTGACCCACCAGTAGCGGAGTAGGACCCAAACTACCGGCGGTGGAGGCTACCAGACTGAGAAACCTCCTAACAATACGGCACGTGTCGAGATCTGACTCTTGATCCAACAATCTAACGAGAGTCTCTTGAGGTGGTGATCGAAACTCTTCGCTATTAATCCATTAGCCGAAACGACCATCGGCACAATGATCGTCGAGTCTACGTCCCACATGGCGGTTATCTCGAAAGACAGATCAAGGTACTTGCTAAGTTTGTCCTTCTCTGCCTTCACTAGATTCTCGTCATGCGGGACGGTGACATCGACAAGCACTGCCCGACGCTGGGTCCGATCAACCAACACGATATCGGGCCTATTGGCAACAATAGTCCTGTCCGTGATGATTGATCGGTCCCAGTAGAGCAACGCACGACCATTCTCAAGAACTGGCACTGGTGTGTACTTATAATATAGTACCTCGGACTCAATAAGGCCGTATTGAAGAGCAAGTTGCTGATGGATGATCCTGGCTACTTGATTGTGCCTATGCAAGTACTCGCTGTTAGCAAGATATGAACAACCGGAAATAATATGGCGAAGTGATTCACCAGGACGGTGGCATGCTCAAATGTCGACCGTACCGTCCTTCATGATGTATTTCCGATAGTTGTTCGTCTTAATAACCTCATCTGCAATTGCACAGGCAAAACCTTCAGTTTCCCCAAAGAGATCACCGAAACGTAGCCAGTTCACCGATGCGGGCAGGTCTACATCGGGTCCTGTTAAGACTCGGTAGAACCGCCCGTGTAGCTCCTTGCTCTTCCATACGTCCTTACGGTCTTCAGTACTAAACACCTTTGGTTTACGCCAGTTCTCGTTAGCCAAGGAAAGAGGTGTCAGGCCCTTGTCAGTTATCACGACATCACAATGAATGCCACACCCATTCTGTAGGAAGTAATCCCTAAGACTGCACACTTCACGATTGTGGAGGTTCTTGGCATTTAAAAAACCTCGACCTCCCCACTTCCGCGGAATGTACAGTCTCATGACAGAAGACCGTGGGTGTAACATTCGATGCGATGCCAATTGTTGACGGACTCGCCTATCCAGGGCGTCTAATTCCGTTTGAGTCCACCTAAGTATGCCAAAGGAGTATAACAATAAAGGCATCACGGTTTTGTTACCACCGGACAAAAAACTGTTAAGAACTTTTGTCAGTCGGCCAAAAAAACGTTCTTTCACCGATTTCTTAATGTCCTCTACCGCTATACCCAATGACTCTGACATACCTAGGTATCTGTATGTTTTGGTCTCGAAGAGAGATCTGAGAGTTATTATCTCAGAAAGTTGTAAATTCAGTGAATTTACAACCTTCCCCCGCTGTACATGCATAACCGCGCACTTATCAACACCGAACTCCATCTTAATGGCATTACTAAAAACTTCCGTAGTTTTTAATAATGTCACTAAATCTTGGTGCTTCAGTGTGAACAGTTTGAGGTCATCCATGTACAACAGGTGAGAAATAACCTCACCCCCTCTACGAAACCGATAGCCTAGCCCTGAATTCTTCAGCAATGTGCTAAGTGGATTCAGTGCTAAACAGAACCACAATGGACTCAAACTGTCACCCTGGAATATACCACGCTCAATCCTTATCAAGTCATGCGGATCAGAGGCGCACTCGCCACTACCTGGTTGATGAAAGAGTGGTCCACTGCCCCATACACGAAACTAGGAAGGAGTTAAGAGTCGGGTTAATTTTATACAACTCTAAAATCCTCCCCAGCCATGAATGAGGCACCGAATCATAGGCCTTCTTGTAGTCAATCCAGGCAGTAGAGAGGGCGCCCTTACTCCACTTAACCTGTTGGCTAATGGCCATGTCAATAAGGAGTAGCTCCTTAGTACCACGTGACCCAGCCCTACATCCATTCTGAGCACTATCTAAGATGTTATTTGACATTATATGTGAATTTATTTTAGTTCTCAGAATAGATGTAAGGAGCTTGTAGATGGTAGGTAAGCAAGTGATAGGTCTATAATTTTTAGGTTCCGTGGTACTACCTGATTTATGGAGCAGGAAGGTGAAGCCAATCGTCAAAAAGAGGGTAAGGAACCAAACTCGAGGGCTTCTTGATACTGTGTTGCCAAGCGTTCATGCGAGCTCTGAACCCACTTTATCCAAAAGTTGTGCAATCCATCCAGCCAAGGACTTTTCCAGTTCGGGGCCGTACGAATTGCACAACTAACGTCTTCGGAGTCTATGGTAATAGACTCCATGGGTTCGATGGTATCGCATTTACGCTCGACGACACGGATCCAGTCGCCCTCCGAATGTTCGACGGGCACCGACCATATGTCACGCCAAAATTGATTCATGGCGTGAGAATCTGGCAGCTGTCCGTCGCTCAAACGTTGTCTAGTTCCCTCCCACTCTCGATACACCTTCCTTTGATCACTTTGGAAGATACGATTCTGCCAGTATCTGTCCACACGCTCTCTGTAACGACGGATACGGCCCGCCGATGCATACACTTTCTGTTTCAGAAAGTCAATACGTTCCGTGACATTGACTAAGTATTGCTGGGGGCCAATACCGGTCCCAGCAAATACCTGAGTCACGAAACGCATGACCCGGGGACGGTTATTTCCCCGACTGAAACAGATAAGCTTTGCAATGGGAGTCCTAAATGTGCCGATACGTCGCTCGATTCTTGCCTGCCATATGGGCACACCATCAGATCGTGGTGCACGGTTAAATTCAGGGAATGCAACACGACAAGCGGTAATAGCTCCACAGTAAAGAATCGAGTGGGTATCTAGCAAATCATTGCTAGTCCGTAAGTACGGAGCTAGCAATGAATTCAGGGCTCCCATCAACGCCAGATTTCGTCTATGCATGGGTAAGCGTGGTAGCCGTGGTCTAGAATTAGGGGCAAACCTATACTGAGAGATCACATCTTCCAAAGTACTCCTTAATTGCTCGCTTACCTGGACAGATAGCTCGTATCATCTCCCACGTCGAGCACGGTCGCAACTAAAGTGGCACTAGTTGTAACCGTGTGTGTAGCAGGTGACGGTGCTCTCGTTGACGCTGGAGCTGGTCGAGTAGATAACACTTCCAGGCGTAGTCGATCAAGCACAGGTTGATCCAGCAATTTGCATCGTTGGATAGCCCGCACTTGATCCGATAGTCGCTGGACGGCAACGGTCGTTGCCTTGAACGGTACGCAGTATTATTATTATTTTTCAAGCTAACTTCACTTCATTTAATATCTTAATTTATATTAACTAGTAGCATAATAATGTGTAGGTAATCAAATGCAAAATAAAATGTGTATGGGTAATCTCTGGATCTACTGAACCGATTTTCAAAATTCTTTCAGAATTACTCTGAGTGCTATAGACTATAAATTATATTGATATCATGTTTAAATGTGCCGAGATACCACGATAGGTATATGTTTAGCGTGTCAAAAATACCTCTTAAAATAGTGCTTTTTGCATTTCCGTCTAAACAGACGATTATAATGGAAAACAATGTTTGGAAATTTTATTTAACTTAACTAATTCTACAGTATGCTGGGCGTAGAACCTACGCCCAGCATACTCACTGAACGAAGCCTATAACTCCGGAGTTATTAGAGCACCATTTTTTTCCTTTGGGCACTAATTAGCACTATTTCAGCACAATTTTTTGGCATTCATGAAATATCAGGATTCCATGGTGAGTATAAAATAAAATAAAATAACGTTTATCTTTGAAATTTTTAGAAAATTATTTAGATTCGTCAAAAGTTGGTGTGACTCTACCGAGGGTTCCAAAATGCAACGAGACTGAGAAGAGCCCTCAAGAAACTCAGTTCGGCTTTTTTCCAAAATATTTCATCTTAAATCTAATACAGAGTTATTTAGAAAGGAGCAATTCGTGTTACAACCAGGCAGCCTTGTCATCTAAGAAATCATTAATACTATAATAAGCTTTATGGCACAATTTACGTTTTATTAGTTTTTTAAATTTAGTATGCTGGACGAAGGGACACATATACGGGACGATGCATCGTTACGATCCATCGCTTTAGACCGATCGAAAAGACGGATCTGTATGTATGTTAGTAAAGAAGGTAAAGAAATAATAAGAATCTTAAGCTAGAAGTGTAATAGGTATTAACAATCTACCCAGATGGCGCTGGAAACGGGGGGTACCCCTAAAACCGATTTTATCTTTGACCGGTATTTCCCCATACCTACCTATGACGCATTTACATTACGGTCACGGTCACATGCTTCCGCCACCCTAGAAGACAATGGGGTCGTTATTCGTATTCTATTCTATAAGTCGTGGATCTGCGAGTTATGTACTAATGGCAGGCCAGACTAATATGTATAGGATATCTTTAATATTATTTACAATACCTATCTAAAGTATTGTACTAAGTAATTGCTTGTTAGATCGCACTCGCATGCGGGGAATACCCAGGTGCTGTAATCAACGGAGCTTTTTCTATTTTTAAATATTAATATACTTAATAGTAGCTGATGCCTACGGCTTCCCTAGCTTTGAATATTGTACTTCTTCCTTATCTCCACGGGAACACATGCCCGGAATAAAAAGTAGCCTAAGTCAAGTACTCCTTATAACATCAGTTGGCGACTGAAAGTCCCATTAAAATCGGTCTAGCCATGTTTTTAAAAGCTTAGAAATTAGCTTATGGGCGAGATAGCGCTGTGTCAATAATTTCCTATATTTCTTCATATGTTGTGGAAAACTACTCTGCTTTTTAGACCCTTCGATATTCACAGAAAATCACAAGTTTTGTGTGTAGTATCAAAATTCTTTATTTCACAACTTAATCCTAAAAACTAATATAACAAGCGTTTTCACGTTTTCTACCTATCACAGACTTATTTTTATCAGGTATAATAATATTAATCAATAAGTGTCTATCAATTAGCTAATTCAATTGCATATATCAAATCCATAGGTATTACATAATGTTAAATGATTAAATGCAAATTACATACAATTAAACATAATCTTGAGTAGAATCTTATCAGAGGTACATTATAGTATTATTTCAGTTGTGATTGTAGTAAGTAGGTACCTATCTAATTAAGTGCTTACTCAATAATTGGAAAAGCACCTGTCAATTCTATTATTTTGAACAATTTGTACATAAAAAAAAACATTCTTATGGAGTCAGTTACTGATACTGTCAGTAAATAAAAACTAGTCACATTGTAACTTTAAAATTCAGCGTCCAGTGTGAAGACATTGTCCATTTGGTTGGCCATCACCCCACACTTCTGGTACTCTGCAACCTTCTTCTCAAAGAAGTTGGTCTTGCCCTCGAGCGAGATGAGGCTCATGAAGTCGAAGGGGTTCTTGGTGTGGTAGTGCTTCTCTGCGCCGAGCTCCAGCAGCAGGCGGTCGGCCACGAACTCAATGTACTGCGCCATAAGGTCGCAGTTCATGCCCAGCAGCCGCACGGGCAGCGCGTCCGTGAGGAACTCCTGCTCAATGCGCACTGCGTCCTGCACGATCTGCAGCACGCGCGCCGCACTGGGCTTCTGCACTAGGTGCTTGAACATCAGGCACGCGAAGTCGCAGTGCAGCCCCTCGTCTCTGGAGATCAGCTCGTTGCTGAACGTCAGCCCGGGCATCAGGCCGCGCTTCTTCAGCCAGAATATGGACGCGAAGCTGCCCGAGAAGAATATGCCCTCGACGGCTGCGAACGCGATTATGCGCTCGCCGAATGTCGCCGACTTACTGCTGATCCACTGCAAAGCCCAGTCTGCCTTCTTCTTCACACATGGCAGTGTCTCAATGGCATTGAATAAGAATTCCCTGAAAAGTTGAATATTATATGGAGCATTTTTATAAAAGTTTGTAAAACATTAATGTGAAGAATGGATATTTGCCAAAATCAGCAACAAAAAAGTAACAAAAATCTACCTTTCATGTGGCTCTTTGACATATGTGTCTATTAGTAGTGAATACATTTCAGAGTGGACATTCTCCATGGCAATCTGAAACCCATAGAAGAATCGTGCCTCTGGAATCTGCACTTCTTGCGAAAATCTTTCTACAAGATTCTCATTTACTATACCATCTGACGCTGCAAAAAATGCCAGTACATGCTTGATGAAGTGTCTCTCACTGTCTTTGAGGTTGTCCCAGTCTGTAAGATCCTATAAGAAAATATATTATTTTATTAAATCTTCTATACTCGGGCTAGAAATCTGAAGTTCGTTTCAACACACTGATATCAGAAGCTCGATAGAGATAGCAGAAAAGCTAGGAGATAGGATAGTATGTATCGGATTAGAAAACATTGGAATAATGGACATTATAATTATTTATGTAGGTACTTTGAGTCTAGAAATAAATCATGATAAGCAGTTTCCTCTTATGTACCAATAAATAAGTACTCTGCTCTGACATCATTTCCCTTTGATAATGCAACAACAAGTAGTAAATCACAAATTTATTATATTTTCTCTCTAAAAATATAAATGGTGTTTAAAAATACTACAAACTAGTTTTACAGGACTTACTTTTGACAAATCTACTTCTTCTGCTGTCCAAAATGAAGCTTCCGCTTTCTTGTACATTCCCCATATATCAGGATATTTTATTGGGAATATGACAAAACGACTAGGATTATCCCTCAACAAAGGCTCCAGCTGGGGGTCGAATTGTACAATCTCTTGGTTTTCACCATCTAATGTTTCCGTTTCCATTGTTTTAACCACAGTTTCTTGTAGTTTATTATTGATAGGCTTTAACACATTGTTTTTAACTGGTGACTGTAAAGAAATCATCATATTAGGTAGTATAAATCTAAACAATAGAATAATTAGTTAATCTAACTAAAGAGCTTATTTGAGGTTTAAATTTAAATCACGCACTCGGTCTGCCATCTCTGCAAGTGGAATAATATAAACAAAACGGTACGAACAGTTTTGTTATCTTTCAAAGTTTCAACCTCAACGCAATGTGAGGGCTTTCAACAGTTAATTATTTTCATCATAAATTCGTTTCGGAATTGTTTTGTAGTTAACACTGCGAACGGGCTTACCGATGTAAAATAACTCTGAAGTATCTAATAATTTTATTTGTGTATGTATAGCTGCACACTATGTGCATACGACAGAGTTATAATCAAAACAAATGAACAACTAACCTTCAAGTTAACATTACTCAACTCGTTCAGCAGATTTTCTTTATCTACAACTGGTGCCATTTGTTAAATTTATATATTTGGATGGCAAATAGCTTCTACAAAATACTACAGTCACAGAACAAGAACACGAAAAATTACTTCAATCAATTTAATTATTTTATATTCAAACAGGCGGCTAAAGTTGCGGCAGTTGTCAGTTGACATAACAGACATTTTTTTTATTTCGTTGAGTGTTTTGATTTGTACGGTCCGAAGTCAAAATATGAAAATACAGAAGATAAGATTGAGTAAACCGTAGTAATGAGTATGACAAACTACTACTACTAAACACTATAATGTAAGTGATTATTACGGCAATATTTCTCTTGTAACAGTTAGTGTTGTAAATAAAAGCACAATTCGGATATAATCAGGAAATATGAAATAGGATTATGTGAAACAAAACATTCAAAGCAGTTATCGGACGGTAGGGACAATGAAACCAAAACCGCCAATCCAAAAAGCCGCCTTGTTGTTGTTTAGCCGCCAAAATATTGAGCCCACTATTGGCAGGTACCACTTTGGGTAGGTACCTATTATACTTTGGAATATATTATACTTTGGAAATATATTAGGGATATTTACCATGTATTATTTTGTTGTCGAGTTTGGGTACCTATTTTATCAGCTAAAGCTATTCATCAGTAGGAATGTAGGAATAGTACGAAATCACTATATTATATTATACGTTCAGTATCTTCGTAAATTAGCGTGTAGGCATTGATATACGAATAACCGTTTTTATTTTTACTAAAATCGATGAAATGGTTCGTAAGTCTGTATGCGGCATTGTAGCTCCCAGACTGATTTTTTTATTTGAAAGGCATCATTCTAAAAAAAATTAAGGTTTTTCTATATCTGGGGCATTTTAATTTATAGTTATTATAGCCTAAAATTGTAAACATGCACCACAATTTAATCTCTACTTTAATTAGTGGCCATTATATTCAATTTCTTTTAACACGAGTTTCAGTACTAACAAACTAATACATTATTTTCAGAAAACATAAATCCTAACATGGATCATACTTATAGCAAGAAAAGACATTATGACCACACACATGTACGCACTATACTGTCTGATCAAACCAGAGGACATGTGTTAGCAGGTATAATTATTGTTTAAATTTCTATTTATTTTTTGATTATTTCTATTGCTATTCTATTTATATGAATTAGTTGGCCATTTAGTTTCTGCAGAATCATAGAGGTACTCATAGCCCTTAGAGTTTAACATACTAAGCAATTAGTTTGTGTTCAGACAAATTTGAAAATTGTTTTATAAACATTTTTTCTTGCATGGGACAAATGTAAAATTATATGTCAATACACAAGATAATTCTAGTGTGTAACAACTTAACCTTTCAACAATTAGCTAATGAGACACAATAAGATATCTATTGTGTCTGGCCTATGGTGTGCCTGCGACCATTGAATTTAAAAAAAAATTAAGTACTTATGCTCTAGTATAGAGCTTAGCTGGGTTAGTTATCGATAGGAATGATGAAAGGGTGCCAAAATGTAAATGTTTATGTAAAACATTGTTTCAGATCCAATTCCTTCAACATCTAAAGCAATATATCCTGTGATTGACCCTGTTGTTGATCAAATGCCATCAATGTTAGCGTCAGTAGCACCTTCGGATGTGTGTGATGTGCAGAACTCGGCAGTAGCAAATAAAACTAGTGCAAAAGCACTAAAAGCAAGAAAACGGCAGAGCTAAAAATGCTTTAAAATTTTCTGAAGAGAACTCATTTGAAAAATTAACTGCTAAAATGAATCCGTTGGCAAAACGAATTATGTGGATGCAAGTGAAGTTGCAAACGAAAGTCAAAAAAAGGGAGACGTTTCACACTGGAGGAAAAAATATTGGCTTTGTCAATTATGAAGCAAGGACCACGGTGCTATAAATTTCTACAGCGTATATTTATACTGCCATCTGCAACCACTCTAAAGAATTTGGTGAAAAAATTAAATGTGCAACCAGGCCTTAATCCTCAGATTTTCGAATGCGTCAAGAAAGAGGTAATTGTAATGAATAATTTTATTCAATAATAGTTATTTACCAGTACTAGTAAGTCAAGTATAATAATATAATTTACTAAATTTTGTGAAAAATTAATTAATCTTTGTATATTGCTTCTTCTTCTTCATTGTATCACTGCTGAGAGGATCATGACCACACACATATTCTGCCGTGGTATAACTAAAACGCCGTTATGTAACATTTTGACGATTTTTACTTTTTGATGCTATCTTAATCAGAAAAAAAATCTCTATCGATCTGTATTTACAGTATTTTCCTAACTAGAAAAGCTACTGAAATAATAAACGTAAGAAAGCCGTTATATGATTTTATTTTACTTGTGTATTATTCAAAAATGCCGTAAAGTGACTGTGTTAATCTATATAGCCGCTAAAGTTCAATAAAATCAAATATTAACAAAAAAAAACTTAAGATTGTTTCGCTAGATTGCGGTTAACGGATTTTAATTCACTTTAATGTGATTAACAAAATTTTAAAAGGGACAGATTTATTTAGACTTACCACTAGGGAAAATTTGCCAGAAATGTTCAGGAAGGCATTAAATAAATATATGAAAAGGATGAAAAATAAGAATAAATGAATGAATAAAACTTGTTTTTTTTTATTTTCGTTTACCTATACACTATTCATTTTATTCAAGAGATCACAGTAATATTCCGTGATCTCTTGAATAAAATTTACACTCCAAATATACTACAAGCGGCCGATAAAAAACTGGCTGTATGTCAAATTTCTTTGCCTTTTCTAGCACTCTCCTGTTCAGAAATTAAAAAAAATAAAATGTCACGCATCGTTTTCAGTTGGCCAATCAGAAAACAGACGCTACGTCCTACGGTAGTTGTTTGGCACATGTCTATCTGATACGTAGTATCTCTATTAGATCTGTGAAAGTAGGGTTTCCCAAAGTAAAGACTGGCCTTAGGCTTGACTATGAAACATTATTTTGAGTCAAAGTGCGACTTTGCTACAAAGTAAAGGCTTAGTGCGGTTTATGAATCTCAGCCTGATACTTTCCCTTCCCACACAGATAAGAAGAAAACATACTTACCTGTACTTATCGATTTAGTCGGTTTTGGCGCATGGATACGAATGTAACATTTAACGATAAGTTAGTTAAACTCGCAGAGTACTTAGCTACCGATTTGGTACGCGTACGCGAGCTAAGTATTCTATATATATTGAATGTATACCCTCGTCCAAGTAGGTAATTTGTTTATTTTGGAGATAATAAAATAGAAGTGTAAATTAAAACACAGTTAATTAAAACATTACGTTTATTTAAATAATATTAAGCGGATTTACTTCAGACCTATACAAAACTAGTACAAGAGCACCCGCGCTAATTTTCATAAAAATTTCGTACAGTTCCGAATAAAAGGGGGAAACAAATAAAAATATAAATCTATCTTCAAACATACTGGACCACTTTCAATATCATATTGCCTTGCGTACAGACTCAACACTGTTAGCTACTTTACAACCGTGTACTTTAGAATAAAACTGCATAACCGTAAGGATTTACTATGGATGTAGTTACTATAACAGAGGTTAAATAACTTAAGATCGATTGGTATCACAATGAAAAAACATTAATTAACTTTGTTTAAGCCCGTTCAATGTAAGCAATAAGTCAGGTCCACAGACTAAGTAGAGTTTACTACATGACAGACCAGCCTAGCTCTTTAAGACATTGCGTTATTAGAATATATAAAAAAACACCACATACGACATGTCCACACAAATATACAATATTTTCTGTGATGCTTAGAAATAACAATTATTATTAGTGTCTACACTCGTTGACACAGACATTGCACACCTGTAAAGTAGGAAATCAGTGTAGTTTACTAATATTGAATTATTTGATATTACAACTATAAAAACTACAGTCTTCTTGAATTACTTATTCATATACCAAATCAAACATGCACTTTTCCTTTTTTTTAACAATACCGAGAATAGTGACTTCTTATTTTTATAATTATAATCCCAGTTAATTACAAACATAGACAGTTAAATGCTTATGGCAATGTACCTACTGATATACCTAAACTAGGGCTATCTTAATAAGTCCCGTTTGACAGTTCATGCAATACTACTTTGAAATATAAGGTGAAAAATTTGCCAAGTGGTAGAATTTTAATATAGGACTGAATAGGCAGACTTACGGCCAATTTCAATATTCAATCTCAATCAATATTTGTCATGGATCGAGATTGGATATAGAAATTGGCAGTTAGGGGACTAATCCAGGCCTTTGGAAACCTCATGAGTCACTAACCCAGAGCACATATAAAGCCTTATTGAATTAAGATATAGACGTGATGTCACAGTTTTAAGAGACTGATAACATTGGGTCACACTGTCATGTCATAAATGTGAAATTGACAACTTAGACATTTTACATTTATGACAGTTATTGAAATGTTCGTCAGGAGCTATTAAAATGACCCTAGTATATAGAACAGTAATAATTAACGCGATTGAGTCTTGTCCTGTGCGAGCCGCCGCAGTAAGCGTTGTCCCGAGAGGAAGGTGAGCGCGCCCAGCGGCAACAGGTAGCGGACTGTCTCGAACATGCTCAGCTGGAGCCACAGCAGCCCGTATAGACCCAGGGAACCTACACAACATCATATGCCGTTAAATCGAATTATCATTATTGGCCTAGTGGAAACAGACTATAAATCGTAATTTTAATTAGACGAAGTCAACTGACGTTTACTGTGTTGTCAGTTTTTGATGAAATAAAAATAGTGTTGTGACAAAGTGAATGATTGAAAAAACTCCTGAATGAATGAAATTGCCTCGATCGTCTAGTGAATAGTTAATGTGCCGAACTGCCGAAAATATAACAATTAGTCGCCGCGCCGCGCTTTGTAATAAGCCGTCAAAAAACTGTCTGTAGTTACATACTACTAGTAACTTATATCAGAGCACTTTTATACAATTTTAATCAAAATAGAAATAATATTCTTTTATACTTTGAAGTGATTAACTATTCACACTCATTGTTCATTCATCTGATTAAACGAGAACTGAACGCATCACTATTATTGGCAACATTATTTTACAAAGTGACATTAGCTACTGTCAGTTGGCTTCGTCTAATTAAAATTACGACTATAGGTTAACACATTGCAAAGGCTAAGCAACATCGAGCCAGGCCAGTCTTAGACTGGGTTAACATTTCTTAAGACATTAAGACCCCTCCGTGTCTCGGAGAGGACGTTAAGCTTTCCGTCCCGGTTGTCATACAAACATCTGTGGCAGTCCTTAAGGGTAGATGATGGAGCCCGAATTGCAGTTAGACTGGAAAGCTGACCCCAACTGGGTTGAGGAACCCAGTTGGGGCCAGTTGGGGAAAAGGTTCCATAGATGACGACTGTATTTTTTCTCCTGCAGTTTTTAGAGTGTACCTAAAACATACAGGTGTTAAAGACGACCAATTAAACAAAAGGTCACTTTCATTTTGATCGTCCTTACCTCCGAGTGCGAGATGGAAGATTGGCGCGCTGGGCGTGATGGGGAGCCGCTGGAAGTTGATCCCCAGTCGCGCCCACACCAGCAGCAGCAGCAGTAGCGGGGCGGCGCAGGCAGCCGCGAACACGTCCGACACCACGCGGGCGGGCCGCGCCTCGGGGGAGCGGAACTCGTGCGCCAGCAAGGGAAGAACCACGCGGGACGCTCTAGCGCCGGCCGCTACCGAGCCTGGACATACAACACTAGTTAAAAAAAAAGTATATTCTGTCGAGCAAGTACATAATTATCGAAAACCTCGGAATTATTCCAACCTGGCTGGAAAGTTGTATAAGACATCCTAAAAGTCGTGTCAAAACGCGTATATTAAAATTTGAGGTCAAAAGGTCACAAAAATCGTCTTTAGCATATATGTCGTTTTCTATGGGTGTCTTGGTATTTGTATGTATGTATTACAATATTGTAGGGGATCAAATTCTCTACAAAATTTAGTTTTTTTTATAAGTTGAACTGTTTTCAAAACAACCGTTTGTGGTATTTCATTTAAACCATACATCCAACATATCGGCCACCTTTACCAAAATTTCAACCAAACCCACATCATCAAAATGTTCTAAAATATTTTTACACAAATAAGAAAATTTCACAATAATAATTTGATCCAAATTATGACTACTAAGTGTAGAATACGATAGAAACAAGGTTCTTACCGACAGCGTTGGCATCCTTGTCAAAGTTGAAGAGTACCTTGCCAACCGACCACGAGATAGGGTTGGACACAGCGCTGTCCCCAAGGTAGATCGTCAGAGAGTAACTGCCAGAGTTGTAGTTCAGGTGCTTCGCGATACCACCCACATTCTGACAATACAAATATACAAGTATTTATAGGAAGAACGTAATATAATGGGTGCAAAGGGGCCCTTCTTACATCTATCGGGCCCCAGCGACCTCACCTGCTAGTGGCGCACCTGCTGATTAACGGACGAGGTTCGTATATTACGGTACCCATGTGGTGGCTTTGGCCCCTACGTGGATACCAGGTGGTACAACAGTGTTGGTCCGGGGGGGTACCACCGTGCAGCTGTGCTAAAGCCCCCCAAGTAACCCAGCCCAGGCTGGGTTGCGTTAGGGGTTCAGCAGCTGCACTGCCGGGCCCGGGACGGTGTATGGTGCGGCAGGCAGGGGTCCAGTGGGGGCGAAGCCGAGTCTAGTGTGGGTGGTGTGGGTCGATTCGCCGGCCAGGGAGACCCTTAGCAACGGCGTTGCCGCGGCCGCCCGCAAAATAGTCATGGGGCCCGCCTGGGACCAACCACCCCAGTAGGCTGCCCCACATGTTGCGCATAATCCTGTTGTGGGGTCGCCGCTCCGGGTGGTAACCGGTGTGGGGTAGCGGCGGCCTTGCATCAGGGGGGTTTGGGAGCCCTTCCGTCCGGCGGGTCGGCTCCGACCTAACCACATGGTTCTAGACGAAGCTAGCCTCTGCACTTTGTCACTTACTGCCGCACCAAATATCGCCCTGTCTTCACGCTTCCCCATATTTCACAATGACAGTGCAACAATATAATAGACGGTACACAGCGGCCCCTAGAAACCCCACAAAGTTGACTTCGTTTGAGGTGGAGTTCGCGAATATCCGCGGACTCCATGCAAACCTCGATACCGTCCACCATCACCTGGAGTCGGCACGGCCTTCTGTGATGTTCCTAACGGAGACACAGATACGCCGCTCTGACGACACGTCTTACCTCTGTTACCCGGGCTATATCATTGAGGAACAATTCCGCGATAAAGCCGGGGTGTGCGTGTTCGTTAGGGCGGATGTTTGCTGCCGCCAGTTGCGCAGTCTGGAGAACCCCTCCTACTCCGTCCTTTGGCTGCACGTGGATCATGGCTCCATGAGCCAGATCTACGTGTGCGTCTACCGCTCCCACACAGGGGACACTGGGACAACAAGGCTTTTCGAATACCTCAGCGAGATGGCTGACGATGCGCAGGTGCGGTTCCCGAACGCTGACCTGGTTTTCTTGGGGGACTTTAACGGTCATCACGTTGAGTGGCTGGGGTCCCTTAGGACCGATCATGCGGGACGAACCGCCCATGCATTCGCTCTCTCCCACGGGCTGACCCAGATGGTACGGGGGATCACCCGGATACCTGACAGGTCAGACCACACGCCCGCCTTGCTGGATCTACTGCTGACGAGTCGCCCAGCCGAGTACAGTGTGTCGGTACGCGCCCCACTGGGCACTTCCGACCACTGTGTGGTGCACGCCAGCTTCCAAGTGCCACCACCTGCTCGTGCTGAACAAATGACTCGACGACTATGGCACTACTCGTCGGCAGACTGGGACGGTCTCCGCGATTACTTTGCGTCCGTCCCGTGGAGCCAGCGCTGCTTTGTAGGGAAGGCGCCTTCGTATAGCGCTGCTGCCATTGCTGGCGAGATCAGTCTAGGGATAGAATATTATATCCCTTTCACTGATGTCGCCAGCATCCGCAAAGCTCGCCCCTGGTTCGGGCGTGAATGTGCCGAGGCTGTCCAGAAAAAACAGTCGGCATATCGCGCCTGGGTCAGGGCTCGGGCGGCACGTGACCCGAACGTGAACCGCCTCAAAGCAGCGTACAATCGGGCCACTAGGTTCAGCAAGAGGGCCTTCAAGAGAGCGGATGCCCAGCGCGTCGCGCGGCTTGGTCAGGAGCTCACATCCCATCCCACGGGCAGCCGTGGATACTGGCAACTGGCCAAAGCCGTACAGTCAAATTTTTGTCAACCCTCGCTGCCACCACTGCGTTTTCCTGACGGATCACAGGCTCACAAAGCCCAAGAGAAGGCGGACATGCTCGCAGACCTCTTTGCGGCTAATTCCCGGGTCGATGACCGTGGCCTGCAGCCCCCCGCCATCGCCAACTGTGGCCACACTATGCCTGATATTGTTATCAGGCAATGTGATGTACGGGCAGTGCTGCGGTCACTCGACACGCGGAAAGCCAGTGGCCCTGACGGCATTCCGGCGGTGGTGCTACGAAAATGTGCTGCTGAGTTGTCTCCAGTATTAACGCGTCTGTACCGCCTGTCATACTCTACAGGCCTCGTGCCGGAGGCCTGGAAGGAGGCGAACGTACAACCGATCCCCAAGAAAGGGGATCGATCCGATCCAGGCAACTATCGACCCATAGCTGTCACCTCAGTCATTTGCAAGGTGCTCGTGCTTATTAATAAGCAGCTCATGCGATACCTGGAGGATCACTCGCTAATCAATGATCGGCAATATGGCTTCAGGCCAAATCGATCAACGGGTGACCTCCTGGCATTCGTCACGCATGTATGGGGTGAGGCTATGGAAAAGTTCGGCGAGTCCTTGGCTATTAGCCTGGACATCGCCAAAGCTTTCGATAGGGTCTGGCATGCTTCGCTCCTTTCCAAGCTTCCGGCATATGGTCTACCTCCTCAACTGTGCAGCTGGATTGCCAGTTTTTTAAACGAGCGCCGAGTGCGGGTCCTCTGCGATGGCCAGGCTTCTCGCTTCTTGCAAGTGAATGCCGGGGTACCGCAGGGGTCCGTACTGTCACCAACTCTCTTTCTTCTGCATATCAATGATATGCTTTCCCTCGGGAACATTCATTGCTATGCAGATGACAGTACATTGCACGGGAGTTACTCGGTTCGTCCGACGGCGGGGCGATCTGTGATAGAGGAGGAGAGACGACATCTCGTGGGTGATCTCGACCGAAACCTCGACAGTATCTCCCAATGGGGTGCCGAGAACTTGGTCGAGTTCAATGCCCACAAAACACAGGCGTGTGCATTTACAGCGAAAAAATCCCCTTTCCTTCCCCTACCCACTCTTCAGAATGCAATATTACCAATGAAGGACAATCTAGACATCCTTGGCATAGACGTTCGTCGAGAGCTCAATAACACAAAATACATTGAGAGATGCTAGAGGGCTAGCTTCGCGGAAACTAGGAATACTGAACAAGGTAAAGCGATTCTTTACACCGCACCAGAGGTGTCTGCTGTACAAAACGCAGATTAGACCCTGCGTTGAATACTGCTCTCACCTCTGGGACGGCTCCGCGAAGTATTTGCTGGACGCACTCGACGCTATGCAGCGACGCGCTGTTCGCATTATAGACTGTCCAGAGGTAACGGGAAGCCTTGAGCCGCTAGCCCAGCGCCGAACAATTGCTTCCTTGGCCGCGTTCTACCGTATTTACCACGGTGAGTGTTCTGAAGAGCTCTTCAACCTGATCCCACCCTCTCCCTTCCGATCCCGAAAGACGCGTGCCACCCTCATACCGTGGAAACCGTCTTCGCGAGAACCGAGCGTTTTAAACGATCGTTTCTCTGCCGAACGATGGTGGCTTGGAACGCCCTGCCTGCGCACGTGTTTCCTCCAACATATAACCCTGGGCTCTTTAAGCGAAGCGTGAAGAGGCACATTACTGGGTCGTCAAGTTGAGGGCCACTCTCTATAGTATTCCTGTGTACTGTGAGAGTCGCCCTCAATTGCCAGACGTCGCCTCAGCTTACCATCAGGCGGGTGGCGTCAATTTGTCGACCTAAATATAAAAAAAAAAAAAATAATAATAATAATAATAAGAATATATAAGTATAGTCCGAGACGCCCAGGACTTTAATTGGCTGTGCTATAGCGGCTGCCACGTAAGATTCTGTTGCCTTTTATCAACATTTCATTGCAAGGCAACTGGTTTCTAAGTTTTATTCAAAATTACAATATAACTGCTACTTTTTATTAAATTCATTCAGCCATTTTGGTAATAACCCATTATATGTGTGCCCGGTGACAGCAATAGGCTTGCCCCCTATTACGTGGGACTAAAAATACTGGCAAATTGTGGGTGTGTAATGCACCTCTACCTACCCCTTCGGTGATATAGGCGTGTGTGAATCACTCAATCTATTGCTATAATCCCTTGAGTAGTTTAAAAGATCTAAGTTACGTAACACTGTAACCTTTGTCGCTTCCTGTAAGCTTTAAGAAAATGGGGGCAGTAGGAGTACAAGAACTCACCAGTTCCACTTTGTAAGCCTTGGTGTTATCAGGTTCGGCCACAAATATAGTCTCATGATCTCCGCTAGCACTGCCCACACGGACAAATGCTTGTTGTAGTAACACTGGCTTGTTCCATTTGTCTTTAATGCTGAACTTCAGTGTCACCCTGCAAGTACAATCGAATCAACTGAATCATGACCAATCTGCTGATAGCCCGTTTCAATGGTCAAATTGAAGGTTTAAATGACTTAAGTGCAGTCGTTTTTATTGCTAACGTTATTGCGTCAATACTGGTCAAAGTTATGCAATTTTGACCTTCAAATTTAATATTGCAATAAAAGGTTTGTACATTACAAATTAAACAGGAAAGGTAAGTAGGTACTGACCAAAGTGTTAAGTATGCAGGCCACTCAACACATTTCAACACTTTCTACAGAGAGAACAGATTGGGACACATTCCTCATTACCTCATTATTTGTCACGTTCTGTACATTTTCAGACAAAATAATGTTGTTGAGGTGAAATTTATAAACTGATGATTTATTTATCGTGTTACTGTATTCTAAGTAAAGCTTAAAGTAAGAATTACTTTAATAATTATGGTGAAGTATCATCGTCCAAAATAATAAACCAAGGTATTCAGAGGTTTAGGGAAATCAAACAATTTATAGTAATAAATACTTACTTCTGTAAATGATCAGCTTGAATGGTCTCAGTTAGCTTGTTAGGAAAAGCGACAGTCGTGATCTTAGGGCTAGTGGTACCATCTACATCACCGATACCAACTTCAACACTATTCACTTGAATCTCTCCCAATACCGCTATATTCACACTTGTGATCTTCGCTCCAGCGCTAAGCGCAATTTTGTACAATCCATAGTGAGCCTTAATCTTGTTAAGGTTAAGTACAAAAGTTGTAGGTTCGTTAGCCTTCGGTGTCAAGGGCTGTTTGGAGAGTACTACAACATCGTCAGCGAGGCGAGTTCCAGATTGAGCGACCACTTCTTCAGGTTTGAGACCTCGTACTGGACGACCGATCAGGTCAGTGATGGAGAACTCAATGGTATCTGCCTCAGATGTGATGTACTTTCTGCCTTTGATTGCTATGCTGATTGGTGCAGGCTGTGGAAGAATGCACGACATTACTATTCAGCACAGACAACAATATTGCATACAGAATAGTATCTTTCGTAATGAATTGCTGTTCCTTTATCTCGCTTAAACTAGAGAATGCATTGACCAATTTGGCTAATTTTGATCTTGACACATTTAGTTACCTCAATATCAGTTAAAGCGGATGCAGCTTCCAGTAACAGAGTGGCACCTTTAGATGTATTGACAGAGCGGCGGGACAGTAAGTACTCCGCGAACTTGTTACGTTGCTCATCTGACAGTGGGGAGGGCTTCTTTAGGTTGGTGTATGATCTGTTTTAACATAATATTTATTATTATACAATCATTCGGCTGTCAATATTAAAAAAAAAGCGCCGTTTTTGAGCCAACGCGTTCTCGGTTGACCCACATGATTCAATCTCTATACAGTATAAAAACGAGGAGTTTTGTCTAAACCATGAAACAAACTTTGATATGGTTGCTTGCAAAACCCAGGCTCTTGATAGACACACACACACACACACACATCACGCCTATATACCCGAAGGGGTAGGCAGAGGTGCATTACACACCCACTATTTGCCAGTATTTTTAGTCCCACGTAATAGGGGGCAAGCCTATTGCCGTCACCATTGCGGGCATATTTATAATGGGTTATGCCCAAAATGGCCAAATAAATTTAATAAAAAGTAGCACCTATATTGTTATTTTGAAAAAAAAAAATTTAAACCCGTTGCCTTGTGATAAAATGTTGATGAAACGCAACAAAATCTTACGTGCCAGCCGCTGTGGCACAGACAATTAAAGTCCCTGATGAGGTCGGTATGTGTACACAGATTCTACACAGAATGGTACAGAAAAAAGTCTAGGTTACATAGCTAATAAAACATCAATCTTTATCCAAGCTGAAATTAAATGTTATATTTCTCAAAAGAAATAACTGACCTGGTAATAGTACCGAGGAGTAAGGCTGTGATGGGTAGGCCACCCTCAAAGTGCATGGCTTTGGAGTCACTCTCATCAGCTGCAAGCAACACTCCTTCAGCATGAGACACTGTCCATGCTTCGCAACCCATGTGTTCACACATGGAGAACACATAACCATAACTGTAAAAAATTTAAATACAGTGTTATAATTGTTATGAACTAACCAACACCAGCGACTTCGTACACTATCACAAGTAAATTCTATACATTTTCGAAACATATTCCATTGCCGCTTTGCTATTATTCGTCGTAGCGTCATGTTATATCTATACTGTTCCTTGGTAAATGGACTATTATACACCATATAAGTAATTTTTCAATGATGTTGTTCCCGAGATTCACATGTTCGGTTGTTGATGGAGAGAGAGATGTACATAAATACAATCACATCTGTTTTAATCTAAAAGGTAAGCAGAGGCATGTTACACACTCATGTTTCTCATCATTTTTAATTATACTGTTGGTCCAACATTACGTTGGTGGGCTATTACTTCTGATATATTATTTATGTTTGTCATTGCATGATGTTACACAATTTTAATAAGAAATTGAAACAGCTGAACAATTGACATAAAATAGATAAAAAATCAATAGACACGATAGGTTTATTTGGCTACACAGCTAGTACAGGTAGTGTCAGATGAAAAGAACGCTGACCTTCAAACTATGCAGTAGACAATTTATCAATCTATATCAGCGTTTCCCAAAGTGGGCGATAACGCCCCCTTGTGGGCGCTGCAGGCCTAAAGGGGGGCGGTAACAGACCCTTTGAACTTTGCAGTATTGTCAAAAGTCCCCAAAGTTGGGTCTTTCTTGGTAATAAAATACACAACATACATCTCCAAAAATTGCAAATTCCTGTGTCTAGTATTCTTAGATTTTTTTCAAAAATGTCTTGTATTCACCAAGATTAATAAAAAATCGTCGGTGTCGCTAATGGACGCCAGCCCTTACCAGGGTGCACTCTTCTGGTTTTTAAGTAAGTAGGTGAAAAAATGGGGGCGCTAAAAAATAATTTATTGTCAAAGTTGGCAGTAGACAAAATAAGTTCGGGAACCCCTGATTCTATATGGTGGTTTCATCGAGTAAGAGTGAGAGTGTACCAATGCACAAATACCCTCCACTCTTGCCCAGCGTTCTTTTTACGTGATTTGGACTATACTGTATTGAACTTACTTAGCTGGTGTATCATCCTTTTTCAACAACTGAATAAGATTCTTCAGAGCGTCCTCTTTATCATAAATGGTTCCTTTTCCTAAAGCTTTCATAGCATACACAGCATGATACAAGTCAGGGATCGTGGCATCCTTTTTGGATAGTGTTTGAGAGCACGCCTTCAGTACATCAGGGTGCAAAAAGTTCTGACAACTTGTGATAGCTGCGGCATTGGTCAATTGGAACACCTGCTCAATGTTTGTGAGATCAACTTTGATTTTTTTGATATCCTGTAATGTAATTAATTTTATTAATATTTTAGGTAGTTTTACCTGCTGTAGCTTTATAACTGTTTTTTACTACTATTTTATTGAGCTGAGCGAAGCGAAGGCCTTTCTTAGGCGACTCATGTATTTAGTTTGTGATCGAACTCCTCCTAAACGACTGGACCGATCATTTTGAAATTTGGCACGGTCATAGTGACCATCACCGTGAGTGCATATATCTGAATTCATAAAGATCGGTCCAGCTCAATTATTGCAACAGTATAATACATTGCATACCTAGTATATAATGCATTTATCCTCAAAAATATGTGGTAGGAGGTCACTTTTCCTGAGTCACTATAATAGTACCAAGTTATAGTATGCTGATTAAGAGTGCTTTAGGTATATTTGTCAAAGTATAATCTATCCACATTTGCACCACATGCAATTGAGGATGACTTGAGTCCCAGAGATGTTAATAGAACACTTAAGCACCCTTCTTCAAAAACCTATTTTATTGAATGACTAGCTGATCGCCGCAGCTCCACCTGCGTGATTTAGTTTACTCGTTCCCGTTTCCCGTGGGAACACATTACCAGGATAAAAAGTAGCGTATATTACTCAGGGTGAATGTAGCTTTCCAATGGTGAAAGAATTTTTTAAATCGGCACAGTAGTTTTTGAATTTATTCATTACAAACATGCACACAAAAATACAAATCTTTCCTCAAACATACACACAAAAATACAAATCTTTCCTCTTTATAATAGTAGTATAGATGTAAGTAGCTTCATCTTACCTCACAAATATTAGGAATATCAGCATTTAACTGAGCCAAACCCTTGACTGCATAATACAATGAAGTGATGTCTGTGCTCTTTACATTCTCTTTGAGGACTGTCTGCAGGCGCTTCAGATCTATAGTGCCTTGAAGTGTATTGGCATTGCATAGTGATAGTAAACTTATTAATAACACCAATCCTGCTGTAACAAAAAAGTAGGTAGTTAAATTTAATATAGAGTAATATCAGACAACAGTGGACACCTGCAAGCCTATCATAAGGGCGGGATTTCACTGAAGTACTCAGTTGTGCATGGCCTTAGTATAGCAGTGAAAGTGCAAGTTGGAAACAATTGTTTGTGAGTTATAGTATATAGTTACTTACAAATAAATAATATATTTTTGAAGGTTTTCTTCATTTTAATTAAAAATCGATACACTAAATAAATACTCTAGGCTTACTCTAGGGTACTAATAAGTAACCTGAAAAATGAAATAGTACGGCAAAGTGCCGAGTGCATAACAATGACGTGTCCTTACTTTACTATGATAAAATACCCCTAATGTCTTATTAAAATACAATTAAATCAGAATAGAATGATTCCAACAACAGTTATTTAGTTTTATTATACGTATTATCCTAAAATAAGCTACATAAATAATGTTAAATAGTGTTACGCTAACGAAAACCATTGCGTGTGTAACTGAAGAAACATACCGCGTAAATACATTTCAAACTTTTATCAAATCAGTGTATGTTACTTCACGTTTATATATACTTGATTTATTTAAATATTACGTGAATAAACACATGAAAATGCTTCAAAATCATAAATCTGAATCGCCGGCACTTGCAATTCACAGTTTGACAGCTTCGTTTGACATAAATTATCGACGTAGCAATTTTTTTTTTTTATTTGAGAATTTCTGGCATGGATTCAAAGGCATTTGTGCCATATCGACGTAGCATTTACTATTTCTTGTTGCCATATAAATAAAAAGTTACTAGTCGATTCTTCTGCCCTGTAAATTAATCTACTTTATAGTATTTGTTATCGATTCTGACATAAATAGTGACGACCCTGTACGTCACTATTTATGTCAGAATCGATAACAGATTATCCAATGACAAATCAGATGAATGTGACAGTTCGGGGGCCCATTTCCGTCTCTTTTTCCAAATTCGATTAAACTTCAATTGTTTTGATTAATTAACAAAATGGCAAGTTTAGTCGGCAAGGTACCGAGTCTTATTAACTGTAAGTAATTACCATATTTACGTTATTAAAATTGTTATACCTTTTAACTGGTGCTATTATGTAATTCAGCATATTTTGAAGGTTAGGTGATCAATAACAGGGAACCTAAGGTTCGAAGTGAACATCCTTTCGACAGATCCCTTGGACCGATCACCGGTCAACAATAGAATAATAATAAATGGGAGGGAAGGAAGAATACCTATAAGCAGACTTTACTGCCGAGTATTTCGTGCCAGTTCACAAACAAATTTCTACAACTTATGCAATGATTTAAATTCCATAAAGAATAAGGTTTTAATAATGCATGTGTGCCAACTAATTTAAAGAATAAATATTTTTTACAGCTGCCATCGCTCAGGGGCGCCCCAAGTTCAACATCTTCATGAAGTACGCACGAGTAGAGCTTGCACCACCCAAACTTAGTGAAATTCCCCAGATAAAGGCTGGAATTGGTAAACTACTGAGTAGTGCTAAGACTGGAGCATGGAAGGATCAAACTGTGAAGCAAGGAACCCTAAATGTTCTTATTGGAGCTGAAGTTTTGTTCTGGTTCTATGTAGGTGAATGCATTGGTAAACGCCACTTGGTTGGTTATGATGTTTAAGGTTTTGTTATAAGCAGTAACTTGTAGATATTATGTTCAATAAAATAAATTATTAAATCGGTGATTTTTTTTTTATGCCTGGCTGGCATCTAATCTAATATTTATTTTTCAGTCTTAAAACTGTTAAATCCTTATTTTTTAAATTAAAATGTCAGCCCAAGTGTGTTAGGTTTTCCATTCATGGAATATGTTTTCTCCTCAGAGCAACCATGAGATAGAGGGTGAGTGTCACCTGTATTCTTCTCGGCGACTACTAAGCATCTTGGATATAAATTGCCCAGTATAAATATGTTTGCATTCCAATTGGCACCACATTGCATTGAAACACCTCATAAACAAGATCTAAGACCAATAACTAGTTCCATTTTTGCCTCACGACAATTTAAACAGGGAAGGCTATAATGGCCATCCTAGACTGTTTGGCTGTTCTGACGTGCAGATCAGTTGTCAGTTGTTCAGACCGGTTATCAGTGCTCTATATGTATATACGTAGTATGGACATAGTTGCCCTGAGGTTTTCTCACTCCCCAAGTTTCATAGGACCTCATTATCAGATATATCACCTCTTTTCGTACCCAAATTTACACATGCCTGACAAATTTAGCCTTTACAAATTGTCCTGAACGGATTTTGGAAAAATGTAGAAATTTTGGGCAGACTAGACAACTTAATACAAAATTCTTTGTGTAAAATTTTAAATGTAAATATTAATGACCGGGCCTGGGTCCAAGCGTCTCTTCCAGTTCGCTTGTGCGGGCTAGGTATTAGTAGAGTCACAGATGTCAGTCTGCCAGCATTTCTGTCGTCGGTCCATAGCACCGAAGAATTAGTCAGGAAATTTTTGTCAAATACATTGATTGATTCCAAGGTGCGATGCAAGATCGATGCCATAAATGCTTGGAGGATGTCTTGCCCCGACACTGACCTGCCCTCACGCCTAGGCTCACAGTGACTGTGGGATTCACCGCTCTGTAAATTGAGAATTAATACACTAATTGACACTTCTGTCAATATTTCAGAGCGTGCACGCCTACTAGCTGTTGGAGAATGGGAGTCAGGGTTATGGACCCAGGCGCTCCCATCGCCCAACATCGGTACAATGTTGGACGACACAACCTTCCGCATTGCCACTTGCCTTCGGCTGGGTACACCTTGTGTATCCCCGCAGCATTGCACCTGTAGAGTAGCCGTCGATAATCTGGGAAACCATGGCCTTTCTTGTAGCAGAAGCGCAGGTCGTATACCTCGGCACGCCATTCTAAACGACATAATTCGTAGGGCTCTTTCCACCGCAGGTCTTCCGGCCGTACGTGAACCAAATGGTTTAGCACGAAGCGATGGAAAGAGACCGGACGGTATGTCGTTGCTACCATGGAAGATGGGAAGGCCTTTGGTGTGGGACGCTACATGCGTTGACACCTTAGCACCTTCACACCTTCCAAGCACATCCGGATGTGCCGGCGCTGCTGCTGCATCGGCTGAAGGCCTTAAACGGCGTAAATATGCTAACCTAGCAGGTGATTACATATTTGAGCCGTTTGGGGTTGAGACACTGGGGTCATGTGGTCCGAGTGCTCGCCGCCTTTATAGAGACATTGCTAAACGCCTAATCGATGCTTCTTAGGACCAGAAGGCTGGCTATTTTCTGGCCCAAAGAATAAATATCGTTATCCAACGTGGCAACACAGCCAGCATTCTGGGAACCTTCCTGGCACAAAGGCCTCAGAAGCCATGCCAAAAATTCTCAAAAAATAAATAAATGGGAACCTTCCCAGTCGGCAATGACGCGGAGGATTTTTTAAACGATATTTTGTGATGTAAATATTTTTAGTATTTAATTATGTATATTTAGTATATTATATTTATCAATCTGTCTCCCTTATCAGATCTATTATGGGATTTCAGACATGTGGTCATTTTTTTATACATAAAGAACCTGCAATAAAACTACTGTAATAACTACAATATTATATTAAACCTTAAATAATATACTACAAAGGTGCACACTGCTCCATAAAGTCGTAAGGATTGCTTGCAGTTGTTAATTTCAACTCTGTTTCAATTTCGGTGGGTCCCCGCAGCCATAGCCTGTCCCTGTAGTAGCTTGCACAAGTCAGGAACTCTTTATCTGTGTAATTGCCTACTGGAATGGGCACAAATGGATCCAAATGTTCAAAGCCCTGAAACAAAAGTATAATTTTAAATATTTTGGACTAAATAACACTTATTTCTCTGAAGGCAAAGGCCCGTTTGATTCCATATTACATCATAATGAGAAACTTTTATGTTTGCGAGTTTCATGGTTTGATCGTAGAATTATAGAAAGTTTGATTATAGAAGTGGCGCTAAGTAGCACCCTGTAGTGTAAATATTCTTTATTATATTATTATTATTTCCAGGCTTTGATAATTTAGTCATGACTAGACTAGTTGTTAGTGAGTTTCTCATGTTGTTTCCTGCTTTAAATAAAAATAGTAGTCATCAAACCCCAACTTTTACGAAGAATTTCTTTGTTCTTCAACGGCCTTGACATCGATTACCGACACTCGGGGTACGCCTGGATGAAGAATTAATAGACAATAGTTCCTTGAAATTCCTTCCTACACTTGACTCACAACCATAGCATGTAGGTACATGATTACCTTTTTGTATAGAAGATATCTAGGTAGGTGACTCTCGTGGTGGTCGTCGGGCAATGCCAACTTGTCTGCAGTTACAACAATGGCGCCATTTGTCTGAGGATACAAATTAGATACCTAGTTTATTTTGATTGAAATATGACCTAACAAACATGTTTAAAAGAAATAAATATAAATAATAAATATTTTTGGACATTCTCATACAACTTCATCTAGCCCAAACTAAGCTATAAGCTTGTGCTACGGGATCTAGACAACTGATAAACATACTTATATATTTCTAAATACATGAATACATATAATAAAATTGTAAGTGGTCGATGTCTGTACATCGAAGATATAATAGATAAACTTTTGTAGGGGGGCTTTATGAACGCAATAGAACCCAAAACAATGGTTTTTAGAATTTTTGTCTGTTTGTCTGATTGTCACTGTTCAAAAAGTTTTCGTTTGCCATACATTTGTATGGAGTACAGTCGTGTACAAAATTGGTAACTTCGTCGTACGTCTTCGTTTTTTTCTAAAACTTTTTATTTTCAAATTAAATCAGCTCAAATTTACTGTAGCTTCATACGACTATTTCACGACTATTTTTTGGCATAAACTTTAAACCGAAAATAGCAGGCGTTCCGGAGAAAGTTGAAGTTTTCAAATGTTCAAGCCATAATCCTCATCAGGTTACCTTTATATCTCTGGAACCTTTTAAGGACTATTTCTGAGATTTGGCATGTCGTTACGACTATATTTCACGACTATTTTTTGGAACCTAAACCAATTCGATAGGCTTTACCGTTTGCTTGCACCAGAGATGAGGATTACAGCTTGACGTTCAAGCCATAATCCTCACTAACGTATAGCTATAACGCCGAAACTATAATACGACAATTTTTTTGACATGTACGACTATTTAGGACTATTTCATGACTATTTTTTAGCGTTGTCAAAATTCGTTTTCATTGAGATTTCAAATATGAGGATTACAGCTTGAAGCACACGTTAATTCGCCGTGGGTATACCCGATAGTCAGTGTTGTATGGAACGGGCAAACTCGCCGTACGTTGTAAAAACCGTGGCATGAACAAGAGGCCTTTAGGACCCCAGGCCCACCTCATCTCAAATCAAAATGCCCAGCAGGCATGATTAATACAACGAACCTGATAGGCTGTGGTTGCCACCAATAGGATGCTGAAATAGAATTCACCAAACACTAAAGCTTACCCAATCGTTTTTAGTAATTTTCATGAAACTTGTGGTGAGGGTGACTTCTTCAGGTTTGACTTTCTTCTTGGTTGGAGTGTTCAGTCGAGTCAGTGGATAGAAGAACGAGTTGAAACCATCTATCGCCACAAATGTTTTACACCTATAACATTACATTTTATTTACAACTGCTGAGCGGTATTTAAATAATATTTTATTACCAAGCATTCTGGTATAAAATTACAATGTGATAAAGAAGTGGACCTCCAAATCTCACATGGCATAACACACATAAAATCACGCACACAATTTTTGAATCTTTGAAGGGGTAGTCACAGACCCACATTTCGGCAGTCATTTTACTGGTCCCACGTAATAGGGGACGAGCCTATTGGAGGTTCCAGGCATCTTGGATAATTTTTCAGAGCTTTTTCCATCATTTACCAGAAATACACTGTGCAGGGTTCCTTAGCATCGTGCAAATGATGGTTAAATGTAGTGTAGGTAAATGAAGCTAAAATAATAAGTGGTATAACTCAACAGTTTCTTGTTGGAGAGTATCTTGAGCTCGTCGACCAGCGCGTCGATGACGTCACACGCGTACTTCACTCTGTTGATCCCAAGTTCCACCAGCTCTGACAGTGGAGCGCCTACTTCTGTCTTCTCGCGTTTACTCCACACGTACTCTTTGCTAATTTTTAACTGAAAATAACAGTTTGACTCTGTTTTCTTTGGGTATAAAGAGCTTATCGATTTCATAATAAAAAAGAAAGATCTAAAGGCGGTGGTCCATTGGCTCGCGTTGGTAACCCATTAGCATAACAAACAGTCTCGACTGCCCTACTGGCGGTCTTTTGCATCGCGGACTTGGAATTTCAAACAAGCACAACGACCCATTTAGCAAGCATTTTTAAGACCGCAGACTTTTAAGTGCTCCATTGGCGGATTAGGCTGTTGGCTTCCGAGTTTGTTGGCGTGCCAATGGTTTTGCTTGCCCAGAGAAGACTTCGGACAGCGATAGTTCGGAGCTGATTCAGCATAAATGCAGCTAAATCAGTAAGTGATACATGGGGCACACTAAAAGTTTTGCACTTCTAGCTAATGGGAACTATTTAAATTATTTAATTTTATATTAGTAATAAAAAAAACAATTGGCGGGAAATCATTTGTCAATTGTTTTTATCACACATCAAAGTTCTACGTATGCAACGAAAATGGAATTAAGTCGAAAAGATTTTAGAGCGATGATTTTTTATGATTTTAAAAGTTCTCTCTCTCTCAGAAAAAGTTCGCGAAAGACGACCCAAAAGCCGCGTTCTCCTACATCATGACAAAGCTTCTACACAAACGGCCAACAAAACAAAGTCATTTTTAGCTTCCGTAAAAGTATAACTCGTCACCCATCCTGCGCATAGCCCCGACCTAGCACCCTGTGATTTCTGTATTTTCCCCAAAATCAAAGATTTGGTAAGAGGTTTCACTTTTACCAACTCCGAAGAGGCAGTGATAGCGTTCAATCAGCACGTAGAAAACATGCCTTCAGATCTGTGGTCCTCCTGATTTAAAAAATGGTTCGATCGCATGAAAGAATGTTTACAATGTTAAGGAGAGTATTTTGAAAAGCAATAAACATAATATTTTGTAGAACTACTGTTCTAACATGTTGTTTTTTTAAGTTACGCAAAACTTATAGTGTGACCTACGTATTCTTCTAGTCAACCTGATACGATAGTAAGATTGTCTGGCAGAGATCACTATTGGAGATAAGGGCGCTATTTTTAGGTTTCCGTAGTAAAAGTCTCGGAACCCTTATAGTTTCGTCATGTCTGTCCGTCCGTCTTTCCGTCCGTCCGTCTTCGGATTTCCTTCTAAACGGTTAGTGCTAGAAGAAGGATCTGAACAAAATCATTATGGTAGTCCATATGGGAAAACTATAACGAACCAGATAACTGTTACTTTAGGAGTTATAGGGCCTATAATGGGTAACTACGGAAACCTATACAATGCGTGACCCGACACACACTTGACCGGTTTTAACTTTTTTTAAGTGTTATTATTTCTATGTCACAACATATATAAAGAGTATTTGATAGTAGGCAAGTCCTCTGAATCAACGGCTATGCTATTATAAAAAAAATGGTCTTACATCTGCATTTTTCAAAAGAGTCTGGTTTTGGGTCTTAAAGTGTATGAGCCACGCGGCAGCGTCCAGAGGTAGGTCGACGAAACCTTCATGTATCGGAGAGTTCGACATCTCTTTGTGACGAGGCAGTCTTCTCAACCATTCGGAAACTGCGTATGTAAAGAAAATAATAATAATAATAAAAAAATTAAATTGAGGATCTTACCAAGATCTTACTCAAGACCAAAAAGGTGCACCTGCCAAACAAACAAATTCGAGTTAAGGTTTTTGCCATGTATCATTAACGTGAGAAAAACAGATCCCGATAATCAGAATTATACAAATATTATTTTTTTCTTACCCCAAGGTATGTGAACAATCAAAAAGCCGTCTTCGTGCGCGTAATGCAGGACGTGAGCCAGTGTCAGTGACTTGCCTGAGCCTTTATCGCCATCTTAATATCTGTTAAGGAAGCTTACGAAACTTGCGAATTCATATTTAATATATTTATGATGGTAACATTTTCCTATTAGAATACTAACATAGTAAATAACAAAACAAAATCAAAGGCAGGGTTCCAAGAACAATCGAATTTTGTAATTTTTATGACTTCTACTAGGCATTAGTGTCCGGTGGCGCCACTGGAAATACCTCCTGGTGCGTACCAGAGATTCCCGGCAATGGACGTAGAAGCGGTGGCGGCCATAGCCTGCGGAACTTCGTACCAAAACGGCAATAAAATCACGTTTGTTGTATGGGAGCTCTCTTAAATATTTATTATATTCTGTAGCTATTATTTTGTGTAACTTTCTAACTATCACGGTTCATGTGATACAGTAAGGTATGGTATGGAGCCCTAAAAAGAAGGCATAATGTCTAAATTAGTCTAAAAGATTGCAGAAAGAACATCTCATTCGTCCCTGGGACAAATACGTCCGAAATGGGTAAAGCACCTCTAAATTACTGATAATAGCCGTGATAGTGTAGATTCTAAGTATTACAATAATAATGGCTTTCTTGATATCTATTATGGGCATTACGTAACGGTATCTGGTACAGTGACAATTTGAAGCCCTGGATAGATATTAGATTATTTAAAATAATAATTTAGGGCTAAGTTCACATGATAGAAAATCAACACAAAGAACAACACGGTTCAGGCACGGTACTAAATCTAATAACCTGTTGTTGTGGGACTTGTATCCTTTTTTATTTTATACAGAGTTCTTATTATTTGATCTGCACGGTTATGTGAACTTGGCCTTAGAGTTTACTATGGATGCTGTCAGACTGCTATTAAAAAGGATACAAATAACATAGCGTACAGCCGGGTGGTTCATGTTACTGGCCTTTATACAGTCCATGATATCCAATGCTGGGTGTCGTACCATTATAGATGTCTCTGTGAATGTCTTAGTCTGTTTCTGGAAGCTTTTGGGGAGACCTCCATGAGCAAACAGTTGCTTGCATATGTCAGGGTTCAATGTGTAAAATAACCCTATTTGTTTATCATTCTGTGAAGCCTGAAATAGTAGCACTTTAAATTATTAGTTGTTTTAGGGCCTGAATGTCTCTAAATCATGTTCTTGCTAAAATACACATACTTAATAAGTATACGTAACGTAATTAAAAGTGCAAATATCACGGCAAGAGCGCGAATATAATTATAAAATTGAATGGTTCCTTTTGAATATAAAAATGACAAAACTTACCGGTGATTTTTCGTTCGTTCTAAAGGTAACAGCTTGAGAATAACGGCGACACAAATGTCTCCAATTACGAGATAGCATATTGTGCTGTTTTATGAATTTATTCAAAGGATAAATAAATACAAATTATTATTCAAATGTCGAAATCAGGACCACAACATAACCTCAAAATAGACTGTAATTTTTTTTTTCTTTTACTAGGACAGGATATAGTGTTTTGACCATACCGCCTTGTCATTAGTTGTCAAACAAAAATTCGTCAAGAAATTAAAAATAGAATTTTTAATCTGTATCAGAGAACGGAAATGGATTTTCCATTTACTGATCTGTATAGATAAAATTAACACAAAAAAGCCTTATAATTCTCAAAAACAAGGCACAAATAAATTCGCAAAGATATTGAGAGGGTGGAATGGGACATGGCAAACAAACAGAGCCGTATTCACACTCTTGGTATTCGCTATAGGTATAATATCTAAGTTGCTAAATCTGTCCAATGGATAGTTATGATAACAAAATAAAATTCTAGATTAAAATGCACATTATGATTTATTTTGCATTCTTTTCTTTTTAAATAAACTCATTGGTTTTGTTTCACTTTCAAGTTTGTTACACTCAGGTTTCACGTTTTCTACAACATCTTTGACAACAATAGTTTTATGAGTATCTTCCTCAAGTGATTCTATTGTAGGATACTGAGTAGAAGAAACAATAAACTTTCTTGCTTCCTTTTCAGCATTAATTCTTGAGCTTTCTGTGACAATGTCAGCCACTTCAGTACTTTTGGCATATTTGGACTTTTTAAGAATTGAAGTAACAGCAAAATGACTAGAATAAGCCTTATAAATGTCACTTGGCTTTTGTATACCCTTATCAGGATCATAAGGTTCATTGTTGGGCTCAACTGTGCTATGTTTGAAAGCTATGTTTAATGTTTCAGTATCATCTTCATCTATAAATGAAACTTTTCTTTGAACCTTTGCTTTGTCTGATTTACTCCATTCTTCTTCTTCTCCACTTTCACTTATATTCTCATTTTCAATGATGGCATCTAGTCTGAAATATCATAAACAATATAAATAAATACTTATTTCAAACTGAATGACTTTACTCAATTCTTTGATAACTAGTACGGTGTCTTGCGCGGTGCTTCGCGCCGCACCACGCCATAGGTTTTGGCCTATAACTTATGACCCCTTAGGGCCAGGTCAAATTTTCGATTTTTTGGCTTGCCTCCAGATTTATTTATTTAAATTTTATTATTATTTAAATATATTTATTTTACAAATTCATACTATCAGTTTCAGTATACAAGTTCCCAAAAAACCTTTCCAGGTTTGTCCTGACAACAAGCAGACATTCACCACTGGGCACAATTATTAGAAACTCATATAATAAAATAGGTACTTATATAAAACAATATACCTCGGCCTACAGATGACATACAATATTAATTAAAATAGGCGGGTAGATGTGAAAAATATTGCTGGTTAAAGAAAAACTTGCGTTACTAGGGAACGATTGTTCTGCAGTACAATATAAACGAGTATGGCCAGTGTAGTATAGCAATTACGTATAGTTATACCGTAGAATACGCATACAGCATGCTCCAAATTCAAGATTTGTTTTATCAAGCAGATTAGTATAAAAATAATGTAATTACACTTTAGATATAATATCCGAACTAAAAATACACATACATACATTTGCACACTATATAGAACATACACGTACCCACCATAAATACATACAAACACGATCGAGGGCTATCCATAGAGGGGTCAACCATCATTGGAGCAAAAGCAGTTCTCGAGAGCTAAGGTGGACATTCCTCATTTCTATATACAGGATGTTACGAAAGGGTTATATTAACCCGAAGCCAGCATCGTCAGCTGGTCGACCATAACCCGTTTCGATATATGGCGACCGCCAAAGAAGAAAAAAAAAGTTCATCAAAAAATTTAAAAAGATTTCAAATCAAAACAAACGTGTCCCAACGCTACGGTTTGACGTAGCTACAACTAGACAACTGGACAACTAGACAACAACGGAGAAAGGAGTTTAAAAATCAACAAACCTAATTGGCAAAAATAGAATAAAAAAATAAATCAGTAATGACATGACATATCATGTCACTCAAAGGTATGTAAACAAACAAGATATAAAAAGAATGAAATAATTACAAATAGTAAGTAATTATGCACACGACAGTACACAGTATTTTTAGGTATCAACGCTCACGGTACAACTCCCGAGCAGCGCTCAAATTGCCTTCTGATGCTCCTACACAAACCATCATCTCGTAATACTCTTCGTTACTCAGAGCCATTACTACACAACACAATCACTATCACACACAACTTGACACAACTCACAAATTAACACACTAAACCACTATTTAGCTACCTCACTGCACAAAGCAAAGAATGCAACTGAACTGACCTGTGACCTTGCTAAATGGTTTTAAATAAAATTCTAGGAAACTTCAAACGCCGACCGACGCCGACTGACGCCGACGGAGCGCTTCGTACGGCATCGCTTGATGCGAAACAGAGACAAAATGTTCCTACCAGGAGTGAGGCTTTTCACAGGCGCTCATTATTTGTACCTATTTTGATGTCGATGACCGAAGCAGCTGATTTTAGTTCTAGTGTTGTTAAACAAGTGTGTATTTTATTCGGTAATAATGTTTTTTTTTTATAAACTTTTTTTTTCTTCTCTGGCGGTCGCCACATATCGAAACGGGTTCTGGCCGACCAGCTGATTGGGCTGGCTTCGGGTTGATATAACCCTTACGTAACACCCGGTATAGAAGATCATAAAAAAATGAAAAAAATAAATCAAGAAGTACCTGTCCATTTCATCTTCAAGTTCATCCAATTGTTCCATTTTATCCAATTTAGATATTAGATCCTGTTCAGTTTTGCTATGGCTTGTTTCAATGGTTTTCAGTTCATGCAACTTCTCACCCAATTCATTCTGCCTGTCAATGACCTGCTGCAGTAAATCTAATTTTGATGTTTCTTCTATATTTGTTTCTTTGTATGCGATACTTTTGTTTTCAATTTCTTTTTTTGATTTTAATTTGTCTTGCTTAAATTCAAAATTTGCTTTTGTTTCTTTGAAATTGATACAATCTTCTTCCTTAACAACAAAAGGTTTTTTTATATTTTCACTTAGCCTATCATTATCCACACTATTTAATTCATTTTCTAATTCCTCTTGTAATTCCAATTCATCTAGTCTTTCCCACAGTTCTGTGTCAGTGTTTTCATCTTGATGGGGTGATTCTTCTTCTTGTTTCCCCCTTTTTTGCATATATTCTTTGACATTGTCTTTGTGTTTCTGTCTCCAAAGTTTATCTTCTTCTTCAGTATAATATTCTATTATCTCTTCACCTTGATTATCATATATATTTTTTTTGGTAAAAGACATTTGATCCTCTAAGTATTTTTTTTCTTTATTATATGCATCAACATTTTTTTGTGCCACTGAAATTATACAACAATAAAAAAAGCATTAAGACAGTGGTAGTACTGTAATAAATATTCTATCCAATGATATTACATAGGTATTTAAAATAGGTTCGAGATGCCCAGGACGTCATAGCGGCCGTAAGATTTTGTTGCCTTTAATCAACATTTCATAGCAAGGCAGTCAATTTTTTTTCAAAATTACAATATAGCTGCTACTTTTTATTAAATTCACTTGGGTATTACCGATTATGAGTGCCCGGTGAGGGCAATAGTCTTGCCCCCTATTACATGGGACTAAAATACTGGCAAATTGTGGGTGGGTAGAGGCAGTGGTAGGCAGAGGTGCATTCCGGGGACATAGGCGTGATATGGGTGTGTGTTGCAAAAGGGTAGATATATTACTAGAGCGCACCTCGGCAAAAGAGAAAAAGAGCTGATCATTCTAGGTTATGTCAAATCCCAGTACAAATTAGCTTGATTTGCAGTAACACATTTAAGCAACATTTTAATGAAAGTAACCTATCTAATTCTATCGTTTGTAACTGCAGTACTGCAGTATTTAAGTGTATATCAAGATGTTTACTGATTTTTTATCATGTTAACTGTAACCAAAGGTTAAGTGATCAGCATTTAGTGAATAATATATTTAGAACTTAAATATCACCTTTTATCCTATGTTGTTTAAGTATATCTGCTTGCTTCAATGAACATTTCACAAAGTAATCAGCTCCCAATGCAACAGTAACCTCATTGGTATGTTTTAGTTCACCTCTAAACAAAATCTTACTTCCTATTGGCACTAGGATGGGAACTGTAAGTTTGTCACTGTAAACATTGAAGTCTAAGGATTTAAGACTTTGTAGATAATTATCCCAGAACTGAAGATTCCGCTGATTGGCAGTGGTGGTCTGACAACAATATTTTTTTTATTACTACATTCCATTTTTGTATAATAAAACTTCAAAGCACTTATTTGATAATGTGAACTGTACCTTCTGGTATGATTCGTTAAGAATATCCATTTTTTTAGAAACTTAAAATAAGACAAAAAAAGTACCGGAGAGGTGCAAGCAGTCAAAAGAAAATAAATAAATATGAAAATGTAAATTGACAGACTTGACATTTGATTGACGATCTTATGACATCCTGCGTTTAGTGTCATCTAAAATTAGACGGTTTCAGTATTCCTATAGAGTTACAAATTTACGAAACAGCCTGA
Source organism: Nudaria mundana (assembly GCA_963556515.1). NCBI lineage: Eukaryota > Metazoa > Arthropoda > Insecta > Lepidoptera > Erebidae > Nudaria > Nudaria mundana. The sequence goes on from OY748287.1 coordinate 24,241,074, forward strand.
ATAAAAGTAGCCTACAAATTTTGAAATAATAAATTTACTGTCCCTTTGTATCTCATTATCCAAGGTGTAAGATTTTCTCTATTCCAAAAGTCCCACGTATTTTACGTTTTGCTTTTACTGTGGAAATTATACTGTACATTAGTGGTGGTTAATATAGCATATAGCATCATAAAGCATCGTGCTATTTATATATAGCATTTAGCAAATACTATTATGATTTTCTAATATTGCTAAATGCTATCTGCGATATCGTATGATGGGCCGTCACAGGTGCCGCGCGACGCCAGCCAATTGCGTGCGAATTTCATTTAGCATTGTTGTTGTATTTTAGCAAATTAGCATTTAGCATCTGGGAACGACGGGATCGCGCCACTCACTCCTGTCGTCGCATGCTCGCGATTGTTATCGGTCAAATGGCGTTTTATTGTTTTACGCACCGCGTACGCTTAATTCTCGGAGTCAGACGGCTTCCGTAATAAACAGTATTTTGATTTCTGTATATACAAGCAATGAATTTTAAATACGCCTATAATTTTATTTACATACTATCATATTTTATTTTATATTAGTTAATAAATGAATCAATTTAAGACAGTCCTAAGCCTGAAAACTATGAAGGATAGTTCATTGTGCAAATGTGCACCATATTGTATTAAATGCATAAACCCGATGTATAGCGAAACTCAATCTTAGGCGACTCATGTATTTCGTTTAACCGGGTACTCCTGCCAAAAACGCCTGAACCGATCTCTTTCAAACTTACCTACCACAGTGATAACGAGTGGCGTGAGGATGGTTTAGAACAAAAAAAAATTAAAATAGGACATACCATCGAGGCATAATCACCGAAAAATTGATTTTCATACGTTTTGCAGTTAAAAAAAAGTTTGAACATAAAAAAAAAATCGTTGTCGTTTGAAAATTTAACACTTCGCTCAGTTTTTTGCAACAGCAGCATGCATTGCATGCCTAGTTATGTACCTATATAGCATGCTGTCAGTCCGAGTCCGAGTTGCGAATTAACACACCAGTCACCGCGCTTGAATGAAATGCACACATCGTGTTGCCGTACGCAGCCTGCTAAAAATAGCACGAAAAATAACATGCTAAAAAAAATAGCAAATAGCATATAGCAAGTTTTTGCTTTATAGCAACTTTGAACATCACTACTGTACATGTGTCAGTTGTCAAAAACATATATTTGTCACCCGTAGCAATTGGTGGATCGATTCTTTTGAATTTTTCAATAAATATCCTGGGGAATAATAAATAAAGCGACCCCGAAAAAGACGTCAGAAGATGGAAGAAAATAAATCAATTTTACACGAGCTGTATGTGTTCTCAGAATGGAAACCTGAACCAGAATACATAGTGAGTGTTTACCAAGTTTGTTTACATTTGCATGTTTTAAAAAATTCTGATCTGTTTTGTGAATTAATAACAGAACGTATTTTACAATGTGCAATATTTTCATATAATTTATTTTATAGCAAAAACCAGATAATATTCTACCTGAAAATATATCGGCGATTTGGCGATGGTTAAACTTTCTTGGTCCTAAGAAGAATTTAATTGATGGTGTCACGTCGTAAGTATCATAGCAACAAATATAGTGAGTAAATACTATGTTTCACTAAAATTAAAGGATGGAATGATTGTTTTAGCCACATTGAAAAGCAACAAAAATGGCATATAGCTCTCGGTGATGAAGGAAAAGTAATAGCTGTATTGACAGATAGCATACTAGAGATTAGGACTAAGAGATCGGAGTATGCCACCATTGCAGCCAGAACAACAGGTGGGTTATGAGTATGCGACTGCCGTCCTAAGTTTCCAGGTTCAATTCTGGGTTGAATCAAATATTTGTGTGATCCGCAAATGTTTGTTTTCGAGTTTGGGTGTTTTCTATGTACAAAATATATGTATTTAGAAATATATAAGTATGTTTATCAGTCATCTAGATCCCATAGCACAAGCTTATATTAGCTTAATTTGGGCTAGATGATGCTGTATGCGAATGTCGAAAAATATTTATATATTTAATATTTATACCTACTAGGTACAATAGAAAAAAAAAAGTTTACACCTATACAAATTCAAATATAAGTACATAAGCTTTATTTACATTAAGTACCTACATACAAATACCAGCCTATTCACTGTGTAAATTCTTTCAGGCAACTAGTTGTTAAATATTGAATAGAATCATGCGTTACCTGGCAAAAGTCCATGACAAAGCAATGATAAGTATGAAGTTCAAACTTTTTTTAAATAATAGCATTATTTTTCATTATAATTTTTTTTTAGAGAACAGCTGTTCTCTCTGAGACAGTCTTGAGAATGCCTCGTTTAGAGGTGAAACATATGTCGACGTTTTAATGTCTTCTATTTTTAGCGAAAATAATGCTATTATTTAAAAAAATGTTTGAACATCATACTTACCATTGCTTTAACTAGTTGTTAGTTAAATCACAAAGTCTATTATCCATTTTATATATTTAAATTTCCTTTGTTTCAGTGAACCGTGATGCTTATCCGCAGTGGCGCAAGTTAGTTTGGAGCCCAGACTGCTCTTTTGTAGTACTTGCCTATGGCAATGGAGTGGTCAGCTTCTTTGATTTAGCTGCATCTAATCTGTTCAATATTCCAATTGTGAGTAACCAACCATCCAATAATACTGTAAATATTTCTAGAATAAATCAGTACATTAAATGTGTTAATTGAACTTTACAGGATTGCTCAAGGCCGGGAGGATTGGAGTGCACAGACAACACTCATGCAGTCGCTAACATCATATTTATGCCTCTCCGAGTTAAAGATACAAAATGGTAATATCGATACATTTTTAACAAAAAATACCAACTTAAATTCATCTGTTGAATAACAAATAAAGTGTCTCCAAAAATACCCGAAGTGGGCAGAATAGCAATTTGGTAATCCCCGATAAAGGATAAATTAATTTTAAATCCACATTTTGAAAGGCAACCTTTCAAAATGTGGATTTAAAAACTAATTTTATGTCATAAAATATGAGAGCAGCTGCAGTGCACTCATATTTTATGAGACACCACGTCATAGTTGAAGAAAGTTATGACAGTCTTACATATCCTCGAGATATTATTGACCTATAAACCTCCATTGATGTGGGTAGATAAAATAAAATCAAGGTGCAAGTTTAGGGTATTTACCCCGAAAGTGGGGAAATCTAAATTTTTACTCTCGTTCGAGCCTCGGGATAAATTCCCTACATGATTTTATTTGACATGTGACCATGAATTCCATCCGTTTAGATATCAGAGAGTAGTGTAATGATTGGTCTTGCTCAGGAACTGGGAGGTCCTAATAGTGACGTATAGCGGTAAACTACGCGGGTACCTGGTATCACAGAGCGATGGGTTCAAGTTGCACCATACCTTCCGCTTCGGGGGTGGCGTCGCGGCTATCGAATATTGTGAGGCACATTCCACTCTGTATGTCGCTGGTGTGCCTAGAGGTCATGCTAAGGTGAGCTATGAAAAGTACTCCTGAATTATGACATAGAAGTATACCATGGATATTTTGTCCGGTAGCTATAGCGATTAGGTTTTATAATGACATTTCGTGGAACTGTAGTCATCCTCACTTTTACACGGTGCACCTGCTGACACGCTGATGAGACTGGCAAATATACTCAAATGGCACGAAAACAGCTCATAAATCTAACGTAGTAAGATGTACGATCGTTTGCGTGATTGGTCAAATATGGGCATAATAATCGCCTCACTCTACCCCTTACGTGATAAAGACGTGCTTCTATAATAATAATAAAATATAAAAAAGGTAACGTATGTAATGGGCCCATAACCTATCAAAGGTACTTGTTGCTTTTTATCCTAGGATCTCAGTTCCCCCCTAAGTACGGGTATCACGGCGTGGCGTATAGTGAACGATGAGCCTTTCTACAAGCTGTCCGTAGTGTCGGACGAGCTGGAGGCACAACTCGCTAATGAGAGATTCAATTTCTATATACCCTTCGGACATTCCAACAACATGGTAAGTTTATTTGTAGAATTCATCAAGTATTAAGTATGAAAACTGAAATAACACTGAGCATTTTCTTTTTCTATTCCTTATCCAAGAGTTATGTCAACTTACTATGAAAAGATATTACAATATAGTAACATTGAATTTCCGATATTTTAGCATGATTACCTACGGAAGATTTATTTTTCAGTCACACAACTATTGAACTTATCTCTAAATATTATAATATAATATTTCCATTTTTGTCAGTTTATGGTCTCAAACTTATTATCTCCAGACCAAAATGATCAAAGTCAGTCTTTACGTGCTTAACCTGATTTAATATCTTGTCACAGGCTTTTATAGTTCAGATGGAGTTATCTCCCGACGGTACAAAGCTCGTGTGTCTCCACGGTAACGGCGACGTGTCTGTGTGGCGACTGCCTTTACTGAAACTGTTGTATCGCTGGACCCTTCCCGTGCAACCCGAACACGACCTTAGGAACCCGCTAGTTAATGACGACAACCCGAACAAGAAGGATACGAGTGTAGTCTATCCCTCTGATGTTAACTGGTGGACTAATGATGTAAGTTGCATAAACCACTTACCTTTTTTCCAACCTGATTGGGGTCGTCTTTCCAAATATCGAAGCAAATAGCAATGCGGCTGAACTTCGATATTTGCATCTGTTTGATAACTTAAATTATTATTATTATGATATTGTAAGGTATGGGTACTTTGAGATTATGTGCCACCTTTAACTAGTATTTGACTTTTTTTTGTGAATAACAGAGATTCATAATTTTTAAGTTCACTTGGTCCACACATGGTCACGTACTGCCCTTGCCCTCTTTTTATTGTTGTAACAGAATCATTGTATTTACTGGCGAATAAAAAGAGTGGCCGTGAGTTTTTCTTGCCAGGTTATTTCCTCACAGGCTCTACCTATTGCCTTGCGAATCTGGCGGTAAATGTAGAAGCATTTTCTTTTTTTAACGTTCATAAGTGTTACTTTGTGACCTACATGAATAAAGATATTTTGTTTTTACTAATGTCTAAACGGTGAGATTATCGAGGGTACAGTACCTTTCAGTTACCCGACTTTGCGTTTGGACGGCTATTGCAATCAGTTATGAATAAGAAGTAAAAATCGTTTTAATTTTTTTTTTTTTATCAAATGTTGCAGTCTATAACTGAAAATTTTCTTATCGTAGGATATAATAGTGTCGCGGTTCAGCGGCGCCGTCTCAGTGTGCGGTATAGACAACATGGCCAACATACTTGGCAAGAAACCTGAGTTCTTCCAGGGAACCCCCCAGGTTTGTATTGACATTATTTTAATGTGGATGAGACTTAGACTGCTGATGAGACTATATTTATGTTTATAATATTTTACAGACCCGTGACTACGTTCACATCCCTTGCTGATTGGTAAAGAGTAACTGCTTTACTGTAAACCGTTTACGCAGTGCACGACATTCAAAAAGATTATTTTTTTCTAATTTTAACCCGACTGCGTCAGCGAGAGTGATGTATGTTGTTTTTCATCACTTCTATTCAAAAAGTGGCGTTTTGTTCCTACATAAGTGTGCCTAAAAACCTCTTTTTTGTTCAGAGACTTTTTAGCGGGCAATCATCATAAAGTTAAAAAAAGAAATGTACTGCCAGTAAAAAAGAAATCGGTCGTTTTGTTTTTTTATTACTATGAAAGATTCATGTTCCAAATTCAAATCTCATTATTGCCCGCTAATATATCCCTGAACAAAAACGAGGTATTTTAGGCGCACTTATGTAGGAACAAAACGCCACTGTTTGAATAGAAGTGAGGAAAACGATAGGTCTTTACCTACCGAGTATCAAAATGTGAATAAAAATGATATGCTGGCTTTTTGGCGCCAAAATGTATGTTATCATTATAAAACCAATGTTTTTGAATTAAGAAATTATAAAACACTAGCTGATCGCCGCAGCTCCGCCCGCGTGATTTAGTTTACCCGTTCCCGGTTCCCGTGGGAACATATCACCGGGATAAAAAGTAGTCTATGTTACTCAGGGTGAATGTAGCTTTCGAATGGTGAAAGAATTTTTGAAATCGGCACAGTAGTTTTTGAGTTAATTCATTAGAAACATACACACAAAAATAAAAATTTTTCCTCTTTATAATAGTAGTATAGATAATGATAGGAGGTGAGGTTGACTTGGGTCCGGAGATGTAGATGGGCTTTTTATTTGTTCATAATCAAATGTAATTAACATATTTACTTATTATTATTGTTAACAGATAACGTGCGCACACGACGGCACTTTTATGGTGTTAGAGTGTGAGTCGAACGTGTTGCCAGCTAAAAAAGCTACAAGTGATGAAAGCGTAAGTACCTAAGCACTACTTTTTTTTATTAGTCTTACATTTTACATTATCTGGCAAGTTTTATAACAGTAAACATTTTTTTAAATAATTATTTCAGCTATACCTGCGATCGTACTTCAATTTACTATAGCAAAATACTTATGATCAAACTATGCGATAATAGTTGTACTGGCAGTGTCGACTAAAGTCGATCCGTTATCATAGGTTATCGACTGAGAAGTCGATAGATGGAGATGAAGATGTCACTATTTTGTAATCGGAACATAGTTTAAAACAAAGTCACTTCCGCTGTCTGTCCGTGCCTTTGTATGCTTAGATCTTTAAAACTACGTAACGGATTTTGTTGCGGTTTTCACCAATTGATAGAGTGGTTCTCGAGGAAGAATTTAGTATATAATTGTCAAGCAGGCGGAGCAGCAGGCGTCTACTAGTATAGTACTTTATATTTCGAAATCCGCGATAGGTGCAGTCGAGATTCAAATATGCATATATATTATTACAAAGCAAAACTTGAATGTATGCTGATGGTCGGACTGCAGAGATTTTGTGGTATATGACATCTGTGCCAAGACAGAATAGAATCTTCAACGCTAATTAATAATTTCTAGATCGCGCTATTAAGGTTAATAGCGCGATCTAGAAATTATGAATATGATAAAGCAAAAATTCGATGTTGTCGGTATTGGTCATCGTAGCTCAGTTCCCCCTGTTAAGGAAAGGCCGTGGGTTCGAGTCCTACCGATGACATCAGTTTTTGTGATTTATTCGTAATTTATTTACTTATAATTTCTTTTTCAATATTTTAAGAATAGAATCTGATTGTACAAAAAATGTCGTGAGGCGAAATGAGTGAAAAAAGTAAAACTCGTAAATAAGTACATGTTGTGTTTTTGTTCAATACATTAGATGGAGGTAGTAGCCGTGGGTACAGACAGAGAAGACACAATGTTGGAGCTAAGCAAGGAGTTGATCAAGTCTATCCTGTTCGCCATCACGGACATCGAGACGTTCCAGCCTCGGCCGCGACGCATCACCGTAGTGTCGCGAGTGTACCGACTACTAGGCGTCAGGAGTACTACGCCTACTGAACTGTTCTCTAGGAAAGTTAGTAAACTACAAATGTGTGATATGAAAAAATATTCTGAAATTAGATGAAGTAAAATTAATAGTCTTTAAGATTATAATTTACCAAGGATTACTACATCCAGGAACACACCTCTATTTGATATTCGCCCTTCAGTCTGTCAATTAATGACAACCCCTAATCTTTCTTTTTAATAACCAATCCTTCTACGTAAGGAGGTTACTAACTCTACATTATACTTTACTAGCTGAGCAGTCTCATGCCTCTGGCAATGATTGACGAGGAATAAGGAGAAAACTGATTATAAAGATGATTTTCAGATAGAAAGTGGCACGTACAATGAAGCTCTGCTGTTAGCTGAGCAGTTCAACCTGGACAGTGACCTGGTGTACCAACAGCAGTGGCGGAAGACACCTGTCTCTACTGACGCTATACAGAACTACTTGGTGAGTGGAACGCTATTCTAGGAGCAGTTCAACCAGACTGTCTAGTACCAGTTCCTTACGTTAATTTACTCGAAATACGTTTTCGTATTCCTCCATACATTTCACACAGTTCCCTGACGCTACCGCTAGGGGCGCTAGTGTGTGTATTAGACTCTTTGGACAGTAATCTGGTGTATACCTGTTGTAAAAGGCAAAATGTGAATGTGAAATGCACTTCTGACTTTTCGTCTCGAGGATATAGACGTACATATGCAAGCGAGTTTTAATTCTATTTGTGTAATTCTGTTTAGAGTAAAGTGTCGAAAAAGATATGGGCAGTTCACCAGTGCGTCGACCGCTTGCCTGAAACTTTACCGGCAGCTAAGGAGCTACTACAGTTTGGACTCGAACTCACCAACGAAAAGATATTGAACGGTAAGGCATATATTTAAAGAATTATGAAATAATGGGGTTTGTAGGGGTTGTAGGTTGAGATAAAACCAACGATGGAAAATTTTTACCGAAATTTTATTATGATTTTTCAAAAGAGGGTTGGTTACAAAAATGCTATCTAGGGAAGCGTCCGCGGTCCGTGATATTGAAAATGGCACTGTTCTTTGAAATAATGGGCAGGCCTTGTCCCGCGTGTGACACTGCGACCCCGCACACTTCCCGTTACTTGTATCCCCGTTTATTTGTATAGGTCACTAAATAATAATAATAATAATATAACGATTCTTTACTGTGGAGCGATTGCCGCTTGTCGTGTTGCACGCGTTAAATTCCCTGAAGTTAACCGTGCACCACGACCGGATGGTGTTCCCGTATGGCAGGCAAGAATCGAGCGACGTATCGGCACATTTAGGACTCTCATTGCAAAGCTTATCTCTTTCAGCCGGGGAAATAGTCGTCCCCGGGTCATGCGTTTCGTGACTCAGGCATTTGCTGGGACCGGTATTCGTCCCCAGCAATACTTAGCCAATGTCACGGAACGTATTGACTTTCTGAAACAGAAAGTGTATGCATGGGCAAGCCGTATCCGTCGTTATAGAGAGCGTGTAAATAGATACTGGCAGAATCGCATCTTCCAAAGTGACCAAAGGAAGGTGTACCGAGAGTGGGAGGGAACTGGACAACGTTTGAGCGACGGACAACTGCCAGATGCTCACACCATGAATCAATTCTGGCGTGACATATGGTCGGTGCCCGTCGAACATTCGGAGGGCGACTGGATCCGTGTCGTCGAGCGTGAATGCAATACCATCGAACCCATGGAGTCTATTACCATAGACTACGAAGACGTTAGTTGTGCAATTCGTACGGCCCCGAACTGGAAGAGTCCTGGGCCGGATGGATTGCACAACTTTTGGATAAAGTGGGTTCAGAGCTCGCATGAACGCTTGGCAACACAGTATCAAGAAGCCCTCGAGTCTGGTTCCTTACCCGCTTTCATGACCACTGGCATCACCTTCCTGCTCCATAAATCAGGTAGTACCACGGAACCTAAAAACTATAGACCCATCACTTGCTTACCTACCATCTACAAGCTCCTTACATCTATTCTGAGAAGTAAAATAAACTCGCACATAGTATCTAATAATATCTTAGATAACGCTCAGAATGGATGTAGGGCTGGGTCTCGTGGCACTAAGGAGCTACTCCTCATTGATATGGCCATTAGCCAACAAGTCAAGCGAAGTAGGGGCGCCCTCTCTACTGCCTGGATTGACTACAAGAAGGCCTATGATTCGGTGCCTCATTCATGGCTGAGGAGGATTTTAGAGTTGTATAAAATTAATCCGACTCTTAAATCCTTCTTAGTCTCGTGTATGGGGCAGTGGACCACAGTCCTTCGTCAACCAGGTAGTGGTGGGCACGCCTCTGACCCGCAAGGCTTGATAAGGATCGAGCGTGGTATATTCCAGGGCGACAGTTTGAGTCCATTGTGGTTTTGTTTAGCACTGAATCCACTTAGCACATTGCTGAAGGATTCAGGGCTAGGCTATCGGTTTCGTAGAGGGGGTGAGGTTATATCTCACCTGATGTACATGGATGACCTCAAACTGTTCACATTGAAGCACCAAGATTTAGTGACATTATTAAAAACTACGGAAGTTTTTAGTAATGCCATTAAGATGGAGTTCGGTGTTGATAAGTGTGCGGTTATGCATGTACAACGGGGGAAGGTTGTAAATTCACCGAATTTACAACTTTCTGAGATAATAACTCTCAGATCTCTCTCCGAGACCGAAACATACAAATACCTAGGTATGTCAGAGTCATTGGGTATAGCGGTAGAGGATATTAAGAAATCGGTGAAAGAACGTTTTTTTGGCCGCCTGACAAAAGTTCTTAACAGTTCTTTGTCCGGTGGTAACAAAATGCGGGCTTTCAACGGTTGGGTGATACCTTTATTGTTATACTCCTTTGGCATACTTAGGTGGACTCAAACGGAACTAGACGCCCTGGATAGGCGAGTCCGTCAACAACTGACATTGCATCGAATGTTACACCCACGATCTTCTGTCATGAGACTGTACATTCCGCGGAAGTGGGGGGGTCGAGGCTTTTTGAATGCCAAGAACCTCCACAACCGTGAAGTGTGCAGTCTGAGAGATTACTTTCTACAGAACGGGTGTGACATTCATTGCGATGTCGTGATGGTTGACAAGGGCCTAACACCTCTTTCCTTGGCTAACGAGAACTGGCGTAAACCAAAGGTGCTAGGTACTGAAGACCGTAGGGACGTATGGAAGAGTAAGGAGCTACACGGGCGGTTCTACCGGGTCTTAACAGGACCCGACGTAGACCTGCTCGCTTCGGTGAACTGGCTACGTTTTGGGGACCTCTTTGGGGAAACTGAAGGTTTTGCCTGTGCAATTGCAGATGAGGTTATCAAGACGAACAACTATCGGAAATACATTATGAAGGACGGTACGGTCGACATTTGTCGAGCATGCCACCGTCCTGGTGAATCACTTCGCCATATTATTTCCGGTTGTTCGTATCTTGCTAACACCGAGTACTTGCATAGGCACAATCAAGTAGCCAGGATCATCCACCAGCAACTTGCTCTTCAATATGGCCTTATTGAGTTTGAAGTACCGTACTATAAGTACACACCAGTGCCAGTTCTTGAGAATGGTCGTGCATTGCTCTACTGGGACCGATCAATCATCACGGACAGGACTATTGTTGCCAATAGGCCCGATATCGTGTTGGTTGATCGGACCCAGCGTCGGGCAGTGCTCGTCGATATCGCCGTCCCGCATGACGAGAATCTCGTGAAGGCAGAGAAGGACAAACTTAGCAAGTACCTCGATTTGTCCTACGAGATAACCGCCATGTGGGACGTAGACTCGACGATCATTGTCCCGGTGGTCGTTTCGGCACACGGATTAATAGCGAAGAGTCTCGATCAACATCTCAAGAGACTCTCGTTAGATTGTTGGATCAAGAGTCAGATTCAGAAGGTTGTTATCCTCGACACGTGCCGTATTGTTAGGAGGTTTCTTAGTCTGTAGCCTCCACCACCGGTAGTTTGGGTCCTACTCCGCTACTGGTGGGTCACTATTTTTTATATTTTTAAATGTATTTGTGTTTTTTATAAATGTATTTAAAAATGTATAAAATAAGAATATAAATGAATAAACGATATAATAATAATAATATTTAAAAATGTATAAAATAAGAATAGAAATGAATAAACGATATAATAATAATAACAACACTGGCAACTCTGGACATCTGTACATACGTCATTTTCATCAATAAAATATTTTAATATTTTTATCTCAAATATCTTCCTCAATTTTTAAAATTCTTACTGATTTCTAAATTATATCACCAAAAAGTCCATAAATATTATATTTCACAATTTATTACAAGAATACCAAAGTGCAAATATGAAGCGAAGTTTTGACAAACGTCAACTATCAAAATATCAGAATGTTACGAGAAAATAAATATTATGAATGATTATGGATAGCGATGATAACAAGAGCCAGGAGTAAAAATGTACAGATAACACCCCCGGACTCATCACTTAGCTCCGCCTCGCAAGCGCTGGACCGCACTCCTGCGACACAAGTGCTTGCTGAGGCGTCGAGTTCATCGTCAAGTGATGAGTATTTTTCCCCGCCGACGTCGCCAACACCTGTACGCCGGCGAGGGAGAGGCCGGCCGCCGAGCAGTTTGGGGCCCCGAAGCCTACCAGCTTCGAGTAGGGTCCCCACTACCGGTGGTATTGTGCACCGCATGCGATGGACTTCATCCATCAATGAAAACGTCATGCGGGCATATTATGAGGCTACAGAAGGGGAAACCAACCTGACTGCGTACCGTTCAAGGATGCTCCCTTTGTTTCAGGCTCTTGAACCAACAATGACCGTTGCCGTCCAACGACTATCGGATCAAGTGCGGGCTATCCAACGATGCAAGTTGTTGGATCAATCTGTGCTTGATCGACTACGCCTGGAAGTGTTATCTACTCGACCAGCTCCAGCGTCAACGAGAGCACCGTCACCTGCTACACACACGGTTGCAACTAGTGCCACTTTAGTTGATACCGTGCTCGACGTGGGAGATGATACGAGTGATATATCTGTCCAGGTAAGCGAGCAATTAAGGAGTACTTTAGAAGATGTGATCTCTCAATATAGGTTTGCACCTAATTCTAGACCACGGCTACCACGCTTACCCATGCATAGACGAAATCTGGCGTTGATGGGAGCCCTGAATGCGTTGCTAGCTCCGTACTTACGGACTAGCAATGATTTGCTCGATACCCACTCGATTCTTTACTGTGGAGCTATTACCGCTTGTCGTGTTGCACGCGTTAAATTCCCTGAATTTAACCGTGCACCACGATCGGGTGGTGTGCCCGTATGGCAGGCAAGAATCGAGCGACGTATCGGCACATTTAGGACTCTCATTGCGAAGCTTATCTGTTTTAGCCGGGGAAATAGTCGTCCCCGGGTCATGCGTTTCGTGAGTCAGGCATTCGCTGGGACCGGTATTCGTCCCCAGCAATACTTAACCAATGTCACGGAACGTATTGACTTTCTGAAACAGAAAGTGTATGCATGGGCAAGCCGTATCCGTCGTTATAGAGAGCGTGTAAATAGATACTGGCAGAATCGCATCTTCCAAAGTGACCAAAGGAAGGTGTACCGAGAGTGGGAGGGAACTGGACAACGTTTGAACGACGGACAACTGCCAGATGCTCACACCATGAATCAATTTTGGCGTGACATATGGTCGGTGCCCGTCGAACATTCGGAGGGCGACTGGATCCGTGTCGTCGAGCGTGAATGCAGTATCATCGAACCCATGGAGTCTATTACCATAGACTCCGAAGATGTTAGTTGTGCAATTCGTAAGGCCCCGAACTGGAAAAGTCCTGGGCCGGATGGATTGCACAACTTTTGGATAAAGTGGGTTCAGAGCTCGCATGAACGCTTGGCAACACAGTATCAAGAAGCCCTCGAGTCTGGTTCCTTACCCGCTTTTATGACCACTGGCATCACCTTCCTGCTCCATAAATCAGGTAGTACCACGGAACCTAAAAACTATAGACCTATCACTTGCTTACCTACCATCTACAAGCTCCTTACATCCATTCTGAGAAGTAAATTAAATTCACACATAATGTCTAACAATATTTTAGATAACGCTCAGAATGGATGTAGGGCTGGGTCACGTGGTACTAAGGAGCTACTCCTTATTGACATGGCCATTAGCCAACAGGTCAAGCGGAGTAGGGGCGCCCTCTCTACTGCCTGGATTGACTACAAGAAGGCCTATGATTCGGTGCCTCATTCATGGCTGAGGAGGATTTTAGAGTTGTATAAAATTAATCCGACTCTTAAATCCTTCTTAGTCTCGTGTATGGGGCAGTGGACCACAGTCCTTCGTAAACCAGGTAGTGGTGAGTACGCCTCTGATTCGCATGACTTGATAAGGATCGAGCGTGGTATATTCCAGGGCGACAGTTTGAGTCCATTGTGGTTTTGTTTAGCACTGAATCCACTTAGCACATTGCTGAAGGATTCAGGGCTAGGCTATCGGTTTCGTAGAGGGGGTGAGGTTATTTCTCACCTGATGTATATGGATGACCTCAAACTGTTCACATTGAAGCACCAAGATTTAGTGACATTATTAAAAACTACGGAAGTTTTTAGTAATGCCATTAAGATGGAGTTCGGTGTTGATAAGTGTGCGGTTATGCATGTACAGCGGGGGAAGGTTGTAAATTCACCGAATCTACAACTTTCTGAGATAATAACTCTCAGATCTCTCACCGAGACCGAAACATACAAATACCTAGGTATGTCAGAGTCATTGGGTATAGCGGTAGAGGATATTAAGAAATCGGTGAAAGAACGTTTTTTTGGCCGCCTGACAAAAGTTCTTAACAGTTCTTTGTCCGGTGGTAACAAAATGCGGGCTTTCACCGGTTGGGTGATACCTTTATTGTTGTACTCCTTTGGCATACTTAGGTGGACTCAAACGGAACTAGACGCCCTGGATAGGCGAGTCCGTCAACAACTGACATTGCATCGAATGTTACACCCACGATCGTCTGTCATGAGACTGTACATTCCACGGAAGTGGGGGGGTCGAGGCTTTTTGAATGCCAAGAACCTCCACAACCGTGAAGTGTGCAGTCTCAGGGATTACTTCCTACAGAATGGATGTGACATTCATTGCGATGTTGTGAAAGTTGACAAGGGCCTTACACCTCTTTCCTTGGCTAACGAGAACTGGCGTAAACCAAAGGTGTTAAGTACTGAAGACCGTAAGGACGTATGGAAGAGCAAGGAGCTACACGGGCGGTTCTACCGAGTCTTAACAGGACTCGATGTAGACCTGCTCGCATCGGTGAAGGACGGTACGGTCGACATTTGTCGAGCATGCCACCGTCCTGGTGAATCACTTCGCCATATTATTTCCGGTTGTTCGTATCTTGCTAACACCGAGTACTTGCATAGGCACAATCAAGTAGCCAGGATCATCCACCAGCAACTTGCTCTTCAATATGACCTTATTGAGTCTGAAGTACCGTACTATAAGTACACACCAGTGCCAGTTCTTGAGAATGGTCGTGCATTGCTCTACTGGGACCGATCAATCATCACGGACAGGACTATTGTTGCCAATAGGCCCGATATCGTGTTGGTTGATCGGACCCAGCGTCGGGCAGTGCTCGTCGATGTCGCCGTCCCGCATGACGAGAATCTTGTTAAGGCAGAGAAGGACAAACTTAGTAAGTACCTTGATCTGTCCTTCGAGATAACTGCCATGTGGAACGTAGACTCGACGATCATTGTCCCGATGGTCGTTTCGGAAAACGGACTAATAGCTAAGAGTTTCGATCAACACCTCAAGAGACTCTCGTTAGATTGTTGGATCAAGAGTCAGATTCAGAAGGCTGTTATCCTCGACACGTGCCGTATTGTTAGGAGGTTTCTCAGTCTGTAGCCTCCACCGCCGGTAGTTTGGGTCCTACTCCGCTACTGGTGGGACACTATTTTTTATATTTTTAAATGTATTTGTGTTTTTTATAAATCTATTTAAAAATGTATAAAATAAGAATGTTATTGAATAAACGAAATAATAATAATAACAACACTGGCAACTCTGGACATCTGTACATACGTCATTTTCATCAATAAAATATTTTAATATTTTTATCTGAAATATCTTCCTCAATTTTTAAAATTCTTACTGATTTCTAAATTATATCACCAAAAAGTCCATAAATATTATATTTCACAATTTATTACAAGAATACCAAAGTGCAAATATGAAGCGAAGTTTTGACAAACGTCAACTATCAAAATATCAGAATGTTACGAGAAAATAAATATTATGAATGATTATGGATAGCGATGATTGATGATTGACGGCTAACATCTGTTCGCATTTCGTCTTGTATTTATTTTAATTTATTATTAATATTTTCGATAATTAGGGCTAAAATTCATCACAAAACACAATCTTACCATTATCAAAGTGTATCTAGGTAAAACCCAGTGTAAAATAAATAAGAAATTTGTGATATTTGCGTATTTTGTTTTACCGGCTAAAAGTCAATGACTGTTTGAAAATTTTAAAAGTGAAACTTTATCAACTCGGATTTAATGTGATTTGAGTGATTTTTATACAGGTAATCGTACTAATAAATAACTACTTATTATCGTACCTGTTAGTTTTTGAAGTTGTAGTATATTCAATCAGATTCTTTTTGACATTACTTACGTATTTATTTGTGTATTTAGTGTATTATCAGGTAGCTTTTTACTATCTAAGTCAGTATAAATTTATAATATCGTAATGCCAGTCACACGTGGCATGTATTCTGCTCGCCGTAATGAGGCTAAACAAGAAGATATCTTGAGAAAACTTGACCTGACATTGAAGGAATTAGAGGTATCCAAAACGTTGATTAAACAGTTGCATAGGGAAAGAGATGAAAATGAAAAGGAACTATTAGATAGCCTAAATAAATACGACTTCATAAAAAAGCAGATGGCTGAGATGCACACAGAGAATAGGTTAGTGTTAGATGAGCGGGACAGATTACAAAATATTGTGTGTTTATTTAAAGCAGGAGACAAAAGTGATCCTTCAAATTTTCGACCTATTTCCATACTCCCATCACTCAGTAAAATTTTTGAAAAAATAATATTTAATCAATTGCTTTCACATTTTACAGACAATAAGTTACTTCATAACAAACAGTTTGGTTTCACTAAAGGCAGGAACACAACGGATGCAGGAGTTGCACTTGTGAAACATATATTTGATGCTTGGGAGGAAAAGCAGGATGCTATTGGTATATTTTGTGATCTATCAAAAGCTTTTGATTGTGTTGATCATGGGACTTTGCTACTAAAATTAGGTTATTATGGTGTTTCGAACAGCTCACTTGGCTTACTCGAGTCTTACCTCACTGGTAAAGTACAAAAAGTAAACATTAATGGCACCGACTCTTCTGGCGCCTCATTAGTCATGGGAGTACCCCAGGGCTCTATATTAGGACCCCTTTTATTCTTAATATACGTAAACGATCTTCCTTATTTCACTAAAAATCTTTGTGAGATAGTATTATTTGCTGATGACACATCATTAATTTTTAAAAGTGATAGACAAAAAGTAGCACTTGACGATGTAAATAATACCCTTTCGGAAATATTGCATTGGTTCACAAGTAACAACTTGCTGCTCAATGCGAAGAAAACAAAATGTGTAAAATTTACTATGCCCAATGTTAGACAGGTGGATACTCATATTACTGTAACGCCATCTCGTAGCGAGTAATAAGACTACCAAACTCAGCGCCATCTAGTAGCAAATCGCAGTACTACTACGTAACGTCTTTCGGGAATGTTCTGTCAAGGTACTTCTATGCAACGTGTTATCTAGAAGCATCTCGAAGGTGTGGAATGTTCGCGATATTTCTTCCGTGAAAACTCCAGAGTAATGACCGCACTATAAAGGCGGAGCACTTCGGTGGCGGAGGATCAGTATTTCCAGAGCGATAATACGAGTTATACCTGCGAGTTCAAGTGCGATTAAAAGTGTTTAGTGAAGCTTTATAGTGAAGTGTAAATTAGTGGTGTAATAAATAAAGTGTTTTGTGGTAGTTTGATCGGCATTTTCCATTCCGTAGAACCCCGGCTCGTAACAATTGGTGTCAGAAGTGGGATTTGAACAATGCCGGTGTTACCAAAAGAAGACACAGAGGGCGTCCGTACCAGAGGTCAGCGTCAGCAGGAGTTGGACAGCAGGCGCTTCGGAGGTAATACGCCGGAGAGGATGGGTGGTCAGCAGCAGCCAACGGTGGAAGCTGGCCCGTCCACGGTATCTCCAGCGCCAGCACCTCCAGACTTTGCTGCGCTGATGGCGATGCTACAGGAGCAAGCCCGCCGCCAGGAAGAGCAGGCCCGCCGGTTGGAAGAACAGCTGCTGCGTGACAAGGAGGAGCAGGCCCGCCACCAGGAAGAGCAGACCCGCCGGTTGGAAGAACAGCTGCTGCGTGACAAGGAGGAGCAGGCACGCCGCCAGGAGGAGCAGGCACGCCGCCAGGAGGAGCAGGCACGCCGCCAGGAGGAGCAGGCATGCCGCCAGGAGGAGCAGGCCCGCCGATTGGAAGAACAGCTGCTGCGTGACAAGGAGGAGCAGGCACGCCGCCAGGAGGAACAGACACGCCGCCAGGAGGAACAGATGCTCCTCATGAAAGATCTTCGAGCGACTTTTGGCAAGGAGATGAATGTGATGAAGGATCAAGTTCATCATGTTGAGAACCGCATCACGGAAGCCGAAACACGGATAGAAGATGTAAAAAACCAGATTACAGAATATGTGAGGAAAGAGCTGGGAAATCTGAAAGCTGGAGATGGGAATGCGACTTCCTTACCTGCTGTGCCTTCAGCACGTGGATTTAAAGTACCTCCATTCGATGGGACATCATCATGGTCGGCCTATAGCAGTTTGAGGCCGTTAAGAAGGCAAACGGGTGGAGCAAAGCCCAGGCCATGACTGCGCTTACATTGGGTCTGCGAGACAAGGCGTTAACCATCCTAGAAGCTCTCGGAGACGATGTATCCTACGAGCAGCTACTAGAAGCCTTGGAAGCCAGATACGGTGACGCTCACCTGGAACACGTGTATCGTGCGCAGCTGAAGGATCGTGTCCAGCGCACTGGCGAAAACTTGCAACAGTGGGCCCTGGAAGTAGAGAAGCTGGTACGGAAAGCATACCAGTCGGTACCTGCGCTCATCAATGGGAATCTGGTGCAAGCATTCATCGACGGCATCCACGACCTGGAAGTCAGGGCTGCTGTGAGGCTCGGGCACCATGAGACTTTCAAAGACGCCTTGGCTCATGCTTTGGAGGTCGAAGCCGTACGGAAAGATCATCGATCTCACCGCGTCAGGGAAGTTGTAGCATCACCGGCTCGCGACCGTTTCACGAGGTATAGCCCTAGGTGCTACACATGTGGTGAGAGGGGCCACCTTCGATCCAGTTGCCCAAAGCGGACTGCAGAAAGAGCAGGAAGTCGTTCCCAAGGGGATAGGGTGACTAATGTCACCGCCCAGCAACGGCAGGGAAAACGAACAATAGCCAGGACTGCGTGGCGGGTGCCGGCTGATGTTAGAAGAGCCCCAAAGGTTTCGATCTCACAAACCCAGGATGGCAGATTCCATGGCAACGCAGACGCATTGTCAAGAAGACCTTGCCCTGAAGACCGTAAGCACTGTGCCAAACAGGAGATAAAGGTAGCCATACCTGTGAAGATGCTTAAAACGGATCTGAGCGACGAATGGAAAGAAATTCTACAACATGCTCAACAGGACGACGCAGACATCAAGCCAATATTTGAGTGGATTAAAGCAAGTACTCCTAAACCCATGTGGAGTGACGTCGCTTCATTGAGTTCAATCACAAAAAGTTATTGGGCACAATGGGACAGTTTAGTTATTCAGGATGGAGTCTTGTGCCGCAAATGGGAAAATGCTCGAGGAGACAGCTGTCATTTGCAAATGGTCGTCCCTAAAGTTAAGGTCCCAGATGTGCTACAGCTCTACCATAATGGATGTTCAGGGGGCCATATGGGAGTAAAAAGGACTCTGTTGAAGATACGTGAGCGGTTTTACTGGATCCACTGTCGCGACGACGTTGAGGACTGGTGTCGCAAATGTACGAGTTGTGCTGCTGTGAAAGGACCTCATACACGGAGCAGAGGTGCACTGAAACTGTATAACGTTGGGGCACCATGGGAAAGGATAGCCCTAGATGTTGCGGGACCATTTCCTGAAAGTGAAAGCGGAAACAAGTACTTCATGGTTGTGATGGATTATTTCACGAAGTGGCCAGAAGTCTTCGCTATACCTAATCAAGAAGCTACTACGGTCGCAGATAAATTAGTTCACGAAGTCTTCTGTCGTTTCGGGGTGCCTCTAGAAATCCATAGCGATCAAGGAAGAAATTTTGAATCTCAGGTGTTCCAGGAAATGTGTCGGGTCATGGGTACTCACAAAACCAGAACGACCTCTTACCACCCGCAGTCAGATGGAATGGTGGAGCGATTTAATCAGACATTGGAGAGATATCTGGCAAAAGTTGTGGAAAGCAGGCAAAAAGATTGGGACAAGCACATCCAACCGTTTCTTTTGTCTTACCGAAGTGCGGTTCACGAAAGCACGTCAGTGACCCCAGCTTATGCGAACTTTGGAAGAGAATTACGGTTGCCTGCCGACTTAATAACCGGTATACCACCTGACGCTCCACGCAATATCACCGATTATGCGAATGACTTGCGCAGCAGGATGAATGACATTTATGAGCATGTCAGACAATCAGGTCAACAAATGTCTGAAAAGATGAAGAACCGTTACGACCGAAAGACAAACAATAAGAGCTTCGATGAAGGTTCGTTAGTGTGGTTACATAACCCAGTCCGCAGTAAAGGGAAGTCTCCTAAGCTGCAAGCTAAATGGAATGGACCATACCGAGTTGTGACCAAGATTAACGATGTCACTTACCGAATACGGAAGAGTCCAAGAAGTGCGCCAAAGATAGTTCATGTGGATCGATTGGCGCGATATTATGGGCCTGACAATGCTCGGGACGAGCATGTCTTAGGAGGGGGCAGTGTAACGCCATCTCGTAGCGAGTAATAAGACTACCAAACTCAGCGCCATCTAGTAGCAAATCGCAGTACTACTACGTAACGTCTTTCGGGAATGTTCTGTCAAGGTACTTCTATGCAACGTGTTATCTAGAAGCATCTCGAAGGTGTGGAATGTTCGCGATATTTCTTCCGTGAAAACTCCAGAGTAATGACCGCACTATAAAGGCGGAGCACTTCGGTGGCGGAGGATCAGTATTTCCAGAGCGATAATACGAGTTATACCTGCGAGTTCAAGTGCGATTAAAAGTGTTTAGTGAAGCTTTATAGTGAAGTGTAAATTAGTGGTGTAATAAATAAAGTGTTTTGTGGTAGTTTGATCGGCATTTTCCATTCCGTAGAACCCCGGCTCGTAACATTACTATGAATAATGAATTAGTTCAAATAGTCAATACCACAGTTTTTCTTGGGATAACTCTAGATAGTAAACTACAATGGGGTCTTCATATCACAGCCTTGGCAGGAAGACTTAGCTCAGCTGCCTATGCGGTTAGAAAGATAAGGTCTCTGACTGACGAAAAAACGGCACGATTAGTTTATTTTAGCTACTTTCATAGCGTTATGTCATATGGTCTGCTGCTGTGGGGCTCAGCTGCCGATATTGAGACAATATTCATATTACAGAAACGAGCTATACGAGCAATCTATAGACTCGGACCCCGTGACTCGCTGAAAGAATTATTTAAAGAAATTAATATTTTAACAGTTGCTTCTCAATATGTTTACGACAACATCTTATATGTACGGAAGAACATAGATCTATTCAAAAAAAATTCCGATAACCATAATTTTAATACAAGAAATAAAAATAAATTGGCAATGACAAAAATTAGACTTCATAAAGTTGGTAATTCGTTTGTTGGCAAATGTATAAAAATT
Source organism: Nudaria mundana (assembly GCA_963556515.1). Classification (NCBI taxonomy): domain Eukaryota; kingdom Metazoa; phylum Arthropoda; class Insecta; order Lepidoptera; family Erebidae; genus Nudaria; species Nudaria mundana. The sequence continues at coordinate 24,262,530 of OY748287.1, forward strand.
TATAATAAAATTCCTCAGGATTTGGTTGACATGCCTCTTAATAAGTTTAAAATAGTAGTTAAAAAATGTTTGATGATGAAAGGCTACTATAATGTAGACGAATATCTTAATGATAAAAATGCATGGTCACCCTAATCTTCTGTTGTTGGCCACTCGTATAATACAATAGAAACTAATTGTAACAATGTAAACAAAACAATATTAAAAAAGAAAATGGATAATCTACCTGAGTTTCTTGCTGGTCTCTTCTCAGGAGAACCAAATTACCGAACCAGCGAAAGAATCATTTTCTAATGGTTATTTATGTACTTACTTAATTTAGTATTTTTATAATATTACTTGACAAAATTGTAAAATTTTGACATTCATATGTGCTCTTTATGTGCCTAAACTGAATAAATGAAATTGATTCTTTGATTCTTTGATTCTTTGATGATAACAAGAGCCAGGAGTAAAAATGCACAGATAACACCCCCGGACTCATCACTTAGCTCCGCCTCGCAAGCGCTGGACCGCACTCCTGCGACACAAGTGCTTGCTGAGGCGTCGAGTTCATCGTCAAGTGATGAGTATTTTTCCCCGCTGACGTCGCCAACACCTGTACGCCGGCGAGGGAGAGGCCGGCCGCCGAGCAGTTTGGGGCCCCGAAGCCTACCAGCTTCGAGTAGGGTCCCCACTACCGGTGGTATTGTGCACCGCATGCGATGGACTTCATCCATCAATGAAAACGTCATGCGGGCATATTATGAGGCTACAGAAGGGGAAACCAACCTGACTGCGTACCGTTCAAGGATGCTCCCTTTGTTTCAGGCTCTTGAACCAACAATGACCGTTGCCGTCCAGCGACTATCGGATCAAGTGCGGGCTATCCAACGATGCAAGTTGTTGGATCAACCTGTGCTTGATCGACTACGCCTGGAAGTGTTATCTACTCGACCAGCTCCAGCGTCAACGAGAGCACCGTCACCTGCTACACACACGGTTGCAACTAATGCCACTTTAGTTGATACCGTGCTCGACGTGGGAGATGATACGAGTGATATATCTGTCCAGGTAAGCGAGCAATTAAGGAGTACTTTAGAAGATGTGATCTCTCAATATAGGTTTGCACCTAATTCTAGACCACGGCTACCACGCTTACCCATGCATAGACGAAATCTGGCGTTGATGGGAGCCCTGAATGCGTTGCTAGCTCCGTACTTACGGACTAGCAATGATTTGCTCGATACCCACTCGATTCTTTACTGTGGAGCTATTACCGCTTGTCGTGTTGCACGCGTTAAATTCCCTGAATTTAACCGTGCACCACGATCGGGTGGTGTGCCCGTATGGCAGGCAAGAATCGAGCGACGTATCGGCACATTTAGGACTCTCATTGCGAAGCTTATCTGTTTTAGCCGGGGAAATAGTCGTCCCCGGGTCATGCGTTTCGTGAGTCAGGCATTCGCTGGGACCGGTATTCGTCCCCAGCAATACTTAACCAATATCACGGAACGTATTGACTTTCTGAAACAGAAAGTGTATGCATGGGCAAGCCGTATCCGTCGTTATAGAGAGCGTGTAAATAGATACTGGCAGAATCGCATCTTCCAAAGTGACCAAAGGAAGGTGTACCGAGAGTGGGAGGGAACTGGACAACGTTTGAGCGACGGACAACTGCCAGATGCTCACACCATGAATCAATTTTGGCGTGACATATGGTCGGTGCCCGTCGAACATTCGGAGGGCGACTGGATCCGTGTCGTCGAGCGTGAATGCAGTATCATCGAACCCATGGAGTCTATTACCATAGACTCCGAAGATGTTAGTTGTGCAATTCGTAAGGCCCCGAACTGGAAAAGTCCTGGGCCGGATGGATTGCACAACTTTTGGATAAAGTGGGTTCAGAGCTCGCATGAACGCTTGGCAACACAGTATCAAGAAGCCCTTGAGTCTGGTTCCTTACCCGCTTTCATGACCACTGGCATCACCTTCCTGCTCCATAAATCAGGTAGTACCACGGAACCTAAAAACTATAGACCCATCACTTGCTTACCTACCATCTACAAGCTCCTTACATCTATTCTGAGAAGTAAAATAAACTCGCACATAGTATCTAATAATATCTTAGATAACGCTCAGAATGGATGTAGGGCTGGGTCTCGTGGAACTAAGGAGCTACTCCTCATTGATATGGCCATTAGCCAACAAGTCAAGCGGAGTAGGGGCGCCCTCTCTACTGCCTGGATTGACTACAAGAAGGCCTATGATTCGGTGCCTCATTCATGGCTGAGGAGGATTTTAGAGTTGTATAAAATTAATCCGACTCTTAAATCCTTCTTAGTCTCGTGTATGGGACAGTGGACCACAGTCCTTCGTCAACCAGGTAGTGGTGGGCACAGTTGAGTCCATTGTGGTTTTGTTTAGCACTGAATCCACTTAGCACATTGCTGAAGGATTCAGGGCTAGGCTATCGGTTTCGTAGAGGGGGTGAGGTTCTATCTCACCTGATGTACATGGATGACCTCAAACTGTTCACGCTGAAGCACCAAGATTTAGTGACATTATTAAAAACTACGGAAGTTTTTAGTAATGCCATTAAGATGGAGTTCGGTGTTGATAAGTGTGCGGTTATGCATGTACAACGGGGGAAGGTTGTAAATTCACCGAATTTACAACTTTCTGAGATAATAACTCTCAGATCTCTCTCCGAGACCGAAACATACAAATACCTAGGTATGTCAGAGTCATTGGGTATAGCGGTAGAGGATATCAAGAAATCGGTGAAAGAACGTTTTTTTGGCCGCCTGACAAAAGTTCTTAACAGTTCTTTGTCCGGTGGTAACAAAATGCGGGCTTTCAATGGTTGGGTGATACCTTTATTGTTATACTCCTTTGGCATACTTAGGTGGACTCAAACGGAACTAGACGCCCTGGATAGGCGAGTCCGTCAACAACTCACATTGCATCGAATGTTACACCCACGATCATCTGTCATGAGACTGTACATTCCACGGAAGTGGGGGGGTCGGGGATTTTTGAATGCCAAGAACCTCCACAACCGTGAAGTGTGCAGTCTGAGAGATTACTTTCTACAGAACGGGTGTGACATTCATTGCGATGTCGTGATGGTTGACAAGGGCCTGACACCTCTTTCCTTGGCTAATGAGAACTGGCGTAAACCAAAGGTACTAGGTACTGAAGACCGTAGGGACGTATGGAAGAGTAAGGAGCTACACGGGCGGTTCTACCGAGTCTTAACAGGACCCGATGTAGACCTGCTCGCATCGGTGAACTGGCTGCGTTTTGGGGACCTCTTGGGGGAAACTGAAGGTTTTGCCTGTGCAATTGCAGATGAGGTTATCAAGACGAACAACTATCGGAAATACATCATGAAGGACGGTACGGTCGACATTTGTCGAGCATGCCACCGTCCTGGTGAATCACTTCGCCATATTATTTCCGGTTGTTCGTATCTTGCTAACACCGAGTACTTGCATAGGCACAATCAAGTAGCCAGGATCATCCACCAGCAACTTGCTCTTCAATATGACCTTATTGAGTCTGAAGTACCGTACTATAAGTACACACCAGTGCCAGTTCTTGAGAATCGTGCATTGCTCTACTGGGACCGATCAATCATCACGGACAGGACTATTGTTGCCAATAGGCCCGATATCGTGTTGGTTGATCGGACCCAGCGTCGGGCAGTGCTCGTCGATGTCGCCGTCCCGCATGACGAGAATCTTGTTAAGGCAGAGAAGGACAAACTTAGTAAGTACCTTGATCTGTCCTTCGAGATAACCGCCATGTGGAACGTAGACTCGACGATCATTGTCCCGATGGTCGTTTCGGAAAACGGACTAATAGCTAAGAGTTTCGATCAACACCTCAAGAGACTCTCGTTAGATTGTTGGATCAAGAGTCAGATTCAGAAGGCTGTTATCCTCGACACGTGCCGTATTGTTAGGGAGGTTTCTCAGTCTGTAGCCTCCACCGCCGGTAGTTTGGGTCCTACTCCGCTACTGGTGGGACACTATTTTTTATATTTTTAAATGTATTTGTGTTTTTTATAAATCTATTTAAAAATGTATAAAATAAGAATGTTATTGAATAAACGAAATAATAATAAAATAATTTTAAATTTTTTATTAACTATCTTGCCAATATTTATACAGATTTATACAGATTTTTAAATAACAGTACATACCAATAAGTTTATAAATCACATTACAAAGTTATAACAACAATAAACCAATTATTTTATAAAAATGAAAATGCGGTTTGACATGACGTGTCAATCGTCAAAAATCCAAACAATAGTATTACGACATAAAAAATTGGATAATGATACTGAATAACGATGATAACAAGAGCCAGGAGCAAAAATGCGCAACCACCACCCCCGGACTCATCACTTAGCTCCGCCTCGCAAGCGTCGGACCGCACACCTGCGACACAAGTGCTTGCTGAGGCGTTGAGCTCATCATCAAGTGATGAGTATTTTTCTCCGCCGACGTCGCCAACACCTGTACGTCGTCGAGGAAGAGGCCGGCCGCCGACCAGTTTGGGTCCCCGAAGTGTACCAGCTTCGAGTAGGGTCCCCACTACCGGCGGTATTGTGCACCGCATGCGATGGACCTCATCCATCAATGAAAACGTCATGCGGGCATATTATGAGGCTACAGATGGGGAAACCAACCTGACTGCGTACCGTTCAAGGATGCTTCCTTTGTTTCAGGCTCTTGAATCAACAATGACCGTTGCCGTCCAACGACTATCGGATCAAGTACGGACTATCCAACGATGTAAGTTGTTAGATCAATCTGTGCTTGATCGACTACGCCTGGAAGTATTATCTACTCGTACAGCTCCTGTGGCAACGAGAGCACCGTCACCTGTGACACAGACGGTTGCTACAAGTGGGACGTTAGCGGAGCCCGCCCTCGACGTGGGAAATGATACGAGTGATACATCTATCCAGGTAAGCGAGCAATTGAGGAGTACTTTGGGAGATGTGATCTCGCAGTATAGGTTTATACCTAATTCTAGACCGCGGCTACCACGCTTGCCAATGCATAAGCGAAATCTGGCGTTGATGGGAGCCCTGAATGCATTGCTAGAGCCGTACTTACTTACTCACTCGATTCTTTACTGTGGAGCCATTGCCGCTTGTCGTGTTGCACGCGTTAAATTCCCCGAAGTTAACCGTGCACCACGACCGGATGGTGTTCCCGTATGGCAGGCAAGAATCGAGCGACGTATCGGCACATTTAGGACTCTCATTGCAAAGCTTGTCTCTTTCAGCCGGGGAAATTGTCGTCCCCGGGTCATGCGTTTCGTGGCTCAGGCATTTGCTGGGACCGGTATTCGTCCCCAGCAATACTTAGCCAATGTCACGGAACGTATTGACTTTCTGAAACAGAAAGTGTATGCATGGGCAAGCCGTATCCGTCGTTATAGAGAGCGTGTAAATAGATACTGGCAGAATCGCATCTTCCAAAGTGACCAAAGGAAGGTGTACCGAGAGTGGGAGGGAACTGGACAACGTTTAAGCGACGGACAACTGCCAGATGCTCACGCCATGAACCAATTTTGGCGTGACATATGGTCGGTGCCCGTCGAACATTCGGAGGGCGACTGGATCCGTGTCGTCGAGCGTGAATGCAGTACCATCGAACCCATGGAGTCTATTACCATAGACTCCGAAGACGTTAGTTGTGCAATTCGTACGGCCCCGAACTGGAAAAGTCCTGGGCCGGATGGATTGCACAACTTTTGGATAAAGTGGGTTCAGAGCTCGCATGAACGCTTGGCAACACAGTATCAAGAAGCCCTTGAGTCTAGTTCTTTACCCGCTTTCATGACCACTGGCATCACCTTCCTGCTCCATAAATCAGGCAGTACCACGGAACCTAAAAACTATAGACCCATCACTTGCTTACCTACCATCTACAAGCTCCTTACATCTATTCTGAGAAGTAAAATAAACTCGCACATAGTATCTAATAATATCTTAGATAACGCTCAGAATGGATGTAGGGCTGGGTCACGTGGTACTAAGGAGCTACTCCTTATTGATATGGCCATTAGCCAACAGGTTAAGCGGAGTAGGGGCGCCCTCTCTACTGCCTGGATTGACTACAAGAAGGCCTATGATTCGGTGCCTCATTCATGGCTGGGGAGGATTTTAGAGTTGTATAAAATTAATCCGACTCTTAAATCCTTCTTAGTCTCGTGTATGGGGCAGTGGACCACAATCCTTCGTCAACCAGGTAGTGGTGAGTGCGCTTCTGGTCCGCGTGACTTGATTAGGATTGAGCATGGTATATTCCAGGGCGACAGTTTGAGTCCATTGTGGTTCTGTTTAGCACTGAATCCACTTAGCACATTGCTGAAGGATTCAGGGCTAGGCTATCGGTTTCGTAGAGGGGTGAGGTTATTTCTCACCTGATGTATATGGATGACCTCAAACTATTTACACTGAAACACCAAGATTTGGTGGCATTATTAAAAACTACGGAAGGTTTTAGTAATGCCATTAAGATGGAGTTCGGTGTTGATAAGTGTGCGGTCATGCATGTACAGCGGGGGAAGGTTGTAAATTCACCGAATTTACAACTTTCTGAGATAATAACTCTCAGATCTCTCACCGAGACCGAAACATACAAATACCTAGGTATGTCAGAGTCATTGGGTATAGCGGTAGAGGATATTAAGAAATCGGTGAAAGACCGTTTTTTTGGCCGCCTGACAAAAGTTCTTAATAGTTTTTTGTCTGGGGGTAACAAAATGCGGGCTTTCAACGGTTGGGTAATGCCTTTATTGTTGTACTCCTTTGGCATACTTAGGTGGACTCAAACGGAACTAGACGCCCTGGATAGGCGAGTCCGTCAACAACTGACATTGCATCGAATGTTACACCCACGATCTTCTGTCATGAGACTGTACATTCCACGGAAGTTGGGGGGTCGAGGATTTTTAAATGCCAAGAACCTCCATAACCGTGAAGTGTGCAGTCTGAGGAATTACTTCCTACAGAATGGGTGTGGCATTCATTGCGATGTTGTGATGGTTGACAAGGGCCTGACACCTCTCTCCTTGGCTAACGAGAACTGGCGTAAACCAAAGGTGCTAGGTACTGAAGACCGTAGGGACGTATGGAAGAGTAAGGAGCTGCGTTTCGGTGACCTCTTTGGGGAAACTGAAGGTTTTGCCTGTGCAATTGCAGATGAGGTTATCAAGACGAACAACTATAGGAAATATATCATTAAAGACGGTACGGTCGACATTTGTCGAGCATGCCACCGTCCTGGTGAATCACTTCGCCACATTATTTCCGGTTGTTCGTATTTTGCTAACACCGAGTACTTGCATAGGCACAATCAAGTGGCCAGGATCATCCACCAGCAACTTGCTCTTCAATACGGCCTTATTGAGTCCGAGGTACCGTACTATAAGTACACACCAGAGCCAGTTCTCGAGAATGGTCGTGCATTGCTCTACTGGGACCGATCAATCATCACGGACAGGACTATTGTTGCCAATAGGCCTGATTTCGTGTTGGTTGATCGGGCTCAGCGCCGGGCGGTGCTCGTCGATGTCACCGTCCCACATGACGAGAATCTCGTTAAGGCAGAGAAGGACAAACTTTCTAAGTACCTCGATCTGACCTTCGAGATAACCGCCATGTGGGACGTAGACTCGACGATCATTGTCCCGATAGTCGTTTCGGCAAATGGACTAATAGCGAAGAGTCTCGATCAACATCTCAAGAGTCTCTCGCTAGACTGTTGGATCAAGGGTCAGATACAGAAGGCTGTCGTCCTCGACACGGCACGCATCGTTAGGAGGTTTCTCAGTCTGTGACCTCTACCGCTGGTAGTTTGGGCCCTGCTCCGCTACTGGTGGTGGTCTGACATGGATTTTTTTATAATATTATATGTAATTTTTCATATAAATATTGTAAAAAAAATTATGTTAAGAGAATAATTTGAATAAATGAGTATAATAATAATAACTAAATAATAATAATAACTGGCAACTCTGAACATCTCATAAATCATTTTCATTCTTAAAATATTTTAATATTTTTATTTACATATTATTGCCTAAATTTATACAATTACTTCAGATACCAAATTAATATAAGCAAAAAGTCAATAAATAAAGGATTTTATACTATTTTATAACAATAAACAAAGTCTACAAAATTAACATAGAAGATTTGACACATGTCATATGAATACCTACGAAAATATCAACAATATTATGGCTAAATTCAAAATGAAGTGATTGAGATGCAAACAAGAGCCAGAAGAAGAAATGCGCAACTAACACCCCCGGACTCGTCACTAAACTCCGCCTCGCAGGCACCGGACCGCACATCGCCGACACAGGTGCTCGCTGAGGCGTCGAGCTCTTCAAGTGACGAGTATTTCTCTCCGCCGACGTCGCCAACACCTGTACGCCGGCGAGGGAGAGGCCGGCCGCCGAGCAGTTTGGGGCCCAGAAGCCTACCAGCTTCGAGTAGGGTCCCCACTACCGGTGGGATTGTGCACCGCATGCGATGGACTTCATCCATCAATGAAAACGTCATGCGGGCATATTATGAGGCCACAGATGGGGAAACCAACCTGACTGCGTACCGTTCAAGGATGCTTCCTTTGTTTCAGGCTCTTGAACCAACAATGACCGTTGCCGTCCAACGGCTATCGGATCAAGTGCGGGCTATCCAACGATGTAAGTTGTTGGATCAATCTGTGCTTGATCGACTACGCCTGGAAGTATTATCTACTCGTACAGCTCCAGTGTCAACGAGAGCACCGTCACCTGTGACACAGACGGTTGCTACAAGTGTGACGTTAGCGACGCCCGCACCCGACGCGGGAAATGATACGAGTGATACATCTATCCAGGTAAGCGAGCAATTGAGGAGTACTTTGGAAGATGTGATCTCGCAGTATAGGTTTATACCTAATTCTAGACCGCGGCTACCACGCTTGCCAATGCATAAGCGAAATCTGGCGTTGATGGGAGCCCTAAATGCATTGCTAGAGCCGTACTTACGGACTAGTAGTGATTTGCTAGATACTCACTCGATTCTTTACTGTGGAGCCATTGCCGCTTGTCGTGTTGCACGCGTTAAATTCCCCGAAGCTAACCGTGCACCACGACCGGATGGTGTTCCCGTATGGCAGGCAAGAATCGAGCGACGTATCGGCACATTTAGGACTCTCATTGCAAAGCTTATCTCTTTCAGCCGGGGAAATAGTCGTCCCCGGGTCATGCGTTTCGTGACTCAGGCATTTGCTGAGACCGGTATTCGTCCCCAGCAATACTTAGCCAATGTCACGGAACGTATTGACTTTCTGAAACAGAAAGTGTATGCATGGGCAAGCCGTATCCGTCGTTATAGAGAGCGTGTAAATAGATACTGGCAGAATCGCATCTTCCAAAGTTACCAAAGGAAGGTTTACCGAGAGTGGGAGGGAACTGGACAACGTTTGAACGATGGACAACTGCCAGATGCTCACGCCATGAATCAATTTTGGCGTGACTTATGGTCGGTGCCCGTCGAACAATCGGAGGGCGACTGGATCCGTGTCGTCGAGCGTGAATGCAGTATCATCGAACCCATGGAATCTATTACCATAGACTCCGAAGACGTTAGTTGTGCAATGCGTACGGCCCCGAACTGGAAAAGTCCTGGGCCGGATGGATTGCACAACTTTTGGATAAAGTGGGTTCAGAGCTCGCATGAACGCTTGGCAACACAGTATCAAGAAGCCCTTGAGTCTAGTTCTTTACCCGCTTTCATGACCACTGGCATCACCTTCCTGCTCCATAAATCAGGTAGTACCACGGAACCTAAAAACTATAGACCCATCACTTGCTTACCTACCATCTACAAGCTCCTTACATCTATTCTGAGAAGTAAAATAAACTCGCACATAGTATCTAATAATATCTTAGATAACGCTCAGAATGGATGTAGGGCTGGGTCTCGTGGTACTAAGGAGCTACTCCTCATTGATATGGCCATTAGCCAACAAGTCAAGCGGAGTAGGGGCGCCCTCTCTACTGCCTGGATTGACTACAAGAAGGCCTATGATTCGGTGCCTCATTCATGGCTGAGGAGGATTTTAGAGTTGTATAAAATTAATCCGACTCTTAAATCCTTCTTAGTCTCGTGTATGGGACAGTGGACCACAGTCCTTCGTCAACCAGGTAGTGGAGGGCACGCCTCTGACCCGCAAGGCTTGATAAGGATCGAGGGTGGTATATTCCAGGGCGACAGTTTGAGTCCATTGTGGTTTTGTTTAGCACTGAATCCACTTAGCACATTGCTGAAGGATTCAGGGCTAGGCTATCGGTTTCGTAGAGGGGGCGAGGTTCTATCTCACCTGATGTACATGGATGACCTCAAACTGTTCACACTGAAGCACCAAGATTTAGTGACATTATTAAAAACTACGGAAGTTTTTAGTAATGCCATTAAGATGGAGTTCGGTGTTGATAAGTGTGCGGTTATGCATGTACAGCGGGGGAAGGTTGTAAATTCACCGAATTTACAACTTTCTGAGATAATAACTCTCAGATCTCTCTCCGAGACCGAAACATACAAATACCTAGGTATTTCAGAGTCATTGGGTATAGCGGTAGAGGATATCAAGAAATCGGTGAAAGAACGTTTTTTTGGCCGCCTGACAAAAGAACTGTTAGTTCTTTGTCCGGTGGTAACAAAATGCGGGCTTTCAATGGTTGGGTGATACCTTTATTGTTATACTCCTTTGGCATACTTAAGTGGACTCAAACGGAACTAGACGCCCTGGATAGGCGAGTCCGTCAACAACTCACATTGCATCGAATGTTACACCCACGATCATCTGTCATGAGACTACATTCCACGGAAGTGGGGGGGTCGGGGATTTTTGAATGCCAAGAACCTCCACAACCGTGAAGTGTGCAGTCTGAGAGATTACTTTCTACAGAACGGGTGTGACATTCATTGCGATGTCGTGATGGTTGACAAGGGCCTGACACCTCTTTCCTTGGCTAATGAGAACTGGCGTAAACCAAAGGTACTAGGTACTGAAGACCGTAGGGACGTATGGAAGAGTAAGGAGCTACACGGGCGGTTCTACCGGGTCTTAACAGAACCCGACGTAGACCTGCTCGCATCGGTGAACTGGCTGCATTTTGGGGACCTCTTTGGGGAAACTGAAGATTTTGCCTGTGCAATTGCAGATGAGGTTATCAAGACGAACAACTATCGGAAATACATCATGAAGGACGGTACGGTCGACATTTGTCGAGCATGCCACCGTCCTGGTGAATCACTTCGCCATATTATTTCCGGTTGTTCGTATCTAGCTAACACCGAGTACTTGCATAGGCACAATCAAGTAGCCAAGATCATCCACCAGCAACTTGCTCTTCAATATGGCCTTATTGAGTTTGAAGTACCGTACTATAAGTACACACCAGTGCCAGTTCTTGAGGATGGTCGTGCATTGCTCTACTGGGACCGATCAATCATCACGGACAGGACTATTGTTACCAATAGGCCCGATATCGTGTTGCTTGATCGGACCCAGCGTCGAGCAGTGCTCGTCGATATCGCCGTCCCGCATGACGAGAATCTCGTGAAGGCAGAGAAGGACAAACTTAGTAAGTACCTCGATCTGTCCTTCGAGATAACCGCCATGTGGGACGTAGACTCGACGATCATTGTCCGGGTGGTCGTTTCGGCAAACGGATTAATAGCGAAGAGTCTCGATCAACATCTCAAGATACTCTAGTTAGATTGTTGGATCAAGAGTCAGATTCAGAAGGCTGTTATCCTCGACACGTGCCGTATTGTTAGGAGGTTTCTTAGTCTGTAGCCTCCACCGCCGGTAGTTTGGGTCCTACTCCGCTACTGGTGGGTCACTATTTTTTATATTTTTAAATGTATTTGTTTCTTTTTTTTATAAATGTATTTAAAAATGTATAAAATAAGAATGTAAAGGAATAAACGAAAATAAAAATAATAAATTTATTTCGTAATAATAATTGTACAATAAAATTTTACATAGAATCTTAATTTTAATTGTGCGCTATTACATCATAGTTAGTGCATTAGTAGCTTAAGTATGTAGGTATAATAATATCTATTTACATTTATATGTTTCTAGATGTTTTATAAATAGGTAGTCTTAATAAACGTAATTTGCACCTGAACTAGGTAGTCCTGTATTTCAGGCGCCAATTGCAGCTAAGCAAATTATATAACATTACACAAAAACAATTACGTAACATTATATGATTAGGTTATTCATAATATTATATAATAAGAGCTAGTACAATACCAAAGTGGCTCAATATTGATAACTATATTAGATATGTCTTAATTATTCAACTTATCACTATTTATTTTAATACAGATATTAACTCCTCTGTGTCATCGTAGGACATCCTTTGGAGGGCATTCTTTAGTACTTGCTTACTACGAGAATAATTAAGAGGATAAATATTTGCTGTAGCGTTTATCCTATTGTACAGAAGCGGTCCTAAGAACAAGTAAAATTTGCCTGTGTATTCGCGTTTTATCGCAGTTCTTTCAGTGCAAACAATATCTTTCCGTCTTTTGTAGGAAACTTGAGTGCTGTAGGGAAGTGATGCGTGCTGTTTTAGTACTGTACTGAGTATGAATAGCTGACGGACTGTTAATACTTCACAAGATTTGTATAGGAGGTTAGTGGGAAATAGGAAAGGGCGGAACGTTGATACCTTAAGGATTGCCCTCTGAGCTCGCTCGACGGGTAAAAGCAAGGTCTTGCCTGCTCCTCCCCATGACGTTATGCAATATGTTATTATTGATTGACAAAGTGCATAGTAGACTTGTTTAATCACCTTTGAGTCACCTATATATCTTATTTTTTTTGAAGACAAATATCAGCTTGCGCATTCGCTTAATTAGTGCTTCGCTATGTTTTTTAAACGAAAGCGTCTCATCTATTATAATACCCAGGTATTTTATAGTATCTGTTATGGCTATAACTGGGCAAGTGCACGTGTTATCTTTATTATCAGGTTCCCTACAATAGTGAGCGTACAGTGAGGGGTTGGGCTGGGTTGTATTCGGTCTCTTGCGCATCGAGAATGAAATATATTTGGTTTTATCTGCATTTAATGTAAGTAAATTGTATTGAAGCCATTTATTTACGATGTTAAATCCTCGCTGCGCCCGTACGCTTCTGACTCTGATTCAGCAGAAAAAAGGAGGGCAGTGTCGTCCGCGTATGATATGACCGTACCGTACTCGAGATTTATGTTACATAGTTCATTTATATAAATTAAGAACAAAGTGCTTCCTAATACGCTTCCCTGGGGAATGCCGAACGAGGTGTTCTCGAGATCTTCACTGATAATATTACAGATCTTTACACATTGAGTACGCTCTTTTAAGTAGCTTTTGAGGAGGTCCAATTGTACGCCTCTTATTCCCATGTTGTCAAGCTTTGTCAACAGCTTAGGAATAAAGACCGTGTCATAAGCTTTGGCAAGATCCAGGAAGATTCCCACTGTGTAGTTACCCTTGTCAAGCTCTTGTGCTATGTAATCCGTTAGTTGATGCACCGCATCGGCTGTTGACCTTTTAGCTCTAAAACCAAACTGGGTATTTGATAAAAGCGCATTGTCCTCTAAATATTTCGTCAACCTGTTGTTTATAATTTTCTCAAGTATTTTCGATATTGCAGGGAGTAAGGAAATAGGTCTGTAATTTGTTACCTGGTCTTTTCCTCCAGTCTTGTATACAGGGACAACAACAGCTTTTTAAGGCACTTAGGGAAAATACCCGACGATAAACATTTTTGGAATATGTAAAATAAATGGCTCTTACAAACGTCAGTAAGTACTTAATGTAAAAAATATCATTGCTTCTATATTTACATGTACTGCCAGATTCGCAAAGCAATAAGTAGAACCAAGAGAAAGAACCTGGCAATAAAACTCTCGGTCACTCTTTTTCAATAATTGACACATTTTCTTAAGATTAAATGTGGACGAATGTACATTGGTCTCGTGTCAAAATCAATAAGCGTGTACAATGCAACAAAAAAAAAAAATTGTCACCAAGTACAAAATATGCTACAATTACGGCATTTTAGGAGGCGCCTGCACCATGCTCAAGCCAGACACTTTTATCGTTGAGGTAATCAACTGTCTTATAATATGCTTTTTGACATAAAGTGGTCTTTATAAAGGTTTTATATTTATTGTCGGGCATACAAAGGGCCGATTCAGGCAATTTATTATAAAAACGTATACCTTCCCACTTGAAAGAATGACTAACTTTGCTAAGCCGATAATACGGAGGGAGTATTTTATTTTTATTACGTACTGTCTACTGACAGGATCTATCTGACAGATCTATGGGGTCATTTAAGTATTATCAAGAATAAAACATTTATTCTTACACCTGTTATGTAATGCACCTTTTTTTGCGTTTTATTCAACTTTTTATATCGACCATAGAGTATAGAGCCAAATTTTGGCCAAAAGAGTGGTCGTGAGATGCCTGATTCTTACTCACAGGCTCTACCTGTACATCTATAGGCTTTGCAAATCTGGCATTAAATATACATGAAGAATCATTCTTAGTGACTTGCATAAGAGTCCTCTGTGACCTATGTGATTAATAAATACGGAGGCCTTGATTCCTTTTGTGTTATCTTCATCCTTTAAATATCGACCATAGAGTTTAGTGCAAATTTTTTTGGTCTAGAAATAAACAAAGATCGAGACGAGAAGGATACAATAAGTGACACTGATGACGTGACACTAGAACATTTGAACGCGTACACGAGCGAACTGCTGCGGTGTCGACACGTCATGCTGTTCTACAAGGAACGGCTCAAACTGTACGAGGTACGTCACCCGACACATGTCTAGGATATATGTTCTACGGCCGCTGTCACGGTCCGCGGATTTTTTTTTTTTTAATATTTAGGTCGACAAATTGACGCCACCCGCCTGATGGTAAGCAGTGGCGACGGCTGGCGATTGTGGGCGACTCTCACAGTACACAGGAATACTATAGAGAGTGGCCCTCAACTTGACGACCCAGTAATATGCCTCTTCACGCTACGAATTAAAAAAAATGGATATGTTCTAAATTCTATAGCGCTATACTGTTTAATTAATGTTAATTTGCGAAATACTGCGTGTAATGGGTTGAAAACTTTATATCAAGGGGGCATCAATTTTTTCAACATACTTATGCTACTGGGGTAGATGATAAATGATGAGATGATTGTAAAAGGCTCTAGATTTCTAAGGAATTTAGTCTTCATGCATTTGAAAATTGTCGAGGTTCTTATTCGTTTCGAAAAATGCCCGTTTAAATATTAAGCAACAGTATGAAGTGTTTAAAGTAAAATAAATGTCATCTGGAATTTGGTTTGAATTATAGAGTGGTTATGGATCTTCTATAGTGATTGATTACGGCAATAGGCTTGCCACCGTTGGACCAACAAAACTCTTGTCAAAGTGTGTAATGCGTCTCTGCCTAACCTTTAAGGGATATAGGCGTGATGATATGTATGTTCATTATAACACAATTTTATTAATAACATAATGTAATAACAGTCAATTCTACGATGCGAAAAGTCGACATACGTAAAAGCCGAGTACGACAGACTCCGAAGTAACAGCGTCGTCCACAGCGCCATAGAGATAGCCAAGGAGGGTCGCATCGAGGCCCTGACCTGTCTCTGGCCACACATCAAGACTGTGTCCATGCAACTGGCCGTACTGGACAAACTACCGGAAACTATCAACCCACTCGACTTCCAACATTTACTGCCGACCGTAGAGAAGTTCCGATGGTTTGATGGTAGAACTCCGGTCAAAGTGCTGCCTTGTGAGCCGGAACGGGATTGGTGCAGGAAGGAGATTTTCAGGTATCTTATTTTCATTATTACTATTTAAGATAAGATAAGATAAGATGAATACTCTTTATTGTACATCGTACACAAGCCATAAATAGTCACGTATAACATACATACCTTAAAACTAATGTACAAAGGGCGGCCTTATCGCTAATAAGCGATCTCTTCCAGGCACCTTTTAAGAATATTGATAAGGGTCTAAGTCATCTTCAATTGCGTGCGGTGCTCATGCTGATAGTCGGACAAGACTGACAAATATATTCAGTGTCCGATAAAGGCCATAGACTCGGCCTCGCTTTTAAATATATAAAATCCCTAGTGTAAATTTCATATTATGTGTTATTTGTAATGCTATGTAATATAAATCAAGCCACATCTGTATATTCGTAGGTCTACTGCAAAATATGTCACTTATATTCAAGTAGGATGTTATGAATATGCAGCAATGTATCTCGTGTCATTTGTAGTTCCGATCATTCCCGATAATTATCGAGTATTGCCGAGCGCTAAAGTTGAAATCATCGTACTGTACGCTTCTTTAGGTATGAATGAAAGTGCTACTATGCATATAGTAAACATAGCTATTTAAAGAATCTAAAAAGTTATAACTTATCGTATTTTATTTCATCATCATTATCATAAATAAATATGTTAGGACAATTCACACAACGCCATCTAGTCTCAAACTAAGCAAAGCTTGTGATATGAGTACTAGATAAACTGATATAAATACTTATATACATTTTTTTACTATAACATACATATTAGTTTGACTGCCTCGGTGGCTCAGTGGTATGAGCATGCGACTGCCGACCCTGAGGTCCCAGGTTCGATTCCGGGTCGATTCAAATTATTTGTGTGATCCACAAATGTTTGTTTCGGAGTTTGGGTATTTTCTATGTATAATATGTATGTATTTAGAAATATATAAGTATGTTTATCAGTCGTCTAGATCCCATAACACAAGC
Source organism: Nudaria mundana (assembly GCA_963556515.1). NCBI lineage: Eukaryota > Metazoa > Arthropoda > Insecta > Lepidoptera > Erebidae > Nudaria > Nudaria mundana. The sequence continues at coordinate 24,279,415 of OY748287.1, forward strand.
TTATATTAGCTTAATTTGGGCTAGATGACGTTGTGTGAGAATGTCCAAAAATATTTATTTATTTATTAGGACCTTCTGTGGGGGTTGTGTGTTTTTTTTATAGTAAGTATAGTAGACAACATGATCTGCTAGAGTTAGTAGGTTTTAATTTGACCTAATGACTGTAACTCAACTGGAACTATCTTTTATTATGCACATTCGTATGAAGTCTGGGGCTAGTAAACAAATATTACCGTGTAATTTTCCCACTAGATCAATATGGAGTTCAAACTGGTCAGAAGACGCAACACCGGAGTCAGAAACTGCTGTCGAAATAGAAATGACCAGCGAAGACCTTTCAACTTGGTACGAGAAGAGAGCGAGGGAGATAGAAGAGCGTAGTGGGCTCGTGTCGCACGCACTGACACTCGTCACTATAGCCAATGTCGGTGGAGCTGTCGCAGGGCTTGAGAACATTCTGTTCTACTTAGTCACTCTCGACACGTTAATATACGATATTAATGTTGAAGCGACTCTGAGAGAGGTGGAAAAAATGTCCAATTTAAATATTTGTGGAACTCTCATGAAAATGGTAAGTTTTGCTTTTGGTACTCTTATCTTTCTAGAATAGCTAGATCAGGAAAGTTATCACCAGGCTCTAAAATTTAAAATATTGGATAGAATCAGGCGTTACCTGGCGAAAATCCATGACAAAGTAATACTAGGCTGTTCTCTCTGAGACAGTTTTGAGAATGCCTCGTTTAGACGTGAAACATTTGTCGACGTTTTAATGTCATATATTTTTGTGAGAATGATGCAATTATTTTGAAAAGTTTGAACATCTTACTTACCATTACTTTCTAAAATTTAAGTTTCTGGACGAATGTGTCATTTATGAAATTTTAAACATATAAATCAACGAAGTATAGACATAATCCTACTGATATTATGAATGGGAAAGTTTGTGTTTGGATGTTTGTTACTCAAACACACGTAAACTGTTGACCAGATTTGAAGAAAATTTGCACATACTATTTCCTAGATTAGTACAGGATACCTTGACAATGTGTTTAGGATATCAATTCGTATATATCGGAAGCAGTCCGAAAGTTGGGGAAATAATAATTTAATAATACAAATTAATATATAGTACATAAAGAAGAAAGTAGATTCTCCTTACCTCCTTGAAAAGTTGCTCATAAGAGTCCCTACTAGATCGGTTAGGTTTTTTATTTTTTTATATTTTTTTATATTTGGTCGGTGATGCATTTACGCACTTCACCGTCTCGCTGCGGGGGGGAGCGAGACGGCTTCGTGTGGGACTCCCGGCCCTAGGATGGAAAACGGGCCGGACCACCCACTAAAACCTATCCACGGTGTTTCTCCTTCGCCTTAGCCGGGCCGCCGGATAGGCAGGAACTGTTAAGCAACGGCGGCCCGGCAAAGGTACGCTCTTTCGAGCTCAACACGGGGGGCCTAACCCCCCCCCCAATCAACATAGAAGCGACGCCCCCGAAACACAGAAGGGGCGTCGGACTCCTCAGGGCCTTTCGCGTGAGCGGTGGGCCAGATCGGTTAGGTTTTGGGACGTGAAGTGGATATTGCAAATCCACTTCACGTTCCCAGAAGTAAGACAAACTACCGAAATGGATCATTTCTTGTTAGAGCGGCTGACTCCTTAAACAAACTAGGAAGTCTTACCGACTTAGTTTTTTTCAACTCTAATCCATTTCGATACACTCGCACTATATCTGACCAATGGTTTGAATCCGTTCTCGAATTGTCTTAGTTGGTTCATGTTTCTTGTAACTTGTATTTACACTCTTGTTAAGTTTATAAGTTTTTTGTTGTTTTTAATAATCAAGCACAAAATATGTATATGCGAAAACACGTAAATGGTATTTAGATATATAAGTAGATACTAAATAGTTTATAAAAACTGTTTGTTTTCCAAAGAAATAAAAAAAAAAAAAACTCACCTCTAGGGACACTTATTCTACTGGTTAATTACCAAAACCCTGACCGGTTTCGTCTTACGGCGTTATCTAACCTAACAGCATGTAGACTCCTGCACTATAGGTTCTACAAAGTAGTGATGTGCAAGTGCCGATGAATCGAAAGTATAAACAATAAAAATGTTTACAATCGTAATGATTTAAAATTGTTTAGTCGACGCCAGCGACCTTCGTATCGGACCTGAAGACCTACGTCATACCATTCCTGAAACGTTGCGAGAAGTTGGACCGAGTGTCGCAGAACTACCAGCAGGGGTTCATTGAGTATCTGCAAAGCATCAGCGTTGAAGACCTGGCACCTGTATTGCTGGTAATAATACTAAATCATATAATGATATAATGATATGTAGGTCGATTCTACATTCTACATTTAAAGCCAGTTTCGCAAGGCAATATAGGTGGAGCTAGTGAGAAAACAACCGGGCAATAAAAACTCACGGCCACTCTTCTAAACGTCTGTTATGTGGCTGACGTGTGGTGATGCTTCGACCAGGTTGCACCGACCGGCTGATTGAATCGGATTAGCGATGGCCGCCCGTCTTCTAGTCTGGGATGATGATTTGTTTTCTTTCAGCGGTTCTCGGAATCCATACAGATAAATAATATGTGTAATTTCAAATTAACAGCTTCTCACGCTCACTCAGCATATAAATGCAGATACTTACATTAAAAAAAACTGGAACGGCTCGACTTCTTTGAACAGGACTTTCACTGGTAGATAGCTCATGTATTAAGGTATACCATGGTTACTTTTTATCCCGGGAATGTGTTCCAGCGGGAATCGGGAACCACTTAAAAAATATTACGCGGGCGAATCCGCGGGCGAATCCGCGGGCGTCCGCTAGTATAATATAGAATGCGAAAGTTTAAAAGTAACAATCTGAAGTTTGTATAATAAACGACGGTATTCCAGGTGTTGCAATCCCCTGGTGAGTTTGATCTGGACGTGCGTACGAACCTGGAGTTAGCGGAACGCTGTCTCCTGGCTCACGACGGTACAGATCAGCTGGACATGGCGTGTGATCTGCTCGATACTATACTCAAAGAGTCGTGAGTTTGCTTCTTAAGAATAACATTTTTGGTTTTTTCTGTGACGATGAACAACGAATTTCCTTAATATCTTGTCTGAATAGTATTACGTGAAGTTTACTAACGATATACAAAGTTGTCTGACGCAAATTCGCGTAAAGTTTTGATCAGAGTTGCATAAAAGTTGACACCCAGATCTTGACGTGGATTAGCACATTGTATCATTTATTTAATGAACTTTTCCACGCGAGTATAGTTGCGGGCAGAACTCTATAAAATGTTAACTTTTAAAAAACTAAACGTTTCGATCTAGGTCTTCCACACCTAGCTCGAATGCCAATAGTCTCTAATCTCTCTTCTATTATATCTAATAAGAATAAATCTAATTTCTTATTTCTATTAATGAAACCACGTGTACGGCAGTGTAAGTATCAAGCGTCGTTCAGACTACGCTATAACACGAGTATATTGTATCATAGCACAACAATATCGCATACATACATTTACTATAAAAACGTTCACATAATTGAGCGACAAGCTGTGTTGGCTATAAATAATTGACTTAAAAAAAAGATTTATTCATAAGAAATTAGCAATAAGATGATTTATACAAAAATACCTTAATTGAATTACTTTTAAAGAGTAACAAGTACAACAATGCAAACTACACGTTAACTAATCATAACTGGGTCACATGACCTTTATAACAACCGACATCGATTACCATACACTTGTGTACGCTTGTGTTGGAAAACGAATCTATCCCCGCCACTCTGTTTATAGCGACGCTTACTCCTTACACTGATTTATAGCGTAGTCTGAACGACGCCTTAGCATACAGTCAAGTTATTGTAATAATGGGAATGCATTTTTGAAAGTTGACTGTACAGTGACGGATCAATCAGCGAGTCGGAGCTGGTGAGTCGCGTGCGCTCGCTGCAGGAGGTGGTGGCGGGCAGCTCGCTGCTGGCGTGGCGCGACGTGCGCGTGCCGCCCGCCAGCCTCGCCGCCGACCGACACAGGCGGGACTACGTCACGTCGCTACTCACACGACTGGCGAGGTCTACTGCCACGGGGTATGTATCAGCAGTAGGAGAAAGAGAAATTATGGACTACCTTTACAGAATATAATGTCCAGGACACATTACAGCATAGAAGATGAGATCACAGAGCGAGGCTAGAGGATCCGAGACAAGTGTAGGTTGGAGAAATATCTGTAGTCGTCGGAAGGTTTCCTCCGATGCCCTTCAATTAAAAATATAGCGCTTAAGACCTGGTCTAAGATTCAAAAATTGACATATGATTAATTTTATACTCAAACATTTAGATCCTCAAAATTGCTTACGTCAGTAAATGGACGTTAGGATTTCAGATGCACTCGTTTTTGGAGCTCATTGACTACGCTTATAACCTTTCCGATGTTTATTTCAGTGATGAGAAACCAACTCAGCAAGATTGGGATAAGCTATTGAAAGACTTACTCGAACTGCAATCTACTTTGTTTAGTTGCGTCACTAAACAGGAGTGTAACGAGGTAAGCTCTTAATCTAGTAATCGTAACAGTCTCTATACTTAAACACTTTTATTACAGTAGATTTATAACTTTGCTTACACACACACACATAATTTCCATGGCCAAATATACCGCTACCGGTATGCTTGACGCTTTGCTTCTCATTCACCGAGCCTTTTCCCAACTAAAGTTGGGGTCGGCTTTCCAGTCTAACTGCGATTCGGCTGAACATCGATATTTTCCGTGAAGCGACTGCCATCTGACCTTCACAACCCATGGGCGACATCGAAGTTCTGTAGTTAGACCGGTCGGATTTTTGATTTAGGGCTCCAACTACCCCTAACGACTGCCATAGATGTTTGTATGACAACCGGGACCGACGGCTTAACGTGCTCTCCGAGGCACGGAGGGGTCTCAGTGTCTTAAGAAATGGTCACCCATCCTAAAACCGGCCTGACTCGATGTTGCTTAACCTTTGCAATGTGTTAACATTGTCGGTTACCACTAGACCACGAGCCCCTCACTTTGCTTTCCCTTTGCTTCTACGGCTATATAATCATGAAAATTTCTTACTGGTTCTATGGTGTTAATTGACCAAGCGAGCGAAACGTCTACAATTTGAGATTGTACAATTTTGCTTTCGTCTGGCCCAGTGGTCAGTATTCCGGGCTGGCGGCCACATTTTTTATCGATCTCCACGTATGGCGTTCCTTTTTTACGTGACCTGTTTTTGATTGAGTCCGAGACGCCCATACGAGTCCAAGGCTGGCACGTAAAACTTTGATGCCTCTCATCAATATTTCATAATTACAATATAGCTGCTACTTTTATTATATTCATTCGGCCACTTTGGACATAACCCATGATATGTATGCCCGGTGGTGGCAATAACGTTGCCCCCTATTACATGGGACTAAACATACTGGCAAATTGTGGGTGTTTAATGCACCTCAGTCAACCCCTTCGGGATCTAGTCATGATATTGTGCGACCATATAGACGATTACTATATTGTATGTTTTGCTAGTCACCTAAAATCCTTGTCGATGCTGATACCGCGCCTAGGTGTACCACTTCGTGGATATCGACGTGATCTACACTTATATCTAACCTGTAGATATACGCGTCATCTCTCCTGACGTCCGGCGACGCGGCCAGCATCAAGTTATCGTCGGACGTGCTGACGTGCACCACCGACGGACGCGTCCGCAACTCGCAGCTCGTCAACTACGGACGCAGCGTCGAGATCGTATCCAACGCCGCTAAGGAATACTTCAACTCCGCCAGCAGTTTAACTGACCCTTCTTTGGAATTGGCCAAGTAAGTTCTACTACTGTTTGAATTAACGTACTAGGAGGCAAGCCTATTCCGTTACCGGGCAAGTAAAATCTCTGCAAATCCTACTAATATTATAAACGCGAAAGTTTGTGAGTATGTAAGTATGTATGGATGGATGGATGTTTGTTACTCTTTCACGTAAAAATTACTGAATGGATTTTAATGAAACTGTACAATAATATAGCTTATACATCAGAATAACACATAGGCTACAATTTATAAAGATATTGTGTGAATTGTTCAAAATATGACGATAATTAAGCGACGCGGCGCGACGGGAACGGGAAAAAATCCAAATTACCACGCGGACGAAGTCGCGGGCGACCACTAGTTTATTCCTATTTGGGCATTTTAATCGAAATCTGTAGTTTATCTAGCCGCAGGTTCAAGTCCCGACAATTACATTCGTCTTTGAAAATTATAATTTCTATGCGAATTAGAGATCATCGATATCAATTAGTCGATTTTTCTTAGTTTCGTATAAACAATGATATTGATTAATTTTATATTTATAAATAAGTACAAATAAGACTACCTCGGTGGCACAATGGTACTATGTACGGACTGCCACGCTCGAGGTCTCGGGTTCGATTCCCGGGTCTGGTGGATAATGTATAATTCTCTTTAGAATTTTACCCAGATAATTATCCCAGAGTCTGGAACTTGTGCCCGGTAAATGGCAATAGGCTCGCCCCCTATTACATGGGACCTAACATAGCTGGCGAGATGTGGATGTGTTTGCACACCTCCACCACAATAATCGTTTTCTATTTAGATGCTGCTTAACGCTTATCAAAGATGGCAACCGAGAAATTGAACTGGAATTGGATTTAATAAATGCTTTACAAATATTGGCCGCGTTCGGTTTAACGGTTCTTCCTATACAAGGTAATATTGTGTTTATTCAATTTATGTACCAATCTATGACAGCTTCTACTAGAATAAATGATCACCACTTTTTCGCAAGTATAGCTGATCTGCGCATGCGCAGTGAACAATGTTAAAAGCACAGCCAATAATATGAACCCTTCAATCCCTTTAAATCAATACCGTTACCTTGATTTTTACATTGATGTATCCAATATCAACCTAAAGATGTGGTCCAAAATGAGTTAACCATAGACAAATGTCAAAGTTCAAACATTAACCCCATTGTTCTACAAATAGTATTGTATATTTCAGTTCGTCTGTGTGAGGACAAGTTGACGATAATAGAGGACTGTCTAAAACTGGACCCTAACGCTTACTTGGCGAGTCACAAGCTGCTGAAGCTGGCAACACTACTGAGAGTCGCCGGCGATGATGAACGTACTAGGTAAATGAAAACGGACCTATTAGATATCTGAATTGATTTCGATAAGAAAAGAAATGCTGTTCATTTGGAATTACACACAAACCTTTATTACAATTTTTGACCGATTTAAATAATTAAATATTTTTGGACATTCTCACACAAGGTCATGTAGCCCAAATTAAGCTTGTGCTATGGGACCTAGACTACTGATAAACATACTTATATAGGTGTCCCATAAGTCGGCGTCAAGCCAAACGTGGGTCATAGGAGTAATAAGAGTAGGTAATCAGAAAAAAATCCAAATCATGTTATTAAAAAAATATAACAGTTTAAAAAAGTCGAGAAAATCTACACCTTGTGATGATCTTTTCACTCCTGTGGCTACAATTTTTGGTTTTTACACTTTTTAGAGTTTTCGAAACGAAAATCTCTTATACAATAGTAACGGTAAGAGCTAGAGACTCAGTGTAAACGCCAATCGACTTAGCATAGTCGAAACCCCCCCCCCCCAAATGAACTTGACCTTTGACCTCTGATCTCAAGGTCAAGGGCAATACGAGGTCAAATCGAGAACGGTAATAGTTAGAGACTCAAGACCAGCTGCAATCAACTCAGCATGGTCGAAGACCTCTAAAATGAACTTGACCTTTGACCTCTGATCTCAAGGTCAAGGTCAAAACGAGGTCAAATCGAGAACGGTAATAATTAGAGACTCAAGACCAGCTGCAATCAACTCAGCATGGTCAAAGACCTCTAAACTGATGTTGATCTTCATGTCATGTGACATTTTTTAGATTGTATGAAAAAACTTTTGAAAACTCTAAAATATATGGCAAATTTTTGCCATATTTTTAACTTGTTTTTTTTTATGTTCGTTACCTCATATCTTTCGAAACGGTTTGAAATTTGTTGTTTTTTTAAAGTGAGTGCTGTTGAGTAGTTTCATTTCAATTTGGTCCCATTCCTGTAATTTGAAATTTGGTTTTTCACGTTGTGCAGGGAGGGTGTAGTCCTCACCCTGGTGGGTACGTACGCGGTGCGGGCGGGGAGCGCGGGCGGCGGCGCGGCGGGCGAGGCGGCGCGGCGGCTCGCGGCACTACGTCACGCGCCCGCCGCCGCGCTGCTGGCCACCGTGGCGAGCACGCAACACGCGCACCTGGACACTGCCGCGAGGAGGGAGCTGTATGCCGCCGCGTTGGCCGATACGGAGCCCAGTGGGATTGAGGACATGCTGAGGGCCAGGTGAGATAATATTCATAACTAGTGATTGAATAGTAGACCTCGTGAATATTTAAAACATTATTTGAACTCCCCCCAATCAAAAGAAGAATATTTAAACCATTCTTTGAACTCCCCCCAATCAAAAGAAGAATATTTAAACCATTATTTGAACTCCTCCCAATCAAAAGAAGAATATTTAAACCATTATTTGAACTCACCCCAATCAAAAGAAGAATATTTAAACCATTATTTGGACTCCTCCAAACAAAAGAAAATCACGTTTTTTTTCATAAATCAAGGAACACTTGTGCTAAAAAGTGTGGCTACTAGCCCTGAACATATAAACAAAGGGACAGACGAAAGCAAAACAGTCCAATCTCATAATGCAGACGCTTCGCTCTCTTAGTCAATAACTGATATCTAAACGGGAATTAAACGCGACATTAAAGGTACTGTACCTATAATACGGTCATCAGAATGAAAATTGTGAATGATTGCGATGATGGTGAACAGGTGAAAAAATAAGAATCTTAAAAAACTGAAATAAATGTATATATTTACATATATTGACAGATTGGGGCTAGAATTGGAAAGTTTGCAACAGATGGGTGTGACGCTCAAAGAGAACAGCCGCCTGACTGACCGCTGGCCTTCTACTGATGATGAATTTGCTGACGCTATTACTACGGTACCTATAATATAAATTAATTAAATGCTAAATTGTTGAGTTATTGTGTTGTATTTCATGCAAAGAACATCACACAAATTGGACTAAGTTTGAAAGTGGCCACCCATATATAAATTCACGAATATGATAGATTTATTATAACCAAATTATATTTTCTTGTTACTACACTAAAGTAAAGTTCTTGGTCTAGTCTATTGGATGTTATTCGGAGTTAAAATGCACATGACATTATGGCCATAAATTTTGAAAGGGCCTACGAGCAGCAAAATGGCCATTGAACCCATTAATGTTTTTGATGAATATTTATGACATCATTCAGAACCCTTTGTGCCAGTGACATATAATTTTGTTTTGAATTACTTAGTGGTTATGGATTTTCCGGTCTGCCCGGTACCCGGTCCGATAACGGCAAAAGGCTTGCAAACGGCAAAAATATGGGGCAACAATATTACGTGGGACCGAACATATTACTGACAAAGTGAGGGTGGCCTTATCCCATCGGGGATATGACGTATGTATATTATATTTTTTGTTTGTATCAATTCCAGCCAATTATAGAGAAGAAAGACCTGGTTGCTCCATCGCAGTCTGAGAAAAAAATACCGCTGTTCAACTACCTACTTGATACCTTCCAAAACAAATTTACTCTCAAGTATGCAACCTTTTTGACTATCATTTTCATGCTTCTCATGCTATTTCTTCTTGAATGCACCTTCTTCTTAATTACTAGCGGACGCTCCCGGCTTCGCCCCATTGACAAACTATATACACAAAAACCTTCATCGAGAACCACTATATCATTCGGTGAAAACCGCATCAAAATACTTTGCGTAGTTTTAAAGATTTAAGCATAATAAACGGAGCGAATTTGTTTTATATTATGTTATGATTTGAGAAACATTACATATTATTTAAAGATACCTTTTTCTGTCTAACATTTTGACAGTGACAGTAAAGCCTACAGAACGTACAATCCACTTCCCGGAGTTCTACCACTCGCTGTATCTCGAACACGGCGTGTCCGACCACTCTATTATAGATACGATCGGTTCTTGATACCGGACTCACTCGGTCACGCCGCTGTAGGACATAACGTCCTCAAGTGGCACTTTCTGTGCAGTAAAACGACTTGAAAACCTGTTAACACTTTTATACTCGACTCCGAATTACAATGTACTTCCATCAAAAGGAGATCTAACTCTAAACGTCAAACGTGACATCTTGTTACCTGTCATGTAAAAGTGCGTTCCATCATCATCATTCACCGAGTCTTTTCCCAACTTAGTTGGGGTCGGCTATCCAGTCTAACTGCGATTCGGCTGAACTTCGATATTTTCCGTGAAGCGACTGCCATCTGACCTTCACAACCCATGGGCGAAATTGAAGTTCTGTAGTTAGACCGTTCGGATTTTTAAGGGCTCCAACTACCCCTAACGACTGCCATAGATGTTCGTATGACAACCGGGACCGAACGGCTTAACGTGCTCTCCGAGGCACGGAGGGTCTCAGTGTCCTAAGAAATGGTCACCCATCCTAAGACCGGCCTGACTAGATGTTGCTTAACCTTTGCAATATATTAATATTGTCGGTTACCACTAGACCACGAGACGTAAAAGTGCGTTCCAAAATCTACAATATCAACATAACTGTATTCCTCTAATCTTTTTCTTTGTAATAACTTGACAGTGACAGTAAAGCCCGTACCACAGAGCCTACAGAACGTACAATCCACTGCCCGGAGTTCTACCACTCGCTGTACCCCGAGCACGACGTGTCCGACCACTACTACCGGTACGATCGGTTCTCGATACCAGACTCACTTGGCAACGCCGCCGTAGGACATAACGTGCTCAAGTGGTACTATCTACAGAACTGTCTCGAGAACGGGAACACTATCGAATTGGAAACTGAAGGTAATTTAACATAACTGTGTGTACCAGTTCCTTACGTTAATTTGCTCGAAATACATTTTTGTATTCTCCATACATTTCACACCAGCGCCCCTAGCGGTAACGTCAGGGAACTGTGAAATGTATAAACTCATTAAAATTTAAAATTTCGAGTTATGAATTTTTGAAATTTTACATGCAGTTAACCAATTGAAAGTACTGTTAAAAAGAGCAACCAAGAAGTGACTTGCCCGTTCTAATCCTTGGAAAACTGTCCTTTTACACTTTTGTCCTTGATTACGTCAAATAATAATATAATTTTTGATTTTAGTGTCTCAGCGTTGTGCCGAAGAGCTTCTATACAAGGACACAGCGTTAAGCGTAGCGTGTTTAACCCGCTGTACCGGCGAGCTGAGAACCCGCCGGCGGTTAATAGACGCTCACAACACGGATAGCGCCGTCAGCTGTGCGCTGTACGCCACGCTGCTTGACTGTAACTGTGCCGACTTGAGAGATCAGGTCTACCTCACTAAACCGAAAGAGGTCAGTAAGATCCCGATTCCACGGGCGTTAAAAAAACGCGACGTATTCTTAACACCAGCTCTGCGTTGATAGAGTTCTGCAGTTCCAAGAGTTGGGACACGGCTTTAGAAAATCTGCTCCTCTTTTGGAATCTTTTTTCAAAAATAAAATTACCAAATCCGAAAAACCAAACCCCTTCACTTAATTGCTTTTATAACCTTAGCAATTTTTCGCGAGTGGCACATAATTTTTTTTTTAAATTGAATTACACCTCAATCATAATTGTCGGGTTTTGACCTAAAAAGCACTTGTTTAAATCAATCCATAATATTGTCCCTTATTCAACAGTTGGCCCACAAGACCTTACAACGTCAGAACGCATCACCAGAGCAGTTGGAGCTGATCCGTCAATGTCTCGACCGTCTGAGCGGCATGGGCGAGGTGGACGCGCTCAGGGCTCTCGGCTTCAATGTCAACGGTCTACTGTTCAATGCTGACGAAATGTATAGAACTGAGATCATCTACCGAGTCGCCAGGTGAGTCATCTAACAATCTGTAATATTTTAAAAGTTGGATCCATAAAGATAAATAAAATTGAATTTTCCGTTTGTAATCCGAAATTACGGAAAAAAAAATTTTTTTGTTAGTCTGCTGGTTTCAACTAATCTCTAGAACGACTGGACCCATTTAACGGGATTTTCACTCACAGATGCTGATGTTATAAGGAGTAACTTAGGTCTACTTTTATTTCGGGAATGTGTTCCGGTGGGAATTGGTAACAATGGGCATTAGAAATAGTAGATTGTTAACCAAGGGAAGAAAGCATCCCATTTCTGACGAGATATTTTGGCGCTCGAACGTAGTCAGAGCGCCAATAGTTCGAGGCAGAAATGGGTGTTTTCACCCGAGTTAAACACTCTGCTTTTCATTTCGAATACGAGGAAAGCAAATAAAAGTCAAATGAAACAAATATAACAATAGAGATTGATCACGTATCACGTATTGTACTTCCCGCCTTCTTTTTTAATTTTTGTTTTTCATTCGCTCGTCTTTTGGTCATACCGCCTTGTTATTAGTTATATTTTTCCATCCAAAATGGTCTTCAGTTTTTTTTTATTACTTCAGTTATTTTCTTACGCACATATTTTAGGATGCACTATAGAGTATTTTTTTATGATTTGACGCGTTACGGCGGTCGAATTAGTCAGGTTTGGTCGGAGTCTCAATCTTAAAATTCTGATTAAAATACTCAGTATTTTAAGGTATAATTGTCCAAATAATTATTGTTTGTGCTATTTACGTTTTATTTTATTGTAACCCAACTCTTTTTTTGTTTATGATCATTCAAAAACCAGAATGTTGTATTTACTATCGAACTTTGGCTGTATACGTGTTATGGCATCGCCTCAAGATATGCTGATGATTTTGTTTTACTTTTCCGCCCTAGGGCCGAAATGTATCACTATCAACCCGCATATTAGGTAAGCAATGACCCACTTTCAGAGCATGAGAGATGAAATAGTAGATTGTTAACCAAGGGAAGAAAGCATCCCATTTCTGACGAGATATTTTGGAGAGCGCCAATAGTTCGAGGCAGAAATGGGTGTTTTCACCCGAGTTAAACACTCTACTTTTCATTTTAAATACGAGGAAAGCAAATAAAAGTCAAATATAACAAAATATATTGATCACGTATCAAGTATTGTACATTCCGCCTTTTTTTAATTTTTGTTTTTCATTTGCACTTTTTTCAGGGCAGGCAAGTCTTTTGGTCATACCGCCTTGTCATTAGTTATATTTTTCCATGCAAAATGGTCTTCAGTTTTTTTAATTACTTCAGTTGTTTTCTTAATATGGATGAATGAATGAAAAATGAATTTTAGGATGCGCTATAGAGTATTTTTTTATGATTTGATGCGTTACCGCGGTCGATTTAGTCAGGTTTGGTCGGAGTCTCAATCTTAAAATTCTGTATTTCCTATAAAAGAGCAAAAATATTAATTGCCGAAACCCGGGATTGAACCGGGGACCTTTAGATCTTCAGTCTAACGCTCTCCCAACTGAGCTATTTCGGCGGTAAGTGTTATGATGAAATAGGTTTGTGTATCACAATGATGATAATTTACACTGTTTTTCACTGCACTAGACCACTCTTGCAATAAAAAAAGTTTTATCTATATAAGAAACAATAACAAAAAACGGCATGATAGATTTTTATGAAAAATACCCGGTAAATTGACACAGCAACCTACTTCAAACTACCGAAATACGACCAAATAGTTGTCGTATCTTCCAATTAAAGGTAGTAGTATCTTTCAATTAAAAAAAAAATCAAAATTAGTTCATCCAGTTCGAATAAATGAGCCAACCATTTCGGAGATTACTACCGGCTAATTTCCGCAGTGGCTGGACCGATTTTAACGGGACTTTAAACAAACAAACGCTTTTTTTTTTTTTTTTTTTTTTTATATTTGGTTCGCCAAATTGACGCCGCCCGCCTGGTGGTAAGTCGTGACGACGTCTAGCGATTGTGGGCCACTCTCACAGCACACATTACTATTGAGAGTGGCCCTCAACTTGACGACCTACTGATGTGCCTCTTCACGCTCCGCGTAAAGAACCCAGGATTATATGTGGGAGGAAACACGTGCACAGGCAGGGCGTTCCAGGCCACTATCGTTCGGCAGAGAAACGAACGTTTAAAACGTTCGGTTCTCGCGACCATGCTATCCACTGTGTGGGGGTGGCATCTCTGCCCGGCACGAGTCGTTCGGGATCGGAAGGAAGAGGGTGGGATCAGATTGAAGAGCTCTTCAGAACGCTTATTTGTATAGACAATTAGTGTTGTCATAGATTACATAATTTCATTATAACATAAAGGAGAACATAACTATTCTTCTACTTCATAACTATCCTACTAATATTATAAACGCGAAAGTTTGTGAGTATGTATGTATGAATGGATGGATGTTTGTTACTCTTTCACGTAAAAACTACTGAATGGATTTTAATGAAACTTTACAATAATATAGTTTATACATCAGAATAACACATAGGATACAATTTTCATTTTATGTGAATTGTTCAAAATATGACGCGGCGCGACGGGGACGGGAAAAATCCAAATTACCACGCGGACGAAGTCGCGGGCGACCACTCGTAATATAATTTTACAATATGAATCACAACAAGTTAAAAATATGGCAAAAGGTGCCATATATTTTAGAGTATTCGAAAGTTTTTTCATAAAATCTAAAAAACATGACATGAAGTTCAAATAAAAAAAAAAAAAAAGTTCAGCAACACTTTAGAGGTCTTTGACCATGCTGAGTTGATTGCAGTTGGACTTGAGTCTCTTGAGTTGATTTGACCCCGTTTTGACCTTGACCTGGAAATCAGAGGTCAAGTGCATTTTAAAGGTCTTTGACCATGCTGAGTTGATTGCAGCTGGTCTTGAGTCTCTAACTATTACCGTTCTCGATTTGACCTCGTTTTGACCTTGACCTTGAGATCAGAGGTCAAATGTCAAGTTCATTTTAGTGGTCTTTGACCATGCGGAGTCCATTGGCGTTTACACTGAGTCTCTGGCTCTTACCGTTCTCGAGTTGAAAGTAGTTCACGGACGGACGGACATTACTGTTGTATAAGAGATTTTCGTTTCGAAAACTCTAAAAACTACAGTCTTGGGCTGGACTCGAACCAGCGACTGTTCCCTTTCAGTACCAAGACACGACCAGCCCATGACTTTTAATTTTTTGATCATAATGTGTTAATATCGCGACTTGGTGTCTTGGTAGAACTCTCCTCCTGGAAAAGCCCAAGATTATAGTTTTTGTGATTCATATTTAAAATTATATGAGCAAAAGTTAGCGTACTTCATTTCTTATAAAATAAATTCATAACTTTTCTCTATATCCAATACACTAATATCTACCGTGTGTTTAGATCAGTAGAGCCCGAGCACGTGTCCCGCGCGTTGTCCCTAGCCCACAAGTACGGCGTGTCGCCGCTGGACGTGTGGCTGCAACACGCTCACACAGCGCTACTCTCGCAGCCGCCTGTCGCTCCCGCGCCCGCTCCGCTGGACGCTCCGCTCGACGCTGTCACCGCCGCCACACATCATCAACGGTATATATGTCGCGATCGTCTAATATCTAAACTGACATGTTCATAATTGAGTTCGCGCAGTAGTTACAAGATCAACCTATATATTATTGTGTAGAAATGTCTACATATGCGCACTATGTGACAAACTTGTATCGACTTGTTCATTTTACCGCGCCAGACCAATCGAGTCCGTCGGACGCCGATGGACATTCTTCTAGTGCTAACCAGAGCCGCTCGGCAATGGATGTAGGTGCAGCCGCGGCCTTGAGTCGCGGATTAAAAAAAAGATCAATCGAGTGGTTATATTTTTGTATTTGATAGCAAGCTTCTACTATTTTTTCACATATTTAGATAGAAATTATAATTAGCAAAAACGACTGTCATTGGCAGGACTTGACAAATCACCGATAATTACTCATTAGTAAAACAACAGCCTAAGATTGACGCGTCGATACTCTTCAACAGAATAAAGGTCGACTCAGACATATCTGAAAACTGTGAAACTGAAACCTCAGTTCCGTCCGACACAGTTCAGTATCAGTGCAAAATATTCTTTCATACACTTTCTATGAACATGTCAGAGCCAGTGTAGTGATGACCGAGTTTTATTTAACACTGACATGCGCACCCGTTCATAGAAAATTTATGAAAAAATATTGTACCGATAAATCACTGACACTTAACTGAGTCGGAGACTTCACTGATATGTGTGTATCGACCTTAAGAATTGATCCTTACTTTAGTTCAGAGGCAAATATAGATAATTGAGCGAAGCTCAATCTTAGGCGACTCATGTATTTCGTTTGTCCGCATACTCCTCCTAAACGCCTGAACCGATCTCCTTCAAACTTACCACAGTGATAACGTGTGGCGTGAGGGTGGTTTAGAACAAAAAAAATATCAAAAAAAAGGTTGAACATAAAAAAAAATGTTGTCGTTCGAAAATTGAACACTTCGCTCAGTTTTTTTCAAGAGCAGCATGCATTGCATACCTAGTTAATGTTGCTAAGGTGGGTTACAGTATAAAGGAGGTGCTGTGGCCGGAGCTGAGCGGGTCCTCACACAACGCGCTCATCCTGTACTTCTCGCTGCTGAAGAGCGCGGACGAGAAGCTGCTCACTGTGGGCCTCGCCGCCGCCGAACATATCAAACTGCTCAAGAAAGCCAAGGCGGCTTCTCCAGGTCATTACCAGCTAACTACATCATTTTTACAGACTTCAAAAAACGAGGAAAAGGTTTTTTTATGTTTGTTCATTTTGAAAGTTCTGAGATAGAACTTTCAATGAGTGAACAGATAGTGATAATCTATATATTTAATACGACAATTTGTCTGTATGTCTATCCGTCTGTCGCGTTTTTCAATTTACATACATTTGCATGAAATATTAAAATATTGTTTTTTTTTTTTATTTGATGCGATACAAAGTTCGACAGGTGCTAACCGTGTGGTCCCGTTTTAAAATTAGTCGTAACTTGAAGTCTAATTTCCTTTTTTATAAAATTTATAATTGGTACTATGACTGTAAAAAGTGTAACATCCGTCCTGTCTGTAGGAAATTAAGCTCAGATTACAAAACACTAAACGGCAATTGATTTTCAACTGTATATATTACCCAGCAAAATGCTTTTACTGAAAAACTTTGGGTATTTAATTCAGTCTGCCCGAAGATATAAATAATAGCGTGATTGTATGTATTTTTTAGGGTTCCGTACTCAAATAGTAAAACGGAACCCTATAACTAAGACTCCTTTGTCTACGAGTAAGTAATGTAATTGTAATTTGTCTGTCTGTCGTACTTGAGTATACCTACATACAAATTCACCCTTTAGAGTTGGACTACAAGTTATTACTAGAGCAGCCATCAGCCGACCAGTTCACGGCCCATATCCTGGACATCATAAAGCCAGAGACGGTGGGCCTCCTCACCAAGTTCCTGAGGAGTCTCCCTCCCACGTTCAAGATACCAGTTGCCGTCAACACGCTCTACACTAAGTGGCTCACTAAACATTTCTTTTGTGTAAGTTTGCGTACCGTGCATTAACATACATTTAAGGCCCCACTGCACAGTGATGTTGTGGCATTTTATCCTTAGACTTCGACTTAGATTCGCGTAATTTTCTTGGGATCAAGGAATCAAAGAATCAATTTCGTTTATTCAGTTTAGGCACATAAAGAGCACATATGAATGTCAAAATTTTACAATTTTATGTCAAGCACTATTATAAAAATACATAAATAACCATTTGAAAATGATTCTTTCGCTGGTTCGGTAAGTTGGTTCTCCTGAGAAGATACCAGCAAGAAACTCAGCTAGATTATCCATTTTCTTTTCTAATATTGTTTCGTTTACATTGTGTTACAATTTATATTGTATCTCCCTCCTGAGCATAACCAGAAGAAAACGGCCGGAATCCACTGGTTCCCGCTGGAGACGCAGGTCCGTAGCATGGTCTCCAGGGTGGGTATTGCTCATAGGCCTGGTCAAACTAAATATCCTATATGTTCCCTCAGGTGGGTGTGAGCGGTCCCAGCAAGAAATGGATGCAGCAGTACCGACAGTGTGCGAGCTACTTCAACAAGCTCACCAAGGAGGACCTGCTACTGTTCGTGGCCAACACCTGCTTCTCCGACGAAGCCATCGAGAGGTACATCTCACATCTGTAATGGCATTGTTATGTTTATTTTACAATAGGGTAGGTGACTCCCCCGCAGAGACCACAGAGGTGGTCAAAGTCCGCCGGGCGCCACTGGAAATACGTTCTGCTTGTAACCAGAGACGCCCGGCAACGGACGTTAGAGCGGCCGCGGCCTTGGTCGCGGAACTAAAAAAAAAAAAAAAAAAAAAAAAAAAAAAAAAAAAAAAAAAAGGGTAGGTGACTGTCAAATCAAATCACCTTCTTTTTATTAAATGTCAAAACGATACGCCTCATAGAAGTTTGTATGAAAAACTTAACAGTGACGTCACTATTATGTAGCGTCAAATCTGTAACTATTAGTGATTCAATTGATGATTATTGATAAATAAAATAAAGATTACAATATACGTACATACTTTGGGATTCTTTATGTAGTAAATACATTTAAATTATTTATTTTAGTTGTAAGCATCTACCCTATTCTGTACTCAAAGGGTAAAACGAGATCCTATATGTAGGGGGCTCTCATTCAACGTATATTTTTTTTTTTTTTTTCTCATTATGATGTAACTTAGTGATTACCTCATAACAATTACAATCTAGCCTTGAGGCTAATAAGTAATTTAAATATAACTTAATTTGCTAAAAATTTACAATTTAAAGAATGTGTCCATTGACACTTTTCTTATAGTCTCTATTATAATGGAAAGACACTTAGTTCTTGTGTTCTTCAAGGGTAGTAGGACTCACTACACTCCGTAACACTAATTTCACTACACTAACTCAAAAGGCTTAGTCCTTTTCAGTCTCCTTACTATGTCCGTGGTGTCAAGGAGCTGGATAGCCTCGACATTCACATGTTGCAGAAGTCTTTGTTCATGAGCTTCGGCGTATTTATTTATAACCTTAGCAACAAGGTCCACTCCTAAATCGCGGTGGATGTCCTCATTTCTAGTGTACCAGGGAGCGTTAACTATACTCCGAAGTACTTTGTTTTGGAATCTTTGGATTATATCAACATTGGCGCGTTTTGTGCAGCCCCAAAGTTGAATACCGTATGCCCAGGCATGAGTACTTGTTTGTACAGAAGTACTTTGTTGTAAACTGACAATGCTGAATATCTGCCAAGTAGCCAGTACATATTCTTGTAGCGAAGATCTAGCTCCTGGCGTTTCTTTTTGACATGAGCCTTCCAGCGAAGCTTTGTGTCAAGCGTCATACCTAGGTATTTTGCAGTATTTCCATAAGGTATTATCCGATCATAATATATACTGGTGTATAATTAGGTCTTTGGTTTGTGAAGTCTATATGAGTCGATTTTGACTCATTTAGCTTAATTCGCCATTTTTTTGTCCAATTAGTGATAGAGTTGACGGCAACTTGTACTTTCTCTACGGCTTCTTTATGAGTGTCACCTGTAGCCATGATTGCTGTGTCATCTGCAAAGGTTGCAATGACGTTGTTTTTTAATTCTGGGATATCACAGGTGTACAATAGGTACAAGACAGGTCCAAGGACACTTCCCTGTGGTACTCCAGCTTTTATTTGCTTAAGATCGGAAAAAGCATCTTCATGTCTGACTCTAAATGTCCTCTCTGTTAGGTAGGATTCTAAAATGTCTGCAAATTGTTTTGGCAGCGTTTTTCAAACCTTATCAAATCAACGTATAATGACATTTATTTGAGCGAAGCGAGCCGAAGGCGAGCGGAGCTCTCAACCAGTGACTCAAATTATTTTTCAAACGATTTATGTTAAATTATTTCTCGGCGAGTACTCGGCCGATTTCGGATTTTCTTGCACTCATCGAAAGCTTACAGAATTACCCAGGTTCTTACGAAGCTAGAATTTTGAATTTAAACTCGCTTCGCTCAAATATATGCTGCAGCGTAACGGTACGTTTCGCGACTGCGGCGACCTAGTTATATATGTTATCATCATTTGACTGCTTCGGTGGTGTGGTCGGTAGGACATCCGCTTTCGACACCGGTGTCTCGGGTTCGATTCCCGGATACTAAGTATGTATTTACAAAAAATATATATAAATATAAGTATTTATACTAGTTTATCTAGTACTCATATCACAAGCTGTGTTTAGTTTGAGACTAGATGGTGTTGTGTGAATTGTCCTAACATATTTATTTATAATTTGGTTGGTACAGAGTGCCGGCGGGAACCCGCAACCTGATGATAATGCAAGCTGTGGACTATTGCCAACAGGAACAGGAAAACGACTCCAAGTTCAACAAGAAGTATGTTACTTACTTTCATTCATTGATTTTATTACTTCCTTCATTATAAAAACAATTTGATGTAATCTAGGTATATTTATTTTAAATTATTTTATTTATTTCATGAAAAGACTGATCTTAGACCGAACTCGAACGAGTATCAGTTCCATTTGGTGCACCAAATGCATCCATGTCCTAACATAGACAATAAAGAAACATATCTAATATGTTTTAGTTGTTGGCATTAAAATGCGTGATCTTTAGTTTCTCTGAGCATCGAGAAAATCTACGAGCCAACATGTCACCTCTTGCGGTCAGAGCCTTGTGCTCCCTTTCAATATTGAGATCATCCTGAACCACTCAGCCGTCTCTGGGACGAATACGTCCCAAAAACAAATTTAGACCGAATTCTTTTTTATTTCGGGTTTCACTTTTACCTGACCTAAAAAGAAAAAAGAAAAGAAAGTATTTCCGCCACTTTCCACGCCAGTGGGGGGCTGACATGTCACACTATATTAGCCATGGGAGCCCGGACTGCAGAGTGTTTAAGGTCGTCGGTAATTATGTGCCCTAAGGGCTTCCACCCGCGTGCGGTTCTGTCCACCCACTCGTCTGCATGACAGGAAAAGCATTGAAATAATAGAATCCCTACAAAAAATTCTAGTACGGCAATGTGCACATGACTTGTGCATAACGCAAGCGCCTTCATTGGTCGTTGCTAAATCACATTTATTGTTGCCATTTATAACTATATCATTGATTTAGTCGATTAATATTCGTCTTATCTATACTACTATTATAAAGAGGAAAGATTTGTATTTTTGTGTCATCATCATCATCATCATCTACCTGCCCTTATCCCAATTATTTGGGGTCGGCGCAACAAGTCTTTCTCCTCCACACACCTCTGTCAGAAGTCATCTCTTCATTCACTCCTCTCCTTGTCATATCCTCTTTCACACATTCCATCCATCTTTTCTTTGGCCTACCTCTACTTCTTAAAGCCTCTACAGTCATACTTTGCACCTTTCTAACGACATTGCTTTCCTCTCTTCTCATAACATGTCCATACCATGACAGCCGCTCGCTTCTCAATTTTTCATTCACTGGTGCAACTTTCAAACTTCCTCTAATATACTCGTTCCTTACCCTATCCATTCTTGTCACACCACACATCCATCTTAACATTCGCATTTCCGCTTCATGCAATTGTCTTTCATCCGTCGCTTTTACGGCCAAACATGAAAGTCCATACAGGACGGCAGGTCTGACGACAGTCTTGTAAATTTTCCCCTTAAGTTTCGGAGGAAATTGGGGGTCGCATATAGTGGCTTTGACCTGCCGCCATTTCATCCAACCTGCGTCAATTCTGTGCTTCACTGTACGATCGATTTCCCCATCCTCCTGGATAAGAGAGCCGAGGTACCGGAAACTGGAGCAAACTGGTATTGGTGTGCCGTCTAACACCATGGGTGTAGGACTGGAGAGACCGCCGAAATCAGAGAACATGTACTCAGTTTTGGTTCTACTGATTTTCAAGCCTACACTCTCCAGTTTACATTGCCATTTTTCCAATCTACTCTGTACCTCAGGCCCGTCTTCACCGACGAGTACAATGTCATCGGCAAATAGCATACACCAGGGGGTCTCTTCCTGTATCTCCGATGTCAAAGCATCCATTATTAACAGGAAGAGATATGGGCTTAGCGCCGAGCCCTGATGCAAGCCTACCGCGACACTGAACTCGTATTTTTGTGTGTATGTTTGTAATGAACAAACTCAAAAAGTATTGTGCCGATTTCAAAAATTCTTTTACCATTGGAAAGCTACATTCACCCTGAGTAACAGGCTACTTTTTATCCCAGTAATGTGTTCCGAACCGAGAACGAGTAAACTAAATCACGCGGGCGGAGCTGCGGCGATCAGCTAGTTCTATTATATAGACAATTTGAAAATATGTTCTCGGAAGCGTATCTGATAGTCAGTTTGTGTGTGTCGGTGTAGCGAGCAGGGCTGGGCAGGGGCGGGCCAGGAGCTGTCGCGCTGGGCGCGCTTCCTCGACAACTACCACTCCGGCCCCGTGCAGGCGCTCGTCGACAACTCCGCGCTGCCGAGGAACACTATATGGGCGTAAGTTGTATTCTCTTAAAAATATACTGTTTACTTGTGAGTAACATCTATTCTGTTTAATGGAATTCTATAGTCCCCGGGTTGTGGTAATCGGCTTGCCTCCTATTTTATCGGACCAACTAAACTACGGGCAAAGTGTGGTTGTGTAACGCACCTCTGCCAACACCTTCGGGGATATAGTAATTTTTTTTTTGAATTGGAAATCATTGAAAAATTATCTAAGAACTTTTTTGCTTTGGCCGGCATCTGATTTCTCACTGCCTCCGGATTGTGGAACGCTAAAATAACGCTATGTGTATAAATAGATTTTACGATGTGAAAAATGTATATTGTCTCATTTTGCAAAATAGTCAGTTGAAGCTTAAGATCTGATAAGTATTCTGCCGCAGGATATTTTTGAATTCGATCAAAACTCGCCGAGATAAAAAATGTTGAATGTGACCATTTTTACGCTTTAAAATGGTTGTAACTTCTTTAAAACGCATTTTTTCGAAAAAATCATTTTCAAATATAAAAACCAACTTTTTATCAGTTAACAAATTAATTTCAATTAATAGCCCAACTGCACAAATTTTGTTTTCATACCAATCGACGCCTTTCGGTCCAAGGTTTACAAAAAGTACAAATTTGTATTGAGGAAATCACATTTTCACTGATTGGTCAGTCATTTTAGTTTTTCAGGGGGTTCGCCGCTTGCCTAGTATATGCATATGTTACTCTCATACGATTTACTTGGATATACAAGTCCAAATTCTTGTCTGTACATCCGTATGTTTAACGGCATTTTCATTATCAATTTAGGCTACTTTTATTCCGGGCATGTGTTCCGGTGGGAATGGGGTATAGAAAACTATTCGACGCGGGCGAAGCCACGGGCGACAACTAGTAATTGATATAACATCAGACGATAACCAATAATATCATAGAAAATTTAAAAAAATATGTTAATTGTGTCACGTGACCGACATTTTCTGCGATATCAGTAGTTGGATAAGTCGATAAATATATCTATCTATTCCCAATAATATTGATGTAATAAAAGGTACACCAATACAAAATGAGCGCTTGCCCCGTTAGTCATCCGCAGTGACAGTTTGTTTCCCGGTGTCGATGACCTCTTACGTCAAAATGACAGGGAATAGGTGTAGATAACACTGCTATGTTCATACTCATAGGTCTGTAGAGAAGAGTCACGGTGACACTGCGACGATAGTGTCGTGCGCCGCCGAGCTGGTGCTGAGAGCGGACATGCGAGTGTCGGCGCTGAGCTCGCTGCTGCAGTGTCTGCGCGCGGACGCGGGGCCCGAGCAGGTGTTCCAGGACATTCTCACGCGCCTCGTTACTGATGTACTGTGAGTATTCATTTATTACTGGCGATTGAGAAAGTCGCCTTGAGATTACTTGCCAGATTCTTACTCAGACTCTAGACTCTACCTGTTGCTTTGCGTATCTGGCAGTAAATGTACATGTATAATCACTCTTTTTAACTTTTATAAGTGTGTTTGTGAGGTCACATTTAGGTACCTAAATGAATTAATATAGGTTTGATTTTTTTTTTATTTTAATCTACTTTAACTAATCGTGTGAAATGAAATGATTTATTTATTTTGTATAGGTCACTAAATGGCTCTTACAAACGTCAGTAAGTACTTAAAATACAAAATGTCATTGCTTCTATATTTACATGTACTGCCAGATTCGCAAAGCAATAAGTAGAACCGAGAGAAAGAACCTGGCAATAAAACTCTCGGTCACTCTTTTCAAATAATTAACTCATTTACACATTTTCTTAAGACTAAATGTGGACGAATGTACATTGGTCTTGTGTCAAAATCAAAAAGAGTGTATAATACAAAAAAAATATAGTCGCCTAAGTACAAAATATGCTACAATTACGGCATTTTAGGAGGCGCCTGCACCATGCTCAAGCCAGACACTTTTATCATTAAGGTAATCAATTGTCTTATAATATGCTTTTTGACATAAAGTGGTCTTTATAAAGGTTTTAAATTTATTGTCGGGCATACAAAGGACCGATTCATGCAATTTATTATAAAAGCGTATACCTTCCCCCGTGAAAGAATGACTAACCTTGCTAAGCCGATAACACGGAGGGAGTAGTTTATTTTTATTACGTAGATTTCTGTCTGTAACGTCACTTACTTTAGTATAGCTAGATATATTTTTCCTGACATACAGCATGTTATCAAATATATATTGGGAAGCTACAGTTAAAACATTAATATCTTTAAATCGCTCCCTAAGAGAATCTCTTTTACCTAAACAATAAATGGCACGGACTGCCCTCTTTTGTAATATAAAAATTGTTTCTATATCTGCTGCATTTCCCCAAAGTAGTATTCCATAGGACATCAAGCTATGGAAGCAACCAAAGTAAACTAGCCTAGCAGTAGCTACATCTGTCAACTGCCTAATCCGTCTCACAGCATATGCAGCAGAGCTAAGCTTATTAGCTAAAATGGTGATATGGTCACCCCATTGTATGTTAAGGTTATGTTAGGTTAGGTGTGTGTATTTAGGTAGGGGCAAAAGGCAATAGCGTTTCTTTCCATGCACAAGGCTACCTTACGTTGCCTGCTTCCTGCACTCTTGCTAGTCGGCTCTGGAGAACGAACATGTTGCGACTTGAACTCAGAGACAAGCTAAATCACTATCCGTTTATAATTATTGCTTAATTTCAGTTCTGCAGACACCATGTGTACACGCCTGACTCAATACCACAAGGATGGTGTAAAGTTTTCCGACGAGCTCATAGAGAAGGCTGTATCGATTTTGACGGAACACGGCCTCCCCCCACACAAGCAGATCGGTCTACTGTCGTTCAGCCAGCGGAGTCGCCTACACGACAGTGACGACATGATGAAGATTGCCGAGTTCTCCGTCGAGTTGTTCCGCAACGAATGGGGGAATACCGAATTTAAGGACTATGTTGATCAATTGACTGGTGAGTAAAAGTCGAATTATTTAACACTAGCTCCATCCCGCGATGGTTTTCTCGTTCCCAATTCTGACGTGAACACATCACCGGTATAAAAATAAAAACTATAGTGGTCAAGGACAATGTAGCTACATATTAGTGAAAGAATTCGGTCAGTCGGTTCAGTAGCTACGAAGCTAATTCAAGGCAAGTAGTTGTAGTTAAGTATGTAAATATTATGTATGTATAATTGTAAATTTGTTGTATCTGTAATAAAAGGTAATTTATTAATAAAAAAAAAAAATAAAAAAAAAGGCAAACTGAGAATTAAATCTTGTCTTTACATTATTTATAGAAGTATAGACAACAAAAAAAAACACTCGTCAAACATTGACACAAGTGCCGACTACCGGAATGGGACCAAATAATTGTCGGAATGGGACCAAATTAAAATGGGACCTTTTGGTAAGCAGTAACTTCCCGTTTAAAAAAAAATACAGTCGAATTGAGAAACTCCTCCTTTTTAGGGAGTCGCTTAAAAATAAGACTGACTTCCGCCATATTACTTGGCGCCTGTAATCTTGGTGCACCATAATGTAACATTACGATACTTGTTATACCTACCAAATTGGCATAATGTGCAATTGCCAGGTGGTCAGCTGATGAGCTCGGAGGGCAGATGCGAGGCGTTCAGCAAGTTCCTGGAGGTGTCGAGCACGTGGCAGCACAAGAAGGTTCTAGTCGACGTGCTCAACTGCTGGCCGCCCACACGGAACAGGTAGCGTTCTTTTTTCAAATATTTGAATAAATGACACCTGAGTACTGGCTGGTATAAGAAAGTCGAAGGACAAAAAAGTCTATGGTGCAAATATGAATTTAAAAAACATTAAGATGTGTGTCTATTCTGTGCACAAAGTAACGTTTAGTTATCTTCACAATGGTTGTTTGAAAATAAGTGAAATGCGACTGATATATTTATAATTTTACTGTCTCACTGCTGGGTAAAGTGAGCCTAGACTATCCGCTTCGGCCGCCATCGTAACTACAGGTTCGTAAACAGTTGAGAACGAAGAAAAAATGATCCGTGTTCGAAACCAGTTTCGAGAGAAGAAGGTTTTTTCCTTACTCGAAACTACGGTTTCGATCAAAGAATTTTATTATTTGTGTGTGTCGATTGATAGTCAATTGACGTGCTGTCCACCACGGAAGCTGTAGTAGGAGGTAAGTAGGTAGGTACTTAGTTATAATTAAGGTGTAGAATTATTATTTGTGTGTGTCGATTGATAATTGATAAAAAAGAAAACATATTTTGAACTCCGTGGTTTTGTTATGTAGCCGAACAGGGGTACGTTTACCCTATGTAATGATATGAGGGTTCCAAAATAAATAAAAAACTTCAATCAAGAATGTAATATTATATTTGAAATTAATTATTTAGTTGTTGAAATTCACCCATCTAATAGTTTAAAATGAAAATGGGGATATTATTTCCAAACAATATCCTACTGTAATTTTGTTCTCTTTTAATTCTATTATTGAATGATCAATTTCTTCATCTATTTCAATGTAGTTTGCTGCTTTTTTGGTGCGCTTCTTGAAGACATCCGTTACTTTGGTCTCTTTAGAGAATCGTTTTTATAAAATGGCAATATCGGGTTTGCTTCGGCCTATATAGCGATTAATTCGACTGTGCACCCTTCTATGTTGTTGGTGGTTCTAATTTGGCATCAATAAACTTGCCGCTGCATTGGCAAAGATGCATTGATTGCATTACTTCGATTAATAGAAATAAAAAATACATGACAAAAAAACTAGTTTAATTTTTTTATACAAAACGGCAATTTCATAGGTAAAGACAATATTTATTATTCATGGATTCCTCATTAGTAATTGGTTTTTTTCGTAACTACTGGGTTTCGAGTAAGGAAGAAACCTTCTTCTATCGAAACTGGTTTCGAACACGGATCATTTTTTCCTCGTTCTCAACTGGTTACGAACCTGTAGTTACGATGGCGGCCGAAGCGAGACTATCCTAGTGTACAACTCAAAAACGTGTATTCAAAATGGATGGCAAAAAAGTGCATCATCTTATGCTATTTATTTTAATTGTAGTTCATCCAAGAGTCTACACTGCAAATACCTTAAAAGTTTGCTGACCAACAGTGGAGACCAGAAAGAGAATCTGGTGCTTATAAAACTGCTGCTGAGGAGGCCGGTACTGTTCGACGAGGTGAGGATTTGAAGTGGTAGTTGGGAGGTATTGTATCCATTATAGTATATTATTGGATCCAGAACGCCTAAAGATTGCGAAAGGTGACTTTGAGGACATGTTGCAAAACGGTACCGCTCGTAAATAAAACAGTCCATGGTCTTCAACACTCCATTTGCAAGTAAAATGATGGATGGCGACCATGTGGAGACTATAGACTACTGAACTCCCGCGCAACTCCAGATCAGTATCCAATCAAGCACCTGCAAGATTTTACTGACAGCACTATTTACTCGACCGTCGACCTCCTAAAAGCGTACAAACAAATCCCAGTCTATGAAGAAGACATACTAACGAAGACTACAATTATGGGTCCCACGTTTTGTACGAGTTCCTATTTATGGGATTGGGGCTCCGCAACGCCACCCAGACGTTCCAGCGCTTCATGGACGAAGTACTCGGAGGCCTAGACTTCTGTTTCGGATACTTGATGACATATTGGTCAGCAGTAAAAGCGAAACTCAAAATCTAGCACCAGGGGAGAAGTGCTTCGTTTAGCTTGCCTACACGCCACAAAGTTATGTGAGAGTTAGGCGGGCAACATCGCCTTTTAGTAGTTTTTTTTGTCGAGCGTCTTTCATTTCGACATAATTGGAAGCGACTAAAACGTGTAGTATGCATTCTTCCTTCGCAGAACTATAAAATCGACCTACTTTAACAGGTATTTTACTAATATAATCCAGGTTATTTAAGTCCAGAGTTTACAAATTTTTTTTACAGCAAGAAATCAAATGGCTAGCGAAAGATGTAATTAAAGAGGCCGTACTCAATGCTATTTGGGTGATGTTGCTGAGCAAATGTGAGGAGCAAGCGAATGAGCATGTGTTGGACTTAATAAATCAGCATCAGGTACTTACTAATATTGATTGCTATAATCTGTGCATTTCGTCTAAAAGCCCGAATGTCATGCCTGCATGTACCTATTATTTTTCAACTAAGAAAATATGATTTTTGTATTATAATATAATATAATTTGTATATATGTATATATTATGGCACCCATAGTTTATGTAGGTTTTTATTTACATGCACTGCACACACTTAGCCCTTACTCGACTTTTTTTTTCAGGAGTACATTCAGGGTCAAAAAGAAATAGAAGATGATCTTATAAAAGAGTTACTAGACAGCAAAATGTTCACGAAACTTGTGGCAACACCATTCTACATCCACATTATAAATTACATCATAAAAATGGAAATACCTGGCGAAACCAACCAAGACTATACAACAGAATGGGCGATTAAAGAACTTCTAAACGTTAACTTTATTGCGGAAGCCGGGCATTTGAGATTAGTCACGATGGGAGTGCCGCCGCCGCTGCGAGGATTTACTCAGTCTATCCTATATTACAAACATTTGTTAACCAAAAAATAATAGGTGTAATTGAATATTCATGTCAATGATATAGATTTATGTGCAATAAGTTATTAAATTATGGTTACAGGCTAAAAAGACATTTATTTTTCCTCATCAATTGCACTGCCGTCCCGGAACATAAAATACCAAAAAAAATATCAACAAGTTCAACAACCAACAAGTGATTTTATTTGCTCCGTAACAAGCAATTTTCAATTCAATTTTTGCTTGTTACTCTTCAAGCTCTGTTCACTCTAAGCGGATGTCCGCGCATTGATTCTCATCCGCGTGGACTTTTATTGGCTGTTATAAACTTAAGACTAACGGGTCTTTTACGCGATTATTGAGATATATACATACCTCTTTATTACCCGACGTTTCGGCCCTGTTACAAGAGCCGTGGTCACGGGTGGATCTTAAGTTTATAATGTGTACAAAACGCGAAAGTTTAAAGAAGTATTTTATTGGCTGATTTGAGAATCCGCCAATGACAGCTCGCAAGTCTTCTGTCCGGACCAGTATAATAATTATGTATAATCCGCGTAGTGTGAACACAGCTTTATAAAAAGGGAGTGTTTTCTGCGCGAAATGAAAATCAAGTGTCAATTTAAAAAACAACATGTCAGTTATGTTATGTTGTCATTAATGTCATCATACATATCAAAATTAGGTTAGGAATTTGAAAGATATTGCGATTACATTTTTTTAATAAATATAACCACGAAGTGATGCTAAATATAATAAAAAATACGCTATGGACTCCAGGTGTAATTCTGACGAGGTTATTTCAAACCTCAGTACCACGATTATCGGACAAATTCGATCATAAACGAATACCAGCCGATGATGAAGGTGTACAAGGTGAAAAGCTTGTAGATTTGGATGCTGTACTAAAAGTGTAAGTATTTGAAGACTTAAGTTAAAGGGATTCAGCTCATATTCACTTACCAGTTCAGATATAGATATAATCTTCATGCTTCTCTCTTCTCTACAAATTGATTCTTAAGAAATAAATTGAAATAAAAGACGTTGTTAAAAAGAAATGGGACCTACTTACTTAAACAAATTAAAAAGTATCAATATCTAATGTGTAATAAAAAATGTTTTTGCAGAAAACAGAACCTGTTCCCAACATTAGAGTCTGATAATTTAATATTTGGTGGCACAGCTTATAAGGACTTACCAATCTGTAATGTCAGAGTTACTCACAATAATACTATATTCACATTTACTGATGCTGCTGGGACTGTGAAGCTAATACGATCCTGTGGCATGGAGGGCTTCAAGAACACTAAGAAAGGAACTAATATTGCGGCCCAGACGACTGCTATTGCAATAGCTATTGTAAGATCCAGTCACTAGAAGTTAGACAATTGGCTTAGTAATAAATAATTTGCTGACATATCCAGATTTATGAACAGACATAAATGTCTGTTATTTAATTTAATTTATGACCGGAACTACCCTTCATGGGTAGGACAGGTGTGTGTGTACCTTATTCAATTAGTTATTAGTGTTTTGGTATTTCAGAGGGCCATTGACAAGGGTTTTAAAACAATTAGAGTGAGAGTTCGAGGACTTGGGCCTGGGAGGCTGGTAAGTCCTAATATTTTTATAGTTAAACCTCTCAGAATGATCACACCTATGGTTCCAGTGGTAGGCAGAGGCATACTATATTCCTAAAAATATTGTTGATCTCGTCTAATAAGAGCGAGCCTATTGCCACTTATAGGGAACACTGTTTGTCCAAGGTTAATAAATTTGATTAAAAATAATCCTAATATTAAAGAGTATAGTTTTTATGGATGGATCGATGTTTGTTTCTTTGGATCTTTTTTACTCTTCTACATGAAAACTACAGAACTCAACAATAATGTAGTTTATTTATCCAAATAACATATTGGCTCTGTGTACACGGAGTAATGTACGACCGGACCTGCACCACATAATTTTTTTGTTTTAACATTCATGGGATAGTAGGTCCAACAATTCCTAACAAATCCTTAACATATCTATTTTGATGAAATGCCAAATGTGGCCTATTTAATTGGCCTGACTTTAGTTGCCTTTTGTTACAGGCAGCAGTAAAAGGTCTGCAAATGGGAGGTCTCGAGATCATATCAATCACAGATAATACACATGTATCATGGAATCCTCCACGGGCAAGGAAAGCCAGGAGATTGTAGTTTATTTATATTAGTATAATGGAAAATTAAAACTAGTGTCTGTAAAATAAAATATGTTTAATTAATATTGTTTTTATGATCATTATTTACATTATTCCTATGTTAACTTAAATAATAACTTTAGAAACCATACTTTGCTTGAGTCTGTCTCTTTGACATTCTGTTGTTTGCCCATTGGTTCTGTAATTCGGCTTCATTTGCTTTGGCCTGTAGAAAAATATAAAGAACTATTAAAAAAATACCACAATTTTACCACAAAATTAAGATTTTGCTGGAAGAATACATATTGAAAGACAACTCCAACTTCAAAATACTTTGAGTTAGTTCAGTAGCAGACCAGTAGTTAAGTTAATGTTCAGTTAGGTCCTTGTTTTGTATTGTATTGATAAAATACAGTAAGTAAGTTTTCAAAGCCTCATACTGGATAAGTATAATGGAATGAAATTTAAAAAAGTGTGTAGGAATCGGGCCACACATAGAATATGGTTCCGTAGTCACCCATAACAGCCTAAACAGCTCCTGAACAAACAAAGTTGCCTAATCCGTTATAGTTTTCCTTGATAATGAACTTCATTACATGAAGTAACATCATAAATATTTTCAGATTTTTAGAGGGTTATGGACGGTCTGTTTTACCAAAAAAAATGAGCTATAGAGTTGAATATCTTGCAAACGAAACCTCTTAATGTTTTTAAAAGACCTATCTAATGATGCTCCAGACTCCAAGTAAACGCAAGAAAAAAAACTAATTCTGTTTACGTGTAGGGGAGGTACAACAAAAAGAAATATTTTTCATAATTTTCTTTTAGCTCTTTTTCAACGTAATAGATACACCATAATATTGATGCAAAGACGGACCGAGGGACATGACGAAACTACAAGCATTCCGAAATTTGAACTACGAAACCCTAAAAAGTACCCTATAAAGTAACACGGAAAGCAGTACCTTCCAAGAAAAATTACACATTCACAAGCTGTAAGATATGATGTAACAAAAATACAGTGGAATTGAGAACCTCCTCTATTTTTTGACGTCAGTTTAAAAGTTTTTTTTTGGAGTAAATAAACAGCAATGTAATATAATATCACCTTAACTTAATTGGATTAATTGGATATCTAAATTTTTTAAATTTTGTTGCCAACGGCATTTATCATTATTTATTTATTAAGCCTTTATTTCCAATTTTAGTGTTTTTTAACATTCTTATTGAAGATTAGTATTGTAAGTTACTTCTAATTATAATTATTTATAATGGATCCCTCTTTGGGTGAAGGCGTCCTCCAATGACTGCCACTTATCCCTGTTTGTAGCTGTTGACTGTTGGCATTTATCATTACCACAGCTTATTAAGTTAGTGGTATATAAGTTAGTGTATTATAAATAATCTGATTATTACACGTAAAAAAAACAAGTATTGGACAAACCTGATGCGCTAAGTAAGTGATCTGGTGTTTCCGTTTCTGTTGGCTGGTGGGTTCATTTCCTTTCTTCTTGCTGGCCGATACACGCTTGGTCGTGTCGTCCATGAGACTTTTGAGTAACATTTCACGAGCACCAGCTAACACATCCTCCTGTTTCACATCCACTATTTGGATTTCTTCACGTTTCCGTTTACCTCGAGTACCACATAGTTTCATGATCTAGAAATGCAATAAATAAATATATTAGGACAAATATTACACAAAATGCCATCTACTCTAAAACTTCTACTTAATAACTTTTATTTAAATATTCACACTTAAGAGACATACTGCTTCAAATTGAACAAATCTCAAGGTCAGTACATTTATCGAAGAACGCTACAGTCCTAGTTCATACAAATCTTATAGTTGTACTATAAGATTTAACACAGGTGTGACCGCAAGACCGCAAAACAGCTAGTTTATGTAACATGCCTTTGCTAAATGTTAACATTTGTGATAAATTTTAAATGATTTGGATCCTATGCTTGAGATCCAATTTAATTACATTAGGTAATTAAAATTACATCAAATGATGCAATGCAACTGTGCAATATACAGATAATGCCTTAGCACTAATCTCCCCCAGACACACAGTGTGTATGAAGTTTGATAAACAAAATTCACAGATTATTATAAAGTAAATTTAAACTTACAGCTTCTTCATCAAGCACCATATCATCACTGTTAGAGTTTTCTCCTCCATACTGATTATGACTCGGCCCAGCTCTTGTGTCACCCTCCATACTGTAACTATCGTCTGGTTCCAACTGTACGCTTGGCTCTTCTGGCTTGAAGAATGCTTCAATACCTCGACGTACCGGTTTACTTGTATTGCTTATTGGTTTATTTGTACTTTGTTCTACATCTAAAGGCATATCTACATCAGCGGGTAGTTCTAAAGGTTTGTTTATTGAGAAGAAATCATTTTGTACTTCATCATTATCACTATCATCTGAATAATCATTAACAAGTGGTGATGTGTTGTCACTAGACTTTATGGTCACTGGAACCTTTTTTGGTATTGATTTTGGTTTTTTTGTTAGAACATTTGGTATTAATGACTTTAATGTTGTTGTCACACCATTTCTTGGCTGTGGGAGCATGCTTAGTAGCCCTGACTTATTCTGAAATAAATATAGATATTATATTCAGAATCTAATCATAATTAATAAATGGATTTGGGATTTTACATTTCTTAAAATGGTTTACGTTTAAACATTACAGGCATGAGGCAAATTGTGGGTGTATAATGCACCTCTGCTTACGGCTTGAGGGATATAGACGTGACAATATGAATATTACATGTAAAAAAATTGTTGAAAGGGAGAAGGAGAAAGGGATTTTTTAAATAACATACCGTATTGGAAATTTTGGGTTTGGCTATAGGCATGCTGGTTTCCACATCCTTGAACTGAAACAAAAATTATCACATATCACCCATAGACTAGAAAGATCAAGAGAAATATACTTTTCAGTTACTTAAAACAACTTCACGTACAAACACAATATAGCAATATGGGATTACAGTAATAAATAGCTAGATGAATGAATACAAAACACTTAATTACATCACTCAGTGAAGGCACTGTGATCTTGGCCTTTGGCTTAATACTGCTGGAAACTGCCTTTTTATGAAGAAACTCGTCATCTTCTTCAATTACATTAGGATTCTTATTTGTTGGCTGTGGCAAGAGATTGAATAGATTTGGTTCATCGTGTTCATGAAACTCTTCATCTAATTTTGCAGCTTGTTGTACCTGACCAGGTTCGGGCACTGGAAATTAACATTGCTGTGTTTAGTTTTAAACTTTCATCATTAAAGAAAACAATGTTT
Source organism: Nudaria mundana (assembly GCA_963556515.1). NCBI lineage: Eukaryota > Metazoa > Arthropoda > Insecta > Lepidoptera > Erebidae > Nudaria > Nudaria mundana. Next base: position 24,314,052 of record OY748287.1, read on the forward strand.
TAACTACTAATTATTTAAAACATACGTTTTAAACTAGTTTTTGATTTTATTTTGTCATTTATCGGAGCCACTGGTATACTTTCTTGTTCCTCGTCTTCATATTCGCTGGAATCACTGTTATCATATGCAACTAGAGACATTGTTTTATATTCTCCGTTTGCTTGCTGTTCATGTGAGAAGAATAAAAACAATAAAGATATGTACTATAATAATATGTAACAATTCACTGAAGTCAAATAGTACCTATTATTGTAAAAATAATTAACATCGCACTGTCACTGTCAGGTGTCAACGTCACCCACGTCAAGCATTTTTTTTTTTCAATTTTGAGGCAAGCGAAAATCTATTGAACCTGGTCTTTTTTAGCGTCTGGTTGGTATGGTACCTTTTTTAGGTTACCTCCACGAACATAGAGTATTAATTGCTCTCTACGTTCATGCTAACCCCTGGCGCTCGGTAAAAACCCATGTCCAAAAGCACTTCTTCTTCTTTGTTCACTGATGATTTGGCCAATGTCAAGGTAATGTGTAATGTAAATAAAGCTTGAGACACTGGGGTCATGGGTCCGAGTGCTCGCCGCCTTTATAGAGACATTGCTAAACGCCTAATCGATGCTTCTCAGGACCAGAAGGCTGGCTATTTTCTGGCCCAAAGAATAAGTATCGCCATCCAACGTGGCAACACAGCCAGCATTACACATATTATAATTATGTATATTTTGTACATTTTAATTCTTATTGTAAATAAAAAAAAATAGCTCACTTGTAACTCCGATTTTTTTTGGTTTAACCAAAAAAAAAATGCTTTAAGCCATGCCAAAAAATAAAATTTCTGACAAGGACATTTTTTTGACAGTGGCGGCAGTCAGTTGGTTCTGAAAGACAAAATTGCATTGGTGGTTTGGTTTTTGCTTGAGAATTACGAATTTATTTTGAGTCTTATAAGAATATAATTTTTGAAGAAATTTCATTTATTATTTAACACAAAAATAGCACACGTCTGATTTTTACTAAGCCATAAAGACCTACTTAATATCCTTTACGTTTTTGAAAAAACGTCTAACCACTGAATCCAATCCAAGGTACCTAGGTATAGGTAAATAAAATTTAAATCGACGGTGATTGAGGGAAGCATAATGATGTTTTCATAACGAGTGAATGTTGTTGTAGATAAACATGCCGAAAAAATTCGTTGGCGAGAACAGTAAGGCGGTTGCTGCGCGACAGCGGAAAGATGATGCAAAGCAAGAGAAAGACCAAAAGTTAAAGAAGATGGTGGAAGATGCGGAATGGGAGGACAATGACGACAAGTTGAAGAAGAAACAACAAAAGAAGGTAATTGGGTACTTATGTAGTTTGGTCTGACACAACTAATTTAACAACACAATTCTGTACTTGTTTATAAATCCTGTGCAAGAGGTTCCTACAACAAGCAGCATGTATGTATTCTAACATCTAGAAGTTTTTGTATGAAAGGCTTTCGTGCCTCCTTTAAGTGCACCAAATATTTCTTTACATTTCTCAGAAATTATGTTCTAAGACATATTACCCACACACATTTAGATAAAATGTAAAAAAGATGAAATCATTAGAAAATAATTATGTTCTTCCTCTGATTTATTCTACAGTTTTCAGTCTTTATCTTTTAGTATATATGGAACATTTTAAATTTTATTGCAAGTTTTTTTGTGTTTTTCAAATTATCCAGGAAGCAGAGGAAAAGAAACGTTTAGAACAGCAACAAAAGAAAGCAGAAGCAAAAGCTCTACTAGAGAAAGAGATGAACTCAATCAAAATACCAACTAAGGCAGCTCCAGCACCACCAAAGATTACACGAGCTCAGATTGAAAAGATAAAAGAAAAATCTACTATCAAGGAAGAGTCTCCAAAACCTGTGGTAAGATATATATCTTGTGTTTTTTGAGGTAGTTGTTGTAAGTTTCAAGTGGTTGCTCTTACCTTAATGGTTATATCTCATAGTAGGTGTTACTCGCAATGTCACTTGTATTTTTCATTGATCGCTCGGCTTGTGTTGGTTGTAATGTCACCATACAACCTATAAGATATTAGTATAGCCTTCATAGATAAAAGGACTATTCAATCCTGAATATTTTTTCAGACTGCAGAGACTCTATTTAGTAATATGTAACACCTGTCCTGGCTGTTTGAAATTTGGTTTGAATTAGTCGTTATTTACTTGTTATGGTGCTCGGTAATAGCAATAATGGTATAGAAAATCAAATGGAGCATTTGATCTCCAGTCCCTTGAACTTCAGTGTTTATTATCTTAGAGTCAGTCTATCCTAAATTTACAACCATTTACCATTAACATTTACGCTTATTAGTAATAAGCGGTAACAAATAAAGGCAAGCAAATATAGTAGTCTCAGCACTCAATATGAGTTCGTCGCATTTGGTGTCGAGACACTAGGTCCAAGGGGCCACGGTGCCCATCAGCTCTTTGCAGAACTCAGCAAGGGTCTTAGGGAATAGACTGGTGATCCTCGCACAGGCAGCTTTCTCGCGCAAAGACTCTCATTGGCAATTCAGCGCGGGAATGCTGCCTGTGTTATGGGCACTCTGCCTAAAACTCCCTGCTTTACATATTTATTTTAGTTTTTACTTTTAGATAGTATATGTAGTTTGTTTAATTTTTTCTTAATGTTATTTTCCTGTACCTTGCAAATATTATATTATAAATTACTAATTGAACATTTGCCATAATATGCTTACAGACCACAAGAGTAGTAGTGGAAGAGCCTAGATTGGAAGAGAATCTTAACAGGATAACCCTGGAGGGCGAAGTGGCACAATCTGTTGATGAAGCTATCTCTATTCTCAGGTATAATATATGAACCTCCTAGCTGTTGCACACAGCTCCGCACAAGTGGAATAGTTTTAAAGTATACTATTTTCTTCTCCATTCTCAAAACTATCCCTATGCCAATTTACATCCAAATCCATCCAGTCATTTGATTGTGAAGAAGGGTACAAACAAAAACACTTTTGGATTTATAATATTAGTTAGGATAAGTGCACAAAAAAATATTGTAAGCCACATTCAGACTTATTAATGTGGTTCTCATTGGCAGATTGTCGGCAACAGCCTGTGAGAGCCCTGAGAATCTTATTGGACGATTTAGGAATCATCAGTGCTTAAAATTACTAAGCCTACTTGTAATTCTTTATCCCTCTTAACTATCGAAATAGACACCCTTCATCTAAAAAGTTTTTACTTCTGCCGAGATAATAGACTTGTACAAAACCATAACTGACCCAGAGACAATAATATTATTTTCTTTACAGTGACAAATCAGATATAGATAGACATCCAGAGAAGCGATTGAAAGCTGCTTACACAGCATTTGAGGAGATTAACCTACCAATATTGAAGGCTGAGAACCCTAGCTTACGGCTGTCACAGCTGAAACAGATGCTCAGGAAAGAATGGCTGAAGTCTCCGCAGAATCCTCTCAACCAGAAGTCTTAGACATTTAGAAAGTTGTAACTAGTTTCAAATGCCTTTTTTTAGGTAAATGACTCGTTAATTTTATTGCAAACGGGATATAATATCAGACACTCATTTAATATCTGTTTGCAATAAAAGTTATAGCTTTTTTAATCATTGTTTCTTCAGTTTTGCCGTTTCTTATATTTAATATTGATTGGAAATACTTTAAAATTACGCTTTTGTTCAGTGCAATCATGTTATATAGTGCATAGTATGTATAAACACAAAAGACAAAGTCTGATATTTTATGTACTTAAATTAAATATTATCTGTATTTTTTTTTATAATTGCAATATATTTATTCCAATAGGTCACATAATTTTCCACTTACCCTAATGTAATGTAAATAATATTATAATAAAAATATTTCTAAATTCAATTCGCCTCGTTACTATATTGTACTGCTATACCTTTACGCCCTTCCTCTGCTTTTGTCACTTCAGTTTCACCTAGTTTCTGTTCCAAACCTTTCCAGGACCTGTCTTGGAGATTTTGCCCAATATTTTGTAAAGCCCAGTCTTGTTTTTCTGCTAAATCCAAACTCGTTCCTTTATTTTCATCTAGTTTAGTTTGTCTAATATTGCCTGTGATAAGACTAACATCTGTGGTGTCTTCAACGTTTCCAATTTCACAATAATGTCTCCGTCCAGGTAACAACTGATCGTAGTCAGTAACATGAGTGGTGTAATACGGTACCCTGCTTGTGTTTAATGCTACTTCTAAATCGTACGGATACACAATAGGTCTATAGAAATCTTTTGCGGTATTTAGATATAGCTCATTTTCTGGGCATGCAACCATTACGTATATGTCAATCTGTAAAAACATTTTAGAAATATACTGTAAAATGTATGTTTCCGGATAGTCGGAGGACAGATTAAAACAGGGGCTTAGGTGGTTATTCACCCTATGGAAATTCTCACCAATGGGTGAGTTTCCCCTTTTTTAGATCGTTTTCGTTAGTGGTATATTTACCCACAGGGTGGGTGAGTTTACTACTTCAAGATTTAGAGGTAGTCAAATGAACCTATTAATAGTTTAACGTGGTTTTCGAATATTTTCTTGCTATAATGTGCCTATATTTTACCAGTGCATCTGGTCGATTAAAAAGACAAATAAAATCATGATCAAAAATGTACATTTATTGATTTAGTGATTACAACAATTTCAGTTATTACATTGTCCCTGTCCCTGTCCCTGTCCATTTAGTGATTACAACAATTTCAGTTATTACATATATTTTTGTTGAAAATAATTATTTACAAAAAAATTTGATTTTTAGGGTTCCGTATACCTACAAAAAATATCAAATGTAATAAAAATCAACAAAAACTGATTTAACAAAATAGCTGATTTAACCAAAAACACCAAAAAAGATCAACAACAGATTAGAATAAATGAACGTTATCTGTTTAAATGGTTTTTTTTTTATTTTTCTTTTTTTTTAATGCCGGGCGTCTCTGGTTACAAGCAGGTATTTCCAGTGGTGCTTAAATGGGAACAATAACCCTCATTCAAAATAACATCTATGTTGGCTAAATTATTTCAGTTTTTCTATGCAGTGTCCCAAGGTAATTTCGCCGTTAACTCTCGAATCGCGTTTTCAATATATTGTTGATTTAATACAGCCTCGTCAGTCCGTTTTTTAATTATAATGTAATTTGCGTATTTTGTCAATGTTCGTAATAATAAAGCAATATTAGGTTTGGCTTTTATTTTATTTATTGAGTTTTGAATTCCATGGATCTGTCGCATTATTTGTTTTGTAGCGAACGTTATGGAAACACCACTTATCGGATAAATAGGCGGTGTGGTTAAGCCACGTTCTCTCAAAATAATTGTTAAAGGCTGTACTATTAGCGTCTCTCTTTATATTTTCTCCTGAAATATATAGCCAGCCATCCAACGTAAATTCTCTGGGAAGATAAGCAATTATCCTAATCTGTTGTTGAAAACCACGTTAAACTATTAATAGGTTCATTTGACTACCTCTAAATCTTGAAGTAGTAAACTCACCCACCCTGTGGGTAAATATACCACTAACGATCTAAAAAAGGGGAAACTCACCCATTGGTGAGAATTTCCATAGGGTGAGTAACCACCTAAGCCAAACAGGGACAATGTGTATACACAGGAAGAGGTTTTCTTTCATAGAATGATTTGTCTTATATTTATAATATCAAATTCTTGTGTCACAGTGTTAGTTACCACACTCCTCCGAAACAGCTTGACCAATTTTTATGAAATTTTATATGCATATTTAGTAGGTCTGAGAATAGACTACTAACAAATTTTTCATACCCCTAAGTGATAAAGGTTATCACTAACATTTACTTTTTGGACAATTTTTTTTTAATAATTTGGTATTAAAAATGCATACAACCCTAATTTTTCACCCTGCTATCACCAACTCCTATTTTTTCAACAGTCCCTATGTCCCATGGTCACGAGGGTTCTTATGAAAAAAAACATGCGTTCCGAAGTTCGCCGGGACAGCAGTACTCGTAATATATAAAATACTAGCTGATCGCCGCAGCTCCGCCCGCGTGATTTACTTTACTCGTTCTCAGTTCCCGTGGGAACACATTACCGGTATAAAAAGTAAGCCTATGTTACTGAGGGTGAATGCAGCTTTCCAATGGTGAAAGAATTTTTGAAATCGGCACAGTAGTTTTTGTGTTTATTCATTACAAACATACACACAAAAATGCAAATCTTTCCTCTTTATAATAGTGTATATGACGAGCGCTGCTCCACCCGCGTGAGAATTTTCTCGTTCCAAATTCTCACAGGGACACATTTATTACCAATAAAAAAATTATGCTATGTCCTTTGTCAAGCACACATTTATATAAGGCACGGTAAGAAGTAAAGATAAAAGTGAAAATTATTAGTGTCCAAAACAAGTACTTACTTCAGGGAAATTAGCTAATTTGGCAACTGTAGGCTTCCCTACCGACACAATATAGCTCTTCTTGCCATTCACTTTGCACAGTTGCTTCAGTCTGCTTATGATATCTTTAGTCTGATCACCAGCCAGCTTGCAGACCAGTATACCAATCACTTGGGCGTCTTTACACTTCTCTACTAGGAACAATCGACGCTTTAACCACTTTGATTCCTCGAGTTGTTCTATTATTTTTGTATTTGGATCTAATAGGTACCATTCTTTTGCTGTAAAAAAGAGTCAAATACATTTCTGTATCTACATTATATACGTACGAACTGGTTCGGTGGAGTGGTCGTTAGTGCATCCGCTTTCGATACGGGGTTCGAATCACGGGTCGAATCAAATTTTAATATTTGTGTGATCCACAAATTAATGATTGTTTTGGAGTTTGGGTGTTTTCCATATAGGTAGGTATACCTAAGTGTATGGATTTAGAAATATAGAAGTGTGTTAGTTAGTCGTTTAGGCCGGGTTTCCACTGACGCGGAGCGGGGCGGAGAGGACCTTAGCGGTGCACGAATGCTTTTATTAGTTTGAGTTTGGCTAGATGATATTGTGTAAGAATGTCCAAAAAATATATATTATATATTTCATGGCCTTCGGGGTAGTAAGTCATTGAATTTTTAAAACTGTAGTTGAATTTTAAAACATATTGATGGCTTTATTTTCATTTTGCGGCCCAAGGCTGCGGCTGCTCCTACGTGGAAAACAAGATGTTATACAAGACACGACGTTGAACATATTTATTTGTGGGTAGGTAAGATAATAATACGTTTAATGAAAATAACATTGAACTTCTAAAATCTAAATATCAAGTAGGTAGGTAGGATTTAATTTAGTGTCATTGGCACGATAATGGCTGAAATTCCCGAATTACTACAATTATGTGCAGAACAAGTAGCAGCGCAAACAACTAACAATAAGAGACTACGGAAATATCTAAAGCGGTTGCAGCTTCCTAAAGTTAGAATATCTTACATACAGAATGAAACGTTTCGCAAAACTTGTAATTTTTCAAAATTTTTCAAGCGGAATATGACCAATACAACCATCATAACATCTGTGCCAAAATGGCCTGAAAATAACGAAAATAAAATTACTGTGGGCAATGAGCAGTTGTTATACATTTCAACCATTTCCGACCTAGGAAACAGTATGCTCAAATTAGATATTCCCACTGGTGAATATGGATTGAGTGCCTTTAACAATGGCTATGTTTTAAAGATGAAGAACTATGATCCAGTAAAGCTTTCAGATGCTGTTCAAGTGTTTAACACTCTTGAAGGTAATAAAGGACTCTCTGGTACATACTATGATGGCGATACAGACAATATTCATCATTTGAGAATATTTAATCACTATATTAATGAGTATAGTACGGCATATTTTGATGATAGTTTTTGGTTTGAAGATCCATATAAAAAGATAATTGACAGTCTATGCTGTTACCATAAAATTCCTGTATTGTTTTATTTAACCACGCTTATAGACTTGGAGGATTTAAGTAAAATCACGTTGTCACATGCATCTAAAACTAATAATTGTGGAAACGTTGAAGTATGTTGGAGTGTTTATCATTCAGTGAAGGGAAAAATAGGCATCGCAGTAAAACAGAAAAAATTCTTCTATATGATGGGTGAACAAGCTGGAATTTGTTTACTGGTTTCTAATGGATTTCGTGCTCTAGGGAATTTCAATGCTCGTGACATTAACATTAACCTAAGTGAGGTTGATGAAAGGGTTTTTTACCCCAATCATGAATATAGATGTGAATTTGATCCCTGTTCTTGTGACACCATGTATGATGAAAGTAAAAGAAAATTTTTAGGAAAGAAAAGGCTGCAAGAATTTTACACGTATTATTATTATTATGATCATATTCAAAGAAATGGTTAGGGATTTATTTTAATTTCGCTATACTTAAATGAGCATGATACCTTTCCCTTTTTAATTATTGAACTGTACATAATATAACATTAAAGAAAATTGTTATTTGATTACTAAATACATAATTTTTATTTTTAACCCGATCTATTGTTCATGTGACCATAGCAAGTATTACATACCCACTTTAAACGGCACTTATCTCTGCTAGTATTTTGATAATAAAATATCCAATCATACCTGCTATGGATACAGTGTAATTGAATACAGTTTGCCCCCTTGTGCCCACATTTACACAAATACAATCATTGAGTATGGCAACATCTAAGTCTTGACCATCTTTATCTTTCACAACTCTACCCAAAAACCTATTAGGGTGCTCCTCTAACTCTATACAAGCTATGTAGCTGCTTGGGTAGTGTTGAAACCAATGTTTAGCAATTAAATCTGAAACAAATTTAAAATATTTACAAAACATAAAACATTTATTAATTTATTTGGCAACACCAACCAGCCATCTAAGGTAGAACATATTTTTTCCATATTATGCTTTTAATTTTTTTAATTGCACTTTCCAAACTAGTTACGCTTTAGGTCCATAACCTTTTAGGAATAATAAGGACACTTAAAAGGAAACTAATTATTAGCTTCAGAATCTATGATTTTAGGGTTCATCAGGTTTCTTACATTTGAACTATTGGCTTGTTGGAAAGATACACTTGCAGCAGTAAATTACTCACCTCGTCTATGGTCATAATCAGCGTCATAAAACAAGCAAAGGTTAACATTATCATCTGAGTCTATGGTATCCTTCAATACTTTGAATGTGGCTTTTATGTCAAAAACTCTTTTGTACAATACTGTGTACACTGGAATATTGGCTTTAGAGAAACAACTGTGGCCATAGTGAATAACAGCTTTAGCTTGAACATGCATAGCCGCTACCGAGTCCACACAGCAACTAGAATAAATATTACAGATACTTATTGTTTTACATTGCAACACACAAACATACACACATGATGGAAATAGAAAAAAAGGCACAATTTAAAAATACAGTACAAATGGCAGTCTTATCGCTATTAGTGATTTCTTCCAGACAACCTTTGGGTGGATAATGAATGAAATGAAAAGGGTACATTCCTTCTCTAGGGCAGTCTAGGGTTCTGTACTCAAAGGCTAAACCGGGAACCCTATTACTGAGACTAGGTGTCCGTCCATCCGTAAGTCTGTCTCGGCGCTGTATCTCATGCACTGTAATATATAGAAAGTTGAAATTTTCACAGATCATGTATTTGTTGCTGCTATAACAACAAATACAAAAAACAGAATATATTAAATATTGAATGGGGCTCCAAATGGGGGGCTCCTATACAACAAACGTGTCAGTTTTGGTATGGAACCATCCTTTGATTGAACATGACTTTGAATGCCCCATGTACTCACTGATTAGATGGGAAATCCTGGGGTCGGATAGACTGAACGAAGAAGATATAAGCAATCTGAAGGTGGAACAGATGATAAGATTCATAAAGGGCACAGGAAGGTTCGACGGGGCGCCGTAAGCTGGATCAACCATACTCTCTGGGGAAATGGACGAAATGGCCCACAAACATCGCGGGTGGATCGTCTGTCCAGTCACCGGCGTCCCCGTTGGAAATAATAATGACTTTGATTGTGCAGGAGTCCGACTCGCACTTGGCCATTTTTTTATATTCACAATCACACCTGATCCTGCAGTTCTATATAACTATGTGTGTGTGTAATCATATTTAGGTCCAATAACAAAAGTGTTTTACATAAAGCTTATGAAATGCCTCAAGTTCTTTTTTTTATGAATGATTGGGCTCAAGTAACACCTCCTTCCTACTGCCATAGCAACAGAAATGAGGATGAATCCAAAATGATGTATGCAGGATGAATAAAAACAAACCTTTAACATTATTACAAATAATAACCTGGCATATGATGTGTCACCAAGAATGTAAAGATCAACATCAACTTGGTTTTTTATATCTTCATATATTCTTGCACTAATACCAAGTAACTCATCAGGAAATTGGAGGCAAACCTGTTTTCAGACAAATACCAATTAATTACAAGAATATTCTAGAAAAATGTAATGCATACAAGGTAATCTAAATTATATAATATACCGTTGAGAAGTTGTTATCTGATATCCACTTGCAGGTTCCTTTTACATCCAACTGTGATACTAAATCATTAGAATAGTTGTCAATATTTGTAGTTTGGAGCTCCCGTTCAATGCATAGTTTACCATCAGTAGTAACGTTGGCCATTATAAAACCAGCTACACTTCACTTGAAGTACAGAATACTTTGATACTGTAAAGCCTTATGTTTCACTTGAAGTTTTATGTATTATGGAAACGAAATAATTAAATTAGTTTAATATTAGAGAATACCGAAGAGTTTATCAACGAAACCAAACAAAACTAGACAGAATGACAGATGTCACTGACTAAACTGAACTGAAAAAATGTTATCTGACATCAATTGAAATGAGGCCATTTCAATTGATGTCAGATAACATTTTTTTTATCTGTGGACGATGATTTTAAAAACCCAAAAATACATACCAACCGTAAAAAAGCCGATGTCATAAAAACTAAAATCTCTCCGAACTGAAGCCATGTCAGAAATACTTAACAAAAAGAAAATTTCTTAGCCTGTAGTGTTGCCGCTTTAGCGACTTTGTCGCTAGATCTAGCGGATTTTTGATGAGTTTAGAGACTATTTATTACCATCTAGCGACTTAATTTTATTTAGCGACTTCTAACGATTTCTTGTATTCAAAGCTGATTACCTTAAATTAGAAGAAATGAAAAATTTTTTTCAATAATGTAATAACAAAAATATTTTAGTGAATATCTAAATGTAGTTTCTAGCAACACCACGAATGACTATTGGTTTCTTGGGGAATCCCCTGCTAAAGTTATGTTCTATCAAGAGGTTCGAATGTTCGATCATTCGATCGATGTCTCTCACTCTATCAAACAAAGTCTCAGATATCGGTTTATCTGCCATTAATTCATAACCATTGTTTAAAGAAAGATACGAGAACTATTGGCAAACCTATTTGAAAAACAAACTTGCGTTTTGTACTTTGTAAAGTAGTGAATATTGTGTTCAAGTTGTTATTATACCAAATTCGTAGAAATGGATATTCCTATAAGAAGGAAAACTTATACTCAGAAATATAGACCAGAATGGGAGAAGCAAGACGAATTTAAAATGTGGTTAAACCTGTTTTAACCGATCAAACGAAAGCCTTTTGCTCGTTTTGCCATAGCGAAATATTCGCCAAATTTAATGATTTAAGAAAACACGCCGATACTAAGAAACACAAACAAAAATGTGAAATTATTTAAAAAAATCAGCAAATTTGTTTTACTGCAGCTTCAAGAACGAATAAATGTACTCAAAAAGCTGAAGGTAAGCTCGCTTTATTTATAGCAGAGCACAGTGCCATTTCTCAAGTAGACCATCTGGCTGAATTGTGCAAAGAGGTGTTCGTAGATTCAAAATCTGCTGACATAAAAATACACAGGACAAAATGTACTCAAATTATCAACCAGGTCCTGGCACCACATTTTAGAGAAAATCTCGTCAAAGACATTGGCAGCCAAAAATATAGCATTATTTTGGATGAGTCCACAGACGTCAGTATGACCAAATTCATGGGCATAATCGTGAGGTATTTCAGTGTTCCACAAAATTCTGTTAAATCTGCTTTTTTGTCGTTGGAGCCTGTGGAACGAGCTGATGCCAACAGTCTTGTCTCAACATTAGTAAAATGTGTACAGTCACACAATTTATCTCTTCTAAATCTGATTGGGATTGGAACTGATAACGCAACAGTAATGACAGGGTGTCACAACAGCGTATTCGAAATACTTAAGAGGCAATATAATTTATCTCATTTAATCTTAATAAGATGTATCTGTCATTCTCTGCAATTAGCCGTAAGTCACGCGTCACAGCAGACTATTCCGCAACAAATTGAATTTATGATAAGAGAAACCTACAATTGGTTTTCGATCTCATCAAAGCGCCAGCATGAGTACAAAGAGCTATACAGTGTCATTAACTGCGGCGATGAACCACTTAAAATTCTAAAACTTTGTGATACACGCTGGCTCTCAATAGAACCAGCTGTTGTCAGACTTTTAAATCAATGGGAAGAGCTAAAGGTACATTTTTTACTTAATAAGGATCGATGCCAAACTGCAGATTTTTTGAGTGCCATGTACAAGGACGAGGCTAATCGCTTACTTTTGATCTACTTGAAAAGTGTTCTAAATGATGTGCAAATGGGTATAAAAATATTTGAAGGAGAGAACACCGATCCTGTTAAATTGTTAAACTCACTAATGAATTTATTACGTTCAATCTGCAATAGAATATTAATACCCAACTCCGCAACAACTGAAAAAGATTATTTAACCATTGAAATTGAGAGTCACCTTAGCCCTGTACCTCATCTAGGATACATGTTTGAGTCCCACCTTGCTAAAGCCAATTTACCATTCCAATCAGTTGCTACAGTAAAAAAAAATTGTATTGATTTTACCGTACGTTTGGCTAAAGAAATTCAAAATCGTTTACCCACTAATTACATGGCCCTACAGAAAATGTCCCAACTATCTGTAGAGAACACTTTAAAACAGATAAAAGACAATTCCATCGCTGAGCTCGCTATTGAACTTGGTTTTGAGGAAGACAAAATTGATAATATTTTAAAACATTGGCACAGCATTAACTTTGTTAAATGGGACATAAGCACACACACAGATACTGTAAAATTTTGGGCCCAGGTATTAAAATATAAGGACGCTGCAGGTTTTAATACCTACAAAGATATATCAGATTTAGCTATGACAGTTCTGTCGTTACCACATTCCAACGCAGAAGTGGAACGATTGTTCAGTCAAATGAATATAATAAAAAACAAATTGAGGAACAGACTGGCTTCAACAACATTAAACTCCATTCTTCTTATAAGGAATCAGCTTAAAATTTTAAAACAAAATTGCCATAGCTATGTTCTCCCAGATGATGTCCTGACGAAAATCACAACAACCATTAAAAAACCAACTGCTTCAGTAGCACCTTCGAAGTCGGCTTCTTTTGTGGAACCATCAACTTCTGCTGCTTCAAGACAGTTGGAAGTTATCGAAGTCGAAGATGACGCAATAGATGACGAAATTTTTGATTGCTTGAACCTTTAGTTTCCGTTTTTCTTTTCTTTTTTGTCGATATAGTTATGACTGATATGAATAAATGCGTGATTATCCAAATTTGCATTAATTTATACTACACTTCACACACTGAATAAATTGAAATATTTAGCGACTTCTAGCGGATTTTTTAAATACAGTTTTTTCAATATCTAGGGACTTTTTCATCGAGATCTGGAGACTTTATTTTATTTGAAACGGCAACACTGCTGTCACTCGATAATGTCAAAGTCAAGTTAGTCAAGCCAGTCGTTTTTTTGTGATTATTGGCATGGTGTTAATTTTGAGTAATTTGATATTTTACTCAAATAAAAATATACTGAAATAAAATGAACTCCGGGCCATCAAAAATGGACTCGAACTTAACTGGTAAGGGTCAATAACAATCATATAAACAGAATTGTATAATTATTATCATTCTAAAGATAAATCAATGTATCAAGGTTACATATCAAGTTGTAGGCGATCGTTGATATTTTCTTGTTATGTATTCATGTTCAATAGGATATGATCAGGTTAACTAAGTGTAAGTTACAGAAACGGCGTACTTACAGTTATTAACCTTTAACATACTTAGCTAGATTTCGCGTACCTTCAAATTTATGTAGTGTTTCTGACCTAAAAATGTTTTGCGGAGGTGTTTCGTATTTGCAAATAAAATCACAACATATGAAATAATGCAATAAATTTAGTTCTTTCTGCTTTTCTATCTCTCTATTTATTGAAGTTAGTATCTCATTTCATTAAAGCTCGCATCGCTGTATTAAAGATTTTTTTACAATACCTGTATTATTACTGTCTCAGAGAGAACAGCCTTGATAATGCCTCGTTTAGAGGCGAAACAATTGTCGACGTTTTGTTGTCCTTTTGATTCTGCGAAAAATTAATGCTATTAATTAATGCTAAAAAGTTTTTTCTTAAAAAATTTTTACTTACCATTGTTTTGTCATGGATTTTCGCCAAGTAACGCCTGTTTCTATCCAATACCTGTATTATGTATAATGTGTCTCTATATGTATTTCAGGCATGTGGGTCAGCTTCTTCACATCGGCTGGTATACCTTCAGATGTGTCGGCAATGTATGCCTTGACATTCACTGAGAATAGAATTCAAAATGACATGCTGTTAGACCTCAATAAGGAGTACTTACGAGACATGGGCATAACAAGAATGGGGGATGTCATTGCTATCTTAAGGTACATAGACACATACCTAACTTCACAATTTGGGTAAGCCTCATGCCTTCAAATTTCGAAATTTGTTGCTGCTATGTAGGTGTTGTATGAAAACCATTGGTGATCTTATACTTTTGTCTATAGTAACTAGTGTACCAGGTCTTCATGAAACTGCTGGTAGGTGTATCAACATGGCCAAAAAGGTGTTAGTTATAAATCAGTAGCATATGGTGCAGACATTTGTTATTAGAGGTTGCCTGCTGGCTGAATTGACAAATCATGCTCCTTTTTGGAGAAGAGAAAGGTTAAAGCCCAGACCTGTAGTAGACTGGATTGTTTAAAGTTTTTTTAAATATACTAATTATGTGTACGACAGGCATGCGAAGCAAGTACACGAGAGTACTGCTCGCGACCGTGTGCTCTCCACCACCAGTAGCGTCAGCGCGAAGGTGCCTGTCGCCGCCATCACGGGACGTGCCACTATCACACAACCTGCATCTCGTTAGTATAATATAACTGTCCTATTTAATAAAAAATATTGAAATTTACTGCTTCTCTTGTGGTATTCCGACAATTATATATAAATAATTTGAAGTCGGGTTTTGTATAAATATTTGACGTTCTCTGACGTTTTTTATTTCCAGCTGCCACTCGTATGTTGGAGCGTTACACACGCAACACTCAAATACAAGAACCTACAAATATAAGCCCATCTTCTCAACTCAAGAGGAAATCTATCGAGATGACGTAAGTACTAACTCTGGAATTTTAAAAATGGAATCGGTAAATAAGTGTCAATGATTGTTTTGTACCCCAATGTTTGGTAAGCTTTGTCCATCTGTTAGCCGCAGGTGCAAGCGTTTTAGGCCTTGTTGATAGGAACTCTTTTGTATCCAAATTTTAAATTAAAATGAAACAACACAATATGTAATATTACCTTTCTATTATGCATCAGCAAGGTAAAAGGTAGTATAATTAGTTATTGTTATTACATAATGGGCTATTATTGAAATAAAAAAATAAAGTTAACTGAAAAAAAAAACCAAAACTATACTCTGTCCATTCCTTTATTTTCCTTTTGACAGTACGATTTGACTTTCAATAATGATCTTTATAACAAAGTGCGAAGGTCTAAATGAAATACTTTATTAATTTTAGTGTTTCATTTTAATAGACTTTCGCTCACTAAAAAGTATCGATTTGGCACAAAACAAACAGTCAAGTGGTGGTTTCCTCACTCACGCCTCGTGGGTTAAAACCCGACTCCAAAGATGCGGGGTAACACCCGACCCATCCTCTGACAGAGGCCGCATAGTTGGCTAAAGACCACCACCGACCTGGGGCTACCCTTTACGTACCCGGGACGCCGGGCAATGGACGTTAATTAACTAGCATCCTCGCAGGGGTAGATAGCTGACATCATAAGTAACAACGTTTGTTCTACGACTTTTTATAATTCGTTAAATTTTACTTTCATACAAAAATAAATATTGATTTAGTTTTGCGTCTGACAGTTATTAACTC
Organism: Nudaria mundana; assembly: GCA_963556515.1. NCBI lineage: Eukaryota > Metazoa > Arthropoda > Insecta > Lepidoptera > Erebidae > Nudaria > Nudaria mundana. The sequence continues at coordinate 24,330,355 of OY748287.1, forward strand.
TACGCCGCAGTTTACGCGCATCGTAAAAATTTGGTAAACAAACTCGTATCATCAATTCATGCAATGCACGGATAGGGGGCGGGGCGCGGGGCAGCGCGGCGCTAGCGCCTTTGACCTTGACCCGTGTCTTTTTGCGAGCTGCCAGTCGGTCGCTAGATGCGCGCGCGTCACAGGTGTGCGTCACTTGTCCTTGTGTGCCACGATTTTTCGCGTTACCGTGTATCGCCATGCCTTATCAGTATTCCAATGTGGAATACACGGAAATGGTGAGGATGCTTGCTAGGTGTGATGATAATGTGGCGGAAGCCTGCGCCAATATGCAGTAAGGTTTCCGAATCTACCTACACCGAGCCGGGCAACGATGTTAACTGCCGCACAGCGATTACGCGATTACGGACAGTTCCAGCCCAGGTTCAGTGATAGTGGTCGTCCACCGAGGCACTCAGTACGGGAACAAGAAAGGATACTGGAGTTCTTTGAGGATAATCCCGCCGCAAGTACCAATGACGCCGCGCTACGGTTTAATGTATCGCAGTTCTTCGCGTGGAGTGCCATTCACAACGAAGGCAAATATCCATTCCATCTTCATCGTGTCTAGGAACTCACCGACCCAGACAAACCTGCGCGTGTGGATTTTTGCAGGGCGTGCGTCGACCTTCAGTTTATGAATGGAACATAGACTTGATAGTGTCGCGTTATTACAATAAAAACTTGAAAACTCATTATTAAGTAATGTATTCAGTTTTATTAAAAGTCGTAGAACAAACGTTGTTACTTATGATGTCTGCTACCTACCCTTGGGAGGATGCTAGTTAATTACAAATAACCCTGTATAAAAAAAGTTGTATTAACTTTATGATATTTGTGCCAACAGACACGACTCCGACGGTAATCTCAAGAAAGCACGCCTCATTCGCTTCGCGGCCGCATCTGAACCGACCGTTAAAGAAGGTAAATGTTATTCAAATTATCAAAGCACATCGAATTTGTCGATAATTTTTTTAATTGTCATTTTCTTAAAAACACCTGTGTTTACTTTTATTACCTTAACTTTAGGAATGGGTAATACGCAGAAATGAATCTTATAGTAATTACAGAAGAGCCAAGAAAGACATAAATTAATAACACACAGTATTGTCAAATAGTAATTAAAATAGGTTAAGGTGTGTGAGTTTTTAAAAGTAAATTTTAATGTTTTTAAATTTTCTTAAAATATTTATGTGATACTATACTAAGACATCTTATTCTTTATACTGTAAAAAGTAAATCATATTGCAGGTTCATCAAAAACTGTATTCTCAAGACTTGGTGCCAATGAAAAAGTACACACAACAGCTAAAGTAGCAACTAAAGCTCCTGTCAAACCAATATATTCCCGACTCGGATCCAAATCCACTACACCTACAGTAGCAAAAACACCAATCATACCTATTGACAAAGATGCTCTTAAATATGAGGGTATACTCAAGAGTCCACCGAAGAAAGTTGTTACTGTCACTACAAATAAGAATAACGTCAGAACAATAGCCATGGGGCTCTGTACTATGAGAGCGGACGAAACCCCAGTCAGTGTCAAAAGCAAGCTAGCATTACCTAAAACGAAATCTGTCAAATTCTCAAGCCATGTGCAGTATAAAGAAATAGATTCAATACAAAGTGCAGTTCCAAAACCACTGCCTAAAATTGCACCTAAAGTTTTACCAAAAGTCGTTCAGAACTTATATCCACAGACCGTTCAGAAACATACGCAAGTTTTTAATAAACCTGAGAGGCGGTTGTCTATGGAAGGTGTTGCCAACGTAAAAGCTAGACTAGGTACAAAAAGTAATGGTAATAATTTAACTATAACTAAAAACGTGTTTAATAGGTTAGGTGTTTGAATAGTGCGAAATAGTGAGCGTATTTGTGTAACAATTGGACTGTTTATAACGTATAGTGAATGATGGTAACATTGTACCTGCCAACTTTTTTTTTTACATATTTTGTTGTGAGCAAAATGTTTCAAAAATACCCGTAGGTTTATGAAAACATTATTTTTGTTCTTCAACATGCTTTGACATTTATTAAAGTAAGATTGTCAGTTGATGTTCAGTGTTGTCCTAGGAAAATAATAGTTTAACATGTAAGTTTACAATATGAATTGCGACTGTTCCCATTCCAGAAGGAACGTTCTGCCGACTGATAAAGACTGTATTAATATCGCGTCTTCGCCAGAGCGCCATCTACTAGCAGTTGAACGAACCACTATGGTAGGCTGTGCGTAATGTTGCATCAGAGCCCTCTTTCTGTGTCTAAATGAAATTGCAACATTACGCACAGCCTACCATAGTAGTTAGTTCCCTCAACTACTGGTAGATGGTGCTCTAGCGACGCCGTAAAGTCGCGATATTGATACAATATGATCGCAATATTAGAGGTATTGGGCTTATGGTGTCTCGGTCAGTTGGTAGAACGTTTCTCCTGGAAAGGGAACAGTCGCTGGTTCGAGTTCCAAGACTATGTTTTTGCAATTCATATTGTAGAATTATTTGAGAGAAAATGTTAGCATACTTCATCTCTATACAGGGTGTTACGTAAGGGTTATATCAACCCGAAGACACCCCCATCAGCTGATCGCCCAGAACGCCTTTTGATATGTTTCGACCGCGAAACAAGAAAAATAAGTTCATCATAAAAAAAGTTATATGCGTTATTTCAAATCAAAACAAACGTGTACCAACACTAGTGCTTGAGGTACTTACTAATAGACAATTGGTGGGCGGGGCGGGATGCGGCGTCGCTCACCGACCGACGCGCGACCTTGGTGCGAAACAGAGACAAAATGTTCCAACCAGGAGAAAGAGAGTAGATTTTTCACAGGCGCGCTTTATTTGTACTACTTATTTGATGCCAATGACCGAATCAGCTGATTTTAGCTAGTGTTGTTCAAACAAGAGTGTTTTATTCGGTAATAATGTTTTTTTTAGGATGATTTTTTTTTCTTGTTTGGCGGTCGACACTTATCGAAACGGGTTCTGGTCGACCAGCTGATTGGGCTGTCTACGGGTTGATATAACCCTTTCGTAACATTCTGTATATAAAAATGAATCCCTATTTCCCTTGGTCCCGACATCACGCGTGAACGGCTGAACCGATTTGGCTAATTTGGGTCTTAAAATATTCGTGGAGGTTCAGGGAAGGTTCATAAGCAAAATTTCAGGCGGTACGATGTTCGACGAGACCACTAGTTGCTTATAAAATATAATTACTAGTTTGCCATTATTGTACTGTTTAAGTTTGTGGTCAGCCACATCATTAGTGACATAATTTTAACAATGAACCGTGTGCTATATTGAAATACGAAATTAACTTTAATTTTATATGTTGACTGTAAATATTTTTCTACTATTACCTAATGGCATTAGCCTAGCGGTTAAGGTGAGTCTTGTGTTTCAACTACATATGTGCATTTGATCCTTTGCCAGCATACTAATGGTGTATAGCCTAGATTACTGATAGGGTTAACACGAATGCCATTAAAAAATCATCATCGAAATATTAGTCCCGGTTACATGGAAAAGCTCCGGTATCTTTTGAATAGGTAATAAAACTGAGTCTTGTAGGCTTGTTATGTTGTTGAAACATCGTAATATTGTTTTTGTAGATAAAAAAGGATAAGAATATCTTGTCTTAGGAGGTTGAATTTACACACAGGGTGTTCCAAGAATATGTTCTATATAAATCTGTCTATATGAGTGTAGGATTATGTATTAAAAAGAAATAGACTATATTTATTATTATTAAATTGTTACTACAAAACCATAATGTTTGTGTCTTTGATTGTATTCTTGAATAGTATATTATTATTCACAATCTCCGATCATCTCAGTCTCCGAGCAAGTCTTGGTTGAGAAAGTCCTGGGGACCTTTAAAAGATTTTGATACAATTTTTGTATAATCTTTACATAGTATAAAACAAAGTCGCTTTTCCTGTCTGTCTGTCCCTATGTAAGCTTGGATCTTTAAAACTACGCAACGGATTTTGATGCGGTTTTTTTTAATAGATAGAGTGATTCAACAGGAAGGTTTATATGTATAATACATGTATAATATACTAGAGTAATACCGATTATTTTAGAGGTTTCTAATGTAATGTCGTAAATAAACACATTTTTTTGCGCTTTCATTGCAAACGCTGACGCAACCCTACGAGACAGATCAAAATAATGTACTACAGTATTGTACACCATAGAAAAATCTACAAAAAAGTCCGCAATAGCATATGTCTATCTCTTTTCGAATTTTTGTTTTTAATTTGCGGTTTGGTTTTCAATCGCTTCATAAATAAAAAAGTTATTTAGATCTAAAGTAACACGCAGGCGGAGCTGCGGGCAACAGCTAGTATATTAATATAATAGAGAATACCTGGGTCTCCACCATGTTTCAATTTATCCCTTCTTTCCAAAACATTTTTTCTTACAAAAACCATTGCAACGTTTTTAAAAACCATGAATTCAGCCATTTCCGGTAATTCCTAGGTAAGCTAAAATACCATTTTCAGTTGTGGGCACTTGCGGTATACACCAGTATGGTTGTATTCGGAATCCGGTTCGTGCCGTTTGTAGAAATTATAGTCCGTCGTTTTTTTAGTTTATTAACAAAAAAAAAACTCATTTGGTTCATACTTAAGTACGTTTAATAATGTGTTTTTTAGTAAAATGTAAAAACGTCATGAGTTCATGACAAATTGATTGAAATAAAAAGTGTGAATGTTTCATTTGTGTTTAAAATAATATGTCTTTTGTGTCACTATTAATTCAACAAGGCGGAGCGTGTAGCGGAGCGATTTTTTCAGCGCGATTCTGTGACGTTTCTTTTCACGGTAGTATTAATTATAACTAAGGGTAATTCAAGTGACTAAAATTTGACTACATCCGACGCGGCAGCAGCATCCCATTAGGACGAGCCACCAATTACCTTGAAAGCATTCGGTATAAATATGAATAGGTACTTGCGTTACCTGTGTTTACAATAGTAATATCATGCATTTTATTTCATGAATATTTAAGCATTGACTGCACATAAAGTGTTTCGAACTATACAAACGTTTCATTTTGTAACTCACAATTTTATTCAATTAAATTTTATTGCTCATATCAACAGGCCTTTCCAGCGATAGTGTTTTAACGCCCCGCTGTACGCTACGCTGATTAGAGTACATAACCTTAGGTATACATGCGTAATCAATAGTCATTAGCTCATTAGGGTACGCATAAACGTTTCCTGAAAGATTTATGCATACATATTATGTTGATTGTTGTTTTTTCATTATAACATTATGTTTTTAATTGTGATTACATACTGAACTTAAAAATTAAAAGTAACTGAAATAAGTAAGTTTGTTTTTTATTTTTATCCGTAATATTTTAGTGACCACTCACATGAATGGATCTTAATCAGGCATGATATTAATCCCTTATTCGCATAATATCAGATTCGCAAAATATGAGATTCTCAAAATATGAGATTCTCAAAATATGAGATTCTCAAAATAGCAGATTCGCAATATAGCCGAAGTACAATGCAGACAAAAAGCGATAACTTATTACTTTTTACTAACTGAAGCCACGACTTCGTTTCCTGAGAACCTCCTATTCTGTTATGATCGCCTGGTACTTTTTCAGAATAATGAGTTCAAACATTCAATTGGGTAAGTTGTATATTATTGTTACGAGCCGGGGTTCTAGGGAATTAAAATGCCGATACTTTGTGACCTACATGAATAAAGATATTTTGATTTTTGATTTTACTTCATTACTTAAACGGGTATTACCTCTCCACCCATCAATGGACTGGTCGTGGAAAATTTCCCGTGGTACTACATCAATGTTTTGGTTTTATAACCCTTTAAAATATTATTTTATGACTTTATATTATGGTCAGTCTCTCTAATCTTGAAGGCACTCATGTTGTTATGTACTCCTGGCACATTTGAGGTTTATGTCTTTTATAATGGACACTCATTTTCATCTGTACTCGGTGCACCTGTTGACACATTTAAATAAACTAAAGGGATCGAGATTCGAATGTGATTTCGAGAGTGCTTATGTAGTTCTGTAGTCCTAGTATTTTATTCAAAGAATCAATTCTTTGATTCTTTGAATAAAATACATGCTTTGATTCTTCTGAATCAAAGAATCCACAACAGCTCTGTCTACCTCATCAAATCATAAAACAGAAGAATCTGGGACATTTTTTAAAGCACGATCAAAGGTGAACGGTTACTGAACAAAACTTGTTCGAACACATTTTGAATAAACCAAACTGAGCGAGATAACTGTTGGAGTGCTCTTTTGTAGTTCTGTACTCCTAGTACTTTTGTTGTTTGTGTATCTTATAATAGAGAGTTAAGGGACCCAAGCGGCTCTGGTAAGATATATCCATAGTGCCCTACTAAGCACATGATACATTTTTTTTTGTCCCTATGAAAAATAAAGAAATGTGTGAACAGGGTGCACGGAGTACAGATGAAAATGATTTTCCATTATAAAAGACACAAACCTCAAATGTACCAGGAATACATAACATAAGAGCCTTCAAGATTTTAAAATTCTTTTAAATTCAGTGAAAACCGATTGAATGTTTGAACTCATTATTCTGAAAAAGTACCAGGCGATCATAAAAATAAAACAATTTAAAATTAAAATAATTTTAGTTTTAATATTTTATAAAGCTAGCTATAATATAAATATTATTTTTCAACTTAAGTGTACAATTTCGGCTATATTGCGAATCTGCTATTTTGAGAATCTCATATTTTGAGAATCTCATATTTTGAGAATCTCATATTTTGAGAATCTCATATTTTGCGAATCTGATATTATGCGAATAAGGAATATTAATGTCACGATATATTGCTCTCCGAGTCTATCCGTGAGTACAGATGTTGTCCTTCCAAAAAGATCCAACCGACCTAAATGTGCCTATGGATGAAATACACGTAACGGTAGGTATACTTGCGCAAGTTTGGATGTTTTCTATGTATATTATGTATGTATTTAGAGAAAAGTATATGTATGTTTTTCAGTTGTCTAGATCCCATAGCACAAGCTCAGTTTCGTGGCAACATCCAGAGTTTAGTTCTGTTGCAACAATGCCATGATCGCACGAACCTTACCTACATTTTACGATATAAATCGCAGGAACTAATGTACCTCGTCACCGAGACGTGGTCCTTGACATGCGCCTCATTCGAAAGCACACTGTCGCCCAAGGAGCAATGTAAAAGGGCTATGACCGGAGTGTCAATTCGTGATGTAATTCGTAATAATGAGATCCTTAGGAGAACCTGGGTTGCCGACATAGCTCAAAAACTCTCTATATTTAAGTAGCCGACGAGGATCTATAAGTTTCCAGTGGTCTGGTATGCCATAAGGAGGACAGTGGACTGACCAACTTGTAAAATATGCTGGAAGTCACTTCATGTGGCCAGCACAGAACCGAACGTTGTGGCGATCCTATGCCTGTGATATTGATGAAAATAGGCGTACGTAACGCGAACTAGCAACAGTGGAAGAATTTGCTCTGAAATCGAGGTGCCCCATAATTATTAGGTAGGCTGAATGTGAGGGGTTTCTTCGACAACACTTTAAAATGCAATTAATCACAAAAACAAAACTGAAGTATTGGGTTTCCATAACACCATTTTGAATCATTGACCTCTCTCTTGGTCCATAACCGACTTACACTTACCTATCTATAGGTATCGATGCGTTAAATAAAAGCGTTTTGTTAATGATCAGACTGTTTTCTGCAAAGTCTGCCGTTGTACCTACTAAAGCTTACTTTAAATCACTTAGCTAATAGCTTCTACCTACCTGTACCTAAATAATTGTGGTTTTTGCGTTTACGTAGTAATTTGTTCCAATGCTTATTTTATCGAAAAGATTGTTAGTACGTGAGTACCTACTTATCCTATGATTGGGTTTTGTAACGTCCGCACTCCTGTGGCTTTAGACATAACGCAACTGCGCCTACGCATTGCACAGAACTTGCATTTTTATGCTAATATATGTTATGAATTTATTGTGAGTATAGATTGGCGGTGGACACTTTGATAGTGTGGCGAATTTTCAATTCGATTGTGTAAAAATATTGGATTTTAAATTGTTAGGGTCGTGCGCCTGCGCAATGTTAATTCGTTCTACTAGGCTGCATCAGCTACCTTAACTATTAAGATTGTATCACCGACTAATGGTAAGTTGTTTGTGGTAAAAAATATAATTATATTTAATTAATAATATTATCGTGTCTTGTCATACCTGTCTAATGGTGTAATGCATTTCAAATTGATATTTGTATTTTCAGTATTGTGGTCGGAGACGGCAATTATTTGTATTAGGCCCTAAATACCCAATGAAACCCTAGAAAGGACTCAATGACTATTTATAGTGCATCCCGATCCCGACAGACCCTTTTTCACAACTTGTTTGTAACATCGCACCGGTGCGGTGTCGCCTTGTCTAAATGCATAGGTATCTATCAACTGTTACATCACCAGAGGTGCTCGGCAATGGACGTACGAGCGGCCGCGGTCTTGGGACTTACAACTGTTAAAAGGTTAGTAGGTAGGTTTAACTACGCAAATTTTTATTTCTACTGTTATCTACTAATTCCAAGATAGTAACCTATACTATTTTAAAACATGCAAAGGTTCTAGCTATTAGATAATTAGAAACGTCTAATTATCTAATAGATAGAACCTTTGTATGTTAGACTTTGTAACGACAAAGTCTAACTGCTGATTATTTTACTCTAATCTTGGTGCCTTGAGAGCTGATCATGCTTTTAATATAATGTTACATTTTCTACATTAATAACGCTTCATTGATGAACAAACTTGATACGCGCACTTTCACTGTTTTTCCAGTGCTCCCCTGACTCACTGACCATGACCATGGAACAAAGAAAGCTAGTGGGTTAGGAAAGTAAATACTAACTAATTACGAGTAATTATAATATTCTTAACGGTCTCAGTTATAATTTTCTATGGTAATTATACTGAGGGTCGGTCACTGACCAATATTGGGTATGGTTCAAATCAATTTTTCTGTTTGTATTAAATGATCCTTGGCAAGTTGTGGCAATGGCGACCATGAAGAAACCCCTTGCAATATAGTTACACAAATAAACTCCTCTATTGAGACTTTGGTTGGTAGTTAGCTTGTGCTAACTCTACAAAGAGAAAAGAAAGATCTACTTTTTATTGTACTTACATTGTACACAATCAGATATCCCTAGATAAATTGCGTCCCGTATCTCCCATCGACCTATTCGTGATAGATGTGCAATAAACTTCCGTGCATTGACCTGTAAAACCGAAGCGAAATGGGGTCAGGCCGCTAGCTTATTAATAACACAAAATATGTACGTGAATAAATAGTTACTAAATACAGCTACTCATTGCAAGTTTATGTAACCCTTTGGTCTCAGACTTCGTGTACCTACTTAAGGCAATACCAATAAATACAGCCGTTACGTATCCGGACGCGGGAAGTGCAAAAACGTACAAATAAACATTGCGTTTATTTTTTCATTTTTCAATTAAAATACAAACGAATAATAACAATTTGTACCATTTTATTTAACTGTGTCGACCGATCAAGTGTTATATCATATCGGGCTCTGTATCTAAATCTGTAGAATAGAGTGGAGTTGAAAAACCACGATGGTGGTGTAGAAGTTGCGCTTGCGCAGGGCGCGATATAAGCGCGCGGAGGGCGCCGCGCCGCTGCATTGTTGCTCCCACTGGCCCCGATACAACATGGGGAGACAGGTAAATTCGTTAATTAAATAAATATATTAGTGAAATCCATCTTAAAGCATTTATTTTTACAACAAATGACATAATAATGTGCAGTAATTTAATACAATTTTCTTTTGGTTCCAGATATTATTGACAGTCATACACTGGCTGATATTGGGGCAGACATTTAGTGAAAATAAAGTCTTCAGTTTTGCAATGAATAATATTAAAAGTGCTAATAGTGCGCCGCAACTTTATCGGAACGTGCCACTCGCAGTGTACGCTAGTGCTGCCCCTTATGGAGCTTATTCCTTCCAACTGCCAGCTTTTGTCGCCGCACCGAAGACTGCAGCCTCGCAAGTTGGGCCAGTGAAAGAAAACGTTCTAAATCAGTTAACGGACTCCTATGGAAACCGATTCGTTGGGACCCCGCAATTATCGTCATACAAGTTCTCATTTCCACAACAGTATATACCGCTTCAAGGAAAGTTGCCAGAACACCTCGCTCAGCCGTTAGCAGCAGCTTCAGCTAACTTCCAGTTTAAACAATCAAATGGCCAATTTTTCGGTACTCCTTACAGGGTACCAGCTTCACTTCAGGGACTTGCTCCAACACCACTTCAGTTTGGAGAAGTATACGGCAGCAATGTGAAATATTTGGCGCCAAATACTGCAATTTACGGAAATGAGCCTGGCAATCAACAACAAGTAAACACAAATGCAGTGTCAACCAATACAAAACCCACAGAGCAATTCAGCTTTTATAAACTGGAACCAAAATCTAATCAACAGAAAGATGAGCAGTTGATTGTTGGAAAACCACAAGCGCAAGGTATTCAGGTAATATCTCATCAACCTCACGGTGACAACAATTTCCAGCGGACCCAAGAAGTTGCTTATGTATCCCATGATGGGGCTGAAAAATTCCAACAAATCAAAGATTCCCCAAAACTAGACCACACAGCAACAGCTTATAAACAGCATAACAACCAAGATAAAGAGAAACATGAACATAGTCAAGAATCGCCTCATTATGAATCTAAGTACCAAATAATCGAAACACCTCATTCGCCCCAGATTCATAGAATTCAAGAACATCATCCGTCAAATGGCGAAGTGAAATTTCAGCGGATACAAGAAGCTCCATCGAGTAACCATGCTCAGCGTACTCATGAGCATACCAATGAGAAATCACGAAGTATTCAAGAAGAAAATACTGTACATTTACATAAGAATAAAGGCAATCTGCAACAAGCTCCAGCCAAACAAATAATCACATACATAAATGATATAAATGGCCGAAAAACAATTGTGGAGTTGGAAACAAAACCTAATCTTCCTCTCTTAGATTTAACGCTCTTGGAACCTTTGACATTTGATAATCCACTTGTACCTCAGGTGCAACATTTCTTACCAAGAATAAGCCAGGCTACTTATCGAAAATTACAGGATTTTAAACCATCGTCGAAAAATTATGAAAAAGAGTTCATTATGCATAAAACGATATCATACGATAATACTGAAGACCATGAAAAGCCACATCAGGAGGCCACTAAAAAGAAACAGAAAAAAACTACTCATAAACACACAAAAAATATTGAGACACCTAAGACTACGGCCGTGATTTATCATAGTCATCAAGCTCAATCTAAAACTAACTCACCCAAGTATAAGGAAACTTATGACATGAAGACACACTCTGAACCGGTTCATTATAAACATGGTTCTAAATCCGATAAAAATCCTGTAAAGTATAGCTATTCAAGTACATCACAAGAGCCTGCACAAGAAAAAAGCGTTCAATACCATGGAAATGACCCTTCACATTTGATATATAACTTTCAGCCTGAGGAGGATGAAGTATATTATGAGAAATCTCAAGATTCAGCACATTTGCACGACGCCGAAAATAAAAAAGTTTCTACAGAATCTGATGAAAATTCTGCTTACCACCCAGAACAGTTAACACACCACCCACATTCGTCAGAAGAGTTACAAGTACCTATTCATAAGGAAAAGAAGAAGCATTATAATCAAGATGTTGAAATACCAGCAAATCATAATACCGAGTCCGAACCGTTACATTACACTTCTGAAGAAATAAGTTTTGAACCAATATTAAAAGAATATGAAACTAACATTCGTATGCTCGCACCTAGTGCTGCAATAAAAGTTGACCCTCATCGCCATGTACAACTTAAATCCACACCACACCCACATCCTCACTCTTCTCCTGCTCCCCAAGAAGTTCAGACATTTACACTTCACGCTGAACAACCGGTAAATTCTGAATTCTTTGATGGACCTGTTGCACATGTTCATGCGAAATCGAAACACACTATAATACAAGAAGAAACTCCTGATGAGATGCATATGTTGAGAGAACAAATGCGTCAGGAAATGGCTGGACAACAAGAAAACTCTGAGGAAAATTTTGAACAAGGATATCACAATGCCGCCCTCGGGTTTCCTGCTTACGACGAAAAGGAATCTGATGAAGAAAAGGATATCTTTAATCCCGATACTTACGGAGTTCCCCGTGATCATATTGAGTACGATTTCGATCACACGCCGCTGCACCAATATCAAGCAGAAAGAGACGAGTACCCCAAAGAAGCCCGTTCAAGTTACAAAGATGCAAGGGACCAATTGATGCAGAACTATTACACGGACTATTCGGCGAGTAAACCAGACGGCGCATTAGACCGTTATCAAAATAAATTAGCATACTACAAGATGTTTAATGAACAAAAACCTGATTATCTAGCTGAGTACGAACCCGAAAAGAAACAAAAACAGAAATCATCCAAGTACAAGGCATCACCTTTATTCGAATTCCATCCAATGCAAGATAAAAGTAACAGTAAGTCATACAACGGAGAGTCTAAACCGAAAAAACAATTTTATGAATACGACTACTCAAAAGAACCCCGGGATAACTCTGCGTACGCATCGCGACCTTATCAAAATTATAAGAGTACAACAAGCTTTGTTGAACCACAATTTCAATATGGATTTGAACCGGTAGCTTTACCGAGGCTACTCGACAGTGAGTTGGCCGCAATGGCCAGCAACGATAGTTCCGAGAGTGAAAAACCAGGCATGCGGAAAAAGATTTACAAAGAAAACTGGTATATCAAAAAAACGAGAACATCTAGGGCGCCGAATAGCTGATAAGAGTTATTTATTTCGATTTAGATTTAATGTTACAATTAATAAATTAATAAATTTGTTTACAAAATAAAACTGTCAAGTTTCAATCCATAAAAATTACGAAACGATACTAAACGCAGCTTATTAAGTGCTTTTTCGTTTAATTGAATCAAACGAAAAAGTTTAAAAAATAAAAGAACTCTTTCTTAGTTGATTACGCAATTAGACTTTCGCTATCTTTAACCAATATATTACGTGACACTGGCCGTTGTTACAGCGAATCTTATCCATCGAAAAAGTAAAAAAAAGTTGCCAAACTGAAGAATTCAGTCAGAGTATAATATAACCACTACGTTTAAAATTCAGTTATCATGGAATTGCAATAAAAGAGTACTTTTTAATTGCAATAAGCTGTGACTGATAATGTCTGAGAATTTATTTCTAAAACTAGCACGGTGTCTTGCGCGGTGCTTCGCGCCGCACCACGCCATAGGTTTTGGCCTATAACTTTTGACCCCTTAGGGCTAAGTCAAATTTTCGATTTTTGGGCATGCCTCCAGATCGAGCGCTATCCATAAAGGGGTCAACCATCACTGGAGCATAAGCAGTTGTCGAGAGCTAAGGGGGACATTCCCCATTTCTATATATAGATATACGGAAGTTCATAAATTGTGTAACTTAGCTGTATCTCATTTCTTTCGTGTCCGGTGCATTAACTATACTTTCTTGAGCGGAACTATCTGGTATGGTGCATTTGCATGCTGGTTACATGAATAAATGATTCGTTTTTCTATTCATAAGAGCATTGAACAGATTATGAACTAATTACCTTCTAATTATACGGGTGGTATTACAAACGGTACGCCATCGCCACGCTGCTCGCTGCTATTGTTATTTATTGAAATATTTACTTGCACTCTTAGTGGCAACATCGAATCATCGAAGGTGTGATAAATATAATTGTTACATTACAATAACGTGATTATACTGAGTAGCAACAATTTTCGCTCGGACTGCAGAGATTCTTCTAGTTAGCAGTATGTTGTAACATCTGTCCTGGCTCCTGGCTGTTGGAATTTTGGTTTGAACTACAGGTTTAAGCGATTTACACCGGTTTTCAGAAAAAAGGTGATCTTGTATAAATTCTGCTACCATTCGTTATTATTTTTAATAGACATCAGTAAGTAAAAAATGTGACATCCAAACAAAACGTACCTACCCTTTAGTTTTTTCTCTTGAGCAATATTCGATTAAACACACCGAGTCAAGTTGCAAGCGTGCACAGTGAGGAAATAACAAAAAAAACACCAGTTGGTAACTACAAGCTGTTCGCTTCGTAAATCAATCACTCTTTGTAAGTAAGTAAAACTCAACAATGAATTAATTAAAGAATTGGTTCCGTTTATAAATTTAAGTAAATATCATTAAATAAAAAATATTTTCTACATCTTTTTTTATTGTTTCTCTAATAACAACTTATCACATAAGTAAGAAACTGCAATTGATGTATGACTAGTTTGAATTATGGCTACATGGTTAGAGCGGTTAAATACACATTTTGAAGCGAGATACACACATCGTGTAAACGGTTTTATACAGCCGTTTTAAACTGTGTACTTCTCCCTTTATATTTATGTACCTTTTTTTTAATTCAAGGTGTATATTGGTCATTTTATTTTTCCATTTTCAACTATTTTGATTATATTCTTGATAAGCTATCTTTTTAGTTAGTAATTAAAATTAATTATCCATATCTATAACTAGATTTCGAGCTAAGCAAAGTCAGTTAACCCTTTCTAACGTTATCTAATCTTTCTATTACCTTCTGTATCTATTTCACGGCTATTGATCCTTGTTAATAACTTGATTGTCATTAGTATTATAGCTAAACCTAAACTCAATGCCATGATACCCAATATCTTTTCTGTTGTTGAAAATTGATGACCATTTTGAAAGTCAAACAACTCGCTCATCAAAGCTATAGGACGTAAAATCTTGACGACTGGTTCACAACCGGATTCTCTTACGTACTTCGCCCACGTTCTGTTTGCCATCGATAATTCTCTTGGTTTTACAAAAGGTCTTCTTCCTGGTACTGTCTTGTTGACAGTTGTTGTCAAATTACGGAGTTGGGTCTCATTGTATTGGCAAAGTAAATTCTTCTTTTTCTTGTTACCCTTAACTACAATATCTTTCTCGGCGCTCTTAGCTCCAACTAGTACATCCAAATCGCCTTTGATCATATTTGCCCAGTCCCACATTTCGGCGATCTTACAGTCACATATGAAAGGATTACCGAGTAAGTTCAAAGAATGTATTTTAGGATTGTTACTGAATATGTCAGGATCTATTGTTGTGAGGTTGTTGCTGCTTAAATTAATTTTTTCTAAATGCCGTAATCTATTTAGAAATGACAGACTTGCATCTGCTGATCGTAATCGATTCCCACATAGGTTTAGGTCGGTAATATTTTCAGTATTCTTGAAAGCGTCTGAGTTTAATGACGTTATGTTGCAGTTGCTCAAGTCCAGGATTGTAACCTGCGATAACTGTTTTGGGAAGATAGGTCCCGCAGGTGGAATGACTAAAGGATTGCCGCCCAGTTTAATTTCTCTT
This sequence comes from Nudaria mundana, assembly GCA_963556515.1. Classification (NCBI taxonomy): domain Eukaryota; kingdom Metazoa; phylum Arthropoda; class Insecta; order Lepidoptera; family Erebidae; genus Nudaria; species Nudaria mundana. The sequence continues at coordinate 24,345,908 of OY748287.1, forward strand.
AGGTCCGTATACGTCAAGTTCTTAAAGAATGCCAATCCATTCAAAGGTCTTTTGAGACCACAGAACTCTAATTCTAATGTAGTTAATAACGTCAGGTTGCCAAAGAGTCCTGCTTCTAGGGAAAATAGATCGTTGCCGGATAGTACGAGTTTCTTCATTGACGACATCCTAGCGAATGTGTCCGGCCCAATATGCGATAAATTACTGTATCCCATATTGAGGTACTCTAATTTTTCTAATGGTGCCAACAACTTCGTGAATACATTTTCTAACGGGTTGTGAGAAATGTCCAATTCTATGAGATTATCGAAAACATTGAAATTGTCAGGTAGATCTTGGAGTCCACAGTTGCTTAAGAAGAGTCTTTCCAGTTTAGTTAGCGGTTCTAGAGCATCTTGTAAGTCGGTGGCTACCAATGGGTTTCCGGACAGATAAAGACTTTTCAACCGACTCGCATTTGTGAACGTTTCGCCCGATATTGGATTCTGAATATTACAATGAGATAAATCTAATAGTTCTAGATGGGTAACGCTGTTGCCCAACATGGTTGCCACATCTAAGTCACGTAGCTCGTTGTCGGCTAAAACAAGCGTGACTAAATTAGTGCAGTTTGAGAACGTGTCTTCGGAGAGAGATGTAAGTCCTGACTTTCTCAAAGTCAAATATTCCAGTCGCACCATCTTCCCAAGCACTTCAGGCCAATCTGTGTTAATCAAATTATTGCCGGCTAATTCTAGGAATTTCAGATTTACTGCGGTGGTGAATACGTTTTCAGATATTGTACTAAGCTTGCAGTCATTCAGTTTGAGAGTTTCCAGGCTGGTCAGGACATCGAATATACCAGCTTCTAAAGTATTCAGTGGGTTGTTGGATAGATCGACCGTGGTCAGTGTGGTGATGTTGTTGAAGAACTGTGGGTTGATACTGGATAATTTACAGGAGCTGATGTCCAAGTATTGTAGAGTAGTGGACACCAAAAATGGTCCTTCCACATTGGTTATAGGGTTGTCTTGTAGTTCCACATTGAGCAGACCCCGCGAGTCTCTGTAAAATAGTGTATTGTTATGTAATTAATTGAGTAACCAGCTATTTCAGGTGTTCAGCAGCACTGATTATTATGGGTTTCAAAGAATGATGTGATAGGAGAAGTAGAGATAGTACTTGCAACTTTTTCTATGATCACTATCACATTAACTAGCTCTATCTATTAGTATAGGTAATGAAAAGTCACGTATACAAAAGCCTACCGAAGCCCAAATTCAATCGTAAATAAATTAGTTACAAAAACGATTGGCGTATTTCGAAGGATTCGCGGGATATCGCTAAATACTTGACACTGTAGTGTCAAAGATAGATCACATTTCTATGGACTGTAAGAGATTTCCTTCTGCCTTTTTGTGGTTTCTTATCTATTTATACCTTAATGTATTGTGTAGTTAGTAGTTACTGTAGAGATAGAATATTCTTTATCTATGGTAGTTTTAATTGTATTCTTGTATGATTTTTTTTTGTTTAGACTCTGACTGAGTTATGGAATTACTCGGCCACCGATCATATTTCGACCCACAGTTAAAATCTCCTACGTTATTAGCTTTACTCACTGGTCATTGGCAAGTTGCTGATTTCCTTCTGAAAGGGAACCTTATTAATAACTACTAACCTTATTAATTCAAACTCCGTGTAAGAACTATCGATTTCTGATTTACAATATAAAACAAAATTGGCATAGCATAAAAATTCCAGTGTTGTATTGATTTTTGCCAACCAACTTCCAAAAAAGAAGGAGGTTTCAATTCGACTGTATTTTTTTATGTTTGTTATCTCATATTTTCGGACTGGGTGCACCGATTTTGATTTTTTTGTTTATTTGGTAGCTACTATTACCCATGTGGTCCCATTCTGACAATTATTTGGTCCCATTTCGGTAATTTGATGTCGGCTTTTGTATTAATTTTTGACGTGTTTTTTAGTTCACAGTAATGTCGTAAAAAAAGAAATCTTATAAATCCTTGAACCATCAAATGATATCGCTTCAATCCAGTTGAATCAAGGACTTTGGTACGACGCAAAATAGAATGACCGCATGATTGAATGTACACACTAGGAACCACGTGTATGAATAGTCATAGTATTACAGAACAGAGGTGACTTGAAGGTACAAATAACACGTGAAAATGGTAATACTCTAAGCGAATTCAATTTGCATTCGTTGTGTGACTATTATTTAATATTGGCAATAGACTTGGCGGCAATTGGCCCCAGAGTTGGTGACAATTGTCACTTCACGTTCAAGAGCGAGTTCAAAAGCAAATTGAACAATTTTGTCATCAGCCAGCGTTTGTGCATGACTAATGTTAGATACCGGCGAATCGTAAACATATTCGTCTAAATTCGTGGGAATGTCACAAGACTGAAGGGTACGTAGCAAGATGGTATGCACCTCAAATTATTGAGTTAAATACCTATGTGATTACCTACTAAAAATCTTCGGAGTAAATCCTCACAATAAGTAAAAAACCCTGTTAAATACTCACATGAATGCTTCGGGATCAACATAACTGATGTTATTTCCGGACAAATCCACATCTATCAGGTATTCTAAACCTTTAAACACCTCTCTCTCTACTCTCGTCAAACGATTATCAGCTATCTGTAGTCTCCTCATCTTGATTTCATTCGGAAAAGGTTTGAGAGTCGTGATATTATTTCCATTTAAATCCAATATGTACACGCTGAGACTCAACTCGTCGTATGGAACTTCTGTGAGGTTGCTTTCCGAACAGTCTGTGACCCAATTGATTCGGAAATAATGACAGTCACATTCATCTGGACACTCCAGCTCGAAGCTGTCTCCGTTGAAGCCGTATGTTATGCCTGTGGCGAACAGGTAGAACGCAAGGATTGTGGCAAAGAAGCGGACCATTTTGTTGGATGCTTGAAGTTACAGCACGGGTTCCAAAACCATTGTATCTGGAATAGAAAAAACCATTTATGATGATTTTTGTCACAAATTAATTCATTAGGTAGGTAGAACGTGTGACGATCCCAGATTATAATAAAGATTGAGTAAGCCGCAACTCTGGCCGGACAATAAGTGTAATGGGGCGCATCCTGTGCAGGTCATTGTGGTGTGTTTCCTGTCAGAATTTTCCAGAATCTACGTCTCTGACTAAGATTACATAACAAACAAATATTCATTATGGCGCAAAAGAACTCGAACAAAGTCATTCTCATCTGTACGCGGAACTGTAAGTACTCAGTTATAAACTGAGCCTAAGTATTTCGCAAAATATAGGTAGGTACCCAAAATTCAAAGAAACTGCAATAGGCAGGCTTGCCTCGTTGATAAACGGTTTTTTTTGAGTCGCCAAATTAAGGCCGCCCGCTGGCCCCACTCTCACAGCATACAGTTCTATCCAAAGTGGTTCTCAAGTTAGCGGCCCAGTGGTGGGCCTGTTCACCCTCCGCTTAAAGAACCCAGGGTAGTTAATGGGGGGAAACACGTATGCAAGCAGAGCCTTCCAGACCACTATCGTTTGGCAGAGGAACGAGCGTTTAAAACGGTCGGTTCTGGTGGCACCTCTGCCCGGCACGCGTTGTTCGGGATCGGAAAGGAGAGGGTGGGTTTAAGTTAAAGAGCTCTTCAGAACACTCGCCGTGGTAAACACGATACCTCCGGACAATGAATAATGCGAATAGCGCGCGTCGCTGGATAGCGTCGAGTGAGCCTGTATGCTGTGAAAGCAGTATTCTACTCAGGTTCTCTCTGGCGCGTCTTGTACAGCAGACACCTCTGATGCGGTGTAAAGAATCGCTTTACCATTTACATTTATAATTTTTAGGGTTTTATACCCAAAGGGTAAAACGGGACCCCATTAATCTGACTAACAAAGTATGGGCTTAAATACTATTCCCTAGTCTGTGGTCAGGCTGTCAGGTGCATTACACACCCATGTGTGTAATGCACCTGACAGCGGCGGCCTTACCCATTGCGAGGCTCCGGACGGCAGGTCTTTGCGAGGCCCCTTTTTTTATACCGCGGCCCAATGCCTCGGCCGCCCTTTCGTCCATTGCTGGGCGCCCCAGGTACGCACTCGGAAGTATTCCCTGTGGCGCCGGCGTACTTTGGCCAACTATGCCCTCTGTCTGGGGTTGGGTGGGGTTTTATCCCACATTATTGGGGTCGGGTTTTATCCAGCGTCGGTGAGTAAATGTGCGTTCTGCGGGGTTTCAGCACTGTAGTTGATCGTAGATGAGTCAGCGATGCCCTGGCCACAGACTTCGGAACTCAGCAGGGAAGGTACGCTCCTTCTCCCTCTCGGCCACCACCTTCTCAAACATGACGTGCTCGGAGAAGGAAATGGCCACGTTCCACCTACTCCCGCTGAAGACCATGGCTCAAAACATGGTTTCCACTGAGAGGTATTCACGCCTTGACGCGACGACAAGGTCCCAGCGCGTGGAGTGCGGGAGAACCCCCTTGAGCCATTCAAACAATGACGCAAAGGCTCTTACTTCCAGGTCCCATGGAGGTTTTATAAATCCGGATTTAAATCCGGATTTAAAAAAAAAGCCACGTCGCTGGCTGTCAAGCCGCCGGGGGCGTAATCCGACTCCGTACCCCGTACCCGGAGACATGGCGAGGCCCTTTCTCTTTCTTGAAAATTAAGAGATGTGAAAAGGTAGGTCTGGTTGTTGTACGGTACACGGTACAGTAGAGACTTTTAACTCATTGCAAGCAAAATAATTCCTAGGTGCCCTACCTACCCTGCCTACCTACTCCTTCGGAGATTTAAGCGTGATGGCATGTATGTACGTCACTAAGTATAGGATCCTTTTACACTTTCAGAGAGTTAGAAAGAAGGATGATGGACATTTAAAAACAATGACAATTTTATCCAGCTGACTTAGAACGAGAGTAGTGTTTTTCACATGTGTGCTATGTTTATAATGTCTGGCCTCTGTCTGTCCCAATGTATCCGCCTGCAGAAGAGATATTTGACCGTCTTTAAAGCATGAGGTCCAATTGCATTTATTTATTCGCTTCGCCCACCTGTACAAAGTTACAAGAATTCAAAGCCGGTTCAAATAATCCTCCCATGTGTGGTGACGCAGGAGGATTGAATTCTCACCGTATATTCTGATTCCTAAGCACATCCTTGGGTGAAATAACACAAAATACTGGAGAAAACAAAATAATTGAATAAGTATAAAGTTATTTAGACCTACTTAAATAATGCGTCTAATATTACGGAATGTTACCCAATAGGTAGGTACTCGTATATAGTAAGGTAGGTACTAGTGACCTAGAATTAAGTATTATGAAGGGATTAACTAATGTATTGTCATGTGTTAATGTATTGTAATGTATTGTACATATTTTCAATGTCATATATAAACAAAAAACTATTTAAATTAACACAAACTATCAAAAATTTCGAACTTATCACAAACTTTACAGGTGCTTTAGAACAGGGCCAAGGGCGCAGTTAATAAAAACCAGAAGCCTACCTAATATCAAAACTGAGCATGGTTCCGCAACGATGCATTTGAATAATAAATAACTTACATGATATGTGTGGTATCCGTGCTCACTTGGCGGCCACTAGCACTTTACTGCTGAATGAATCTTAGCATTGACTATTGACAGACTAGTGGTTTCCGGATTGTATCAGATGAAATGAATGATAAACCAGCAGGAGAGCAGTTTTACAATAGGACATGTCAATAACTATAGATTCCCAAATCCTTAGTAGGTACCTACCTACGGGTTTAAACTAACTAAGGTATTATAAATAATACGGAAAACATGTAGGTATAACGCTTTCTACGTTTTCGGCAAATTCAGAAAGGACGGTATAAGAGGAGTCATTTGGGTGGGTATACTACTGCTAGAACCCAATTATAAAATATAAGTACGAGAATATTAGTTTTCATAGCAATTGACTAATTGCTATCAGACGACATTCAACTTTATAAATATTGATTCTTGTACCTACAAAAGAATCCATTTTGAATTATTTAATTAGTAGCTTTGCTATGAATGTACGTAAGGCGTCGTAAATAATACATTGATAGAACCATATCATGAATATGGTTTCATGAAGACATCCTTATTATTATGATGTAATTAAGTACCTATCTCAAATATTGGATGGGCGCTATGATTTTTTTAAAGTATGTTATACCCATAGATATAGTAGGGAGCGAAGCGAGCGGCATCCCAAGTCTCTGGTTGTTTGTACCTACCTTCACCACTGGCCCGCCGCGCCGCGCGCCGGCGGCACCACAGGGAATACCTACAACAATCACACTCACAGTTTGTTTTCTGCTTGAACCGAGTTTATTATCAATTAATTCTGCGTTTAATTCTTAAATTAAACAAAAATCATGACTAATGTCGACGCTGGAGTTTCTACGGATGAAGAGCCTCTCAAAAAGATATTTGATGATGCAATGAAGCTATGGGGAATACCTTTGTCGGAGTGGGTGTACCTGGTACCTGGGGCATCCGAAATGGAGGTAGGGGCGGCCGAGGACTTAAAAAAAATTATTCTTATATCTGTGCCATCACACATGACAAATCTGAACCCTAGAAACGAGCTGATTTGTGCTACGTTTTCGAGTCTTCACGAGCTCTTAAAGTGTATAGATAGATAGAGTAACATATTATGTGCCCTTTTTATATGTAATATCAATTTTATTAATAATTACTCCCAGTAAAAAGACTTGTATTCGTAAGTAATACGTAAATAAAAATTGAATGACAATTTTATTGACAGACAATGTTAATGTCAACTTATGATGTCAATCAATTTGACAATGACAATTGTCAAGTCAGTCAGTCAGACCGCACGTACAACAATCACACTCACAGTTTGTTTTCTGCTTGAGCCGAGTTTATTATCAATTAATTCTGCGTTTAATTCTTAAATTAAACGAAAATCATGACTAATGTCGACGCCGGAGTTTCTACGGATGAAGAGCCTCTCAAAAAGATATTTGATGATGCAATGAAGCTATTTAATGACATAGATACTGGCAAAGAAGCAACCAACAGTGAATCGGTTCAAGTGAGTGGCATTATGACGTTTTATGGATGTTTTTTTAAATAATATAGGTAATTATTTTGATATTCGCCCATGGGTTGTGAAGTTCTAAGGCAGTCTTCACAGAAAATATCGAAGTTCAGCCGCATCGCAGTTAGACTGGAAAACCGACCCGAACTGGTTTGGGCTCGGTGAATGATGATTGGTTTTTTTAATGACATCCTCCCCCCTTATCAAGAAAAAAATGGTATGGGACCCTCTTTGCGACACCCCGACCCATTTTATTTATAAAACAACAATAAAGAGGAAAAATTTAAGGCCACAGGCCATTTGTTATTTATTGTGTTGTGTTAATGTATGTATAGTTAGTATATTTTTAATAAAATGGATATAAGTTAGAGGTAATGTTTTACATCCATTGCAACCTGGGAACCCCAAGTTACCTTGCAAGGATGGATGTATTGTTGAAATAATAAAATAGTAATTTAATCTGTTAGTTTGTTCACATTAAATGATCTCCATATCGGAGATACTAAACTGATTTTGAAAATTCTTTCTAATATGTAGCTACATTTTTCCCAGGCTACTTTGTAAACTGGTAATGTGTTCCCATGGCAAATGGAAAAATAAGTCACCCCTGCTGATATTTTCAGATGAGCATCAAAATAGCAATAAAGAAATTAGAGAAAGCTACAAATCTAGTGTCCTTGTCAGGCATGTTCAGTAGGAATGAAAGTCTTGAAGAACTGCCCACAGAGTCGGTACAGTACCTCTTGTTGCCTGCACTACTCGGGACACTCACTTTGAAGCTCAGCAATCAGCCAAGAGCTGAACTTATTAATGTTGCTGAGATTTATTTTAGGTAAGAAAACTGTAATGTATTATCTCGTCTTATGTTGATCTACTCCCGGAGTAGCTGTCAAATGTGACCCTATTCTGTTGATCTCTTCCCAGATTAGATTGTGCTGGTGGCACAATTATGTCAGGCTATAATAATGTGGCTGTTTATGAATCTCTCTGCTGCCGTCTCATGCTCCAATCATTTGGTCATATAATTTAAACCCCCTGTTTGGTAGCTATGAGACTTGTGTTTCGACATTGTGTGCTTCTTCTTTTTTAAATGTGTGGCTCCATCGTTCACCGATGATTTTGCCAATGTCAAGGTAATGTTTGATAGTTCCAGTTGTGGGACACGTTATGAAATCACTGCTCGGTATTGCATATGAGTGTCTAGTTTGATTCTCCGGAGATTCTGCCAACGACAAGGTGGAGAGTAAATGCAGCTTTGATTAAATTGGTAAACTAAGTAGCTCGTTGAACTTGCGAACTGAAAATGGTTAGGAGTTAGTAAACATAGAACATATAAAACAATCACAACACAAGAGTGATACAAGTTACGGGATGATGGGGTAAGGAAAAATGGATGGCTAGATACCTACCAACCTACAATTTTATATTGTTCTGAGAAATAAATTTGTATAAGATTTTAACATGAGGGGTGAAAACTAAAGTTAGTAGATAATTAACCCTTCAAACAGCGCTTTAAACTTAAAAAAAAATGGGAGCACGGCCGGGTGGCGGGCGGGTGATGACATCGTGACGTTGTCTTACCATCTCGTAGAAAAAAAGGAATATCTCTACAACCAAACCATATTTTACGATTCTGTAAACGGCAATAGGTTTATTGATATATATTTGATGATCAAGCCCCAAAAAATGAATAATAATGCAAACAAATTATTTATTATATATTAGTCCAAAAATTTGGAAACCAAGAATTTTTTGGAATTCAAGAATTCAAATGAATTTCAAGAAAATTCAAATGAATTTCACGAAAATTCAAATGAATTTCAAAGAACAAGGACCTATGCTATCTAATAACGTAAATAATTTGATAAAAAACCTCAAGGTGTTTATAATAACACCATATAAAACTCGACCCGCCGAAACATAAAATCAGCGGGCCAATTTATAACGGTTTTCCACCAAATTTGTCAAGCTATTATTACACTGAAATATATAATTACGTACATTATCGTTCTCAAAACGATTAACAGAGATAAAAAGTATCTTTATTTATACTTTTTTATACTTTTCACTGTATTCACTGACAAACATCGCAAAAATAACTCGGAAATCGGTAACTTTCTGGGGCTTCATATATTAGATATAACGATGTATTTTTTTGAAACTATTACCTAAATAGAATCATTATAAACCGAATAATCATATTTTCTAATAAGAAAACATTACTTACATGAATAAATTCGAATTTAAGATTAATGGGACGTGGGATCTTTTTTGGGAGAAGGTCATATAATTGTGTAACTAGTAATGGACAAGAAAAGAAAATATGCTCTAAGGTTCCCTCATCCAGACCGCATTCACATAGGGAGTGGTCACGAACACGGATCTTTGCCAAAAATACTGGTGTGCAGACGAAACCTAGACGTGAGCTTAAGCCCCAGACATCACTCTAATTACAAGAATTTTTAGCTTTTACGGAGGGTGCCCAACAATGCCCAAGTTACATAAATATAATCTCCGTGTATGTATACTTGGGCTTCTAAGTTCTTGGCTTGATCCATTCTCAAATACTTGAAAGTCTTATTTATTGCTGCAGGGATTATCTACAAAGGTGTCTTGACTATGGTGTGACAGATATTGAAGTGCCACAACCAAGGGAGGAACCTCATGGCAATAAGCCACAGAGTGAACAAGCCAAGATTACTAATATGGTCAGTTGTGAATAATAATATGTAGTGATATATGAAACTTGGCACTCAGGTGGCAACCAATATTACTTCCGAGATGTATCCGATATAAGGAAATTATATATTCCACCCAATATTGGTTTAGAAGTTAGAATATTAATGGATGGTTTTCAATAAAAAAGTGTCAAGGACAATGACAAATAAATTCTTTGATTCTTCAGTGGTATCATTAAAATTTAGATGGAGATGATAGATATGTAGCTACAACTTCATATTGTATCCCCCGATTTCGTTATCATTGGTTTTTTTGTATTGCCCCCAATGCAATTTCAAAGACGTTCACGTATTAACGTCAAAAAATTATAATTTCAATGTAGGTACTTATTCTAGTTATATAGTATTTATTTAATCATTAATTGAATCGCCTATAGACTAACGTCACTGATTTCTCTACAAATGAGTGACGTCATAGTTCATGTCATTGTTTTGACATTTAACAAAAAACTAAGTTGATTTGACAGTCAAAAAGGTTTTTTTTATTCCGCTTCCCAAGGCCGCGGCCGCTCCTACGTCCGTTGCCGGCCGTCTATGGTACGCACCAGAAGGTATCTCCAATGGCGCCCGGCGGAGTCTAATAGGTTAACTTAAATTGCCCGTATTCAAACATTTTCATATTATGTACAATTTTATTTGCATCTACCTATACTTAAATTATGTAGCTTTGTCATTCCAGGTACAAACAAGAGACGCAAAGATCAAAAGGTACAATCAGATGAAACTCCTGCAGCAGCAAGTGGCACAATTGTCCAAGGCCATGTCGACTACAACTGACGAGGAAATTAAGAGGAAATATTACAACACACTGTTAGAGAGCTTCGTGAACCAGGCACTTGATGAACTGTCCAGTATTGAACAGGAGAAACCTATATTGGAGTATATGTCTAAACATGGGGGAGGTGAGAACATACTCCATAACTCCCGCACGGAAAATGTTGAGTTGGGAGGGGGTGGGGCGCACCTTTATAACTTTAGTATTCATTTAAAAAAAAACCGGCCAATTGAGAATTGGACTCACGCACAAAGGGTATTGTACCAAACCGGCAAAAAAATCATCATGTTTTTTTGTATGGGAGCCCCTTAAATATATTTTTTAGTATTTGTTGTTATAGAGGCAACGAAAATACATAAGTAATCTGTGAAAATTTCAACTTTCTAACTATCACGATTCATGACGGACGGATGGACGGACAGCGAAGTCTCAGTAATGTATTCAGGGTCAATATTCCCGTTACGGTACTGAACCCTAAAAATAGTTTACGTCCGATTCTCAGACATACTAAATATACATAGAAATAGTTCATAAGAATCGGTCAAGCCATTTCAGATGGGTTTGGCAACAAACACTGTGACACGAGATTGTATGTGTATGTAATATAACATACATACATAAACTCACGCCTCTTTCTCAGTGGGGTAGGCAGAGACCTCGGACTTCCACTTGCTACGATCCTGGCATACTTCTTTCTCTTCCTCAACTTTCATTAATGTATTCATGCATGCTCGCCGATTACGGGTGCTTTTAACATGGCCTTTGTTCAAGACCTCTGCGATTTGGTCACCATAAGTCCGCCTAGGTCGACCTTTACTAGCTTGTCCATTCACACTCGCTTCATATATCTGTTTTGTCAGTCTCCTATCATCCATCCTCTCTACACGACCGAACCATCTAAGCATCCCTTTTTCTATCTTGGTCACTACATCTTCTGTCACACCACAACGTTCCCGTATCGCGCTGTTCCTTACTTTATCCTCTAACGTTACCCCAGCCAGCCATACTTCTCAAACTTCTCATTTCGACTGCATTTATTTTACTCTCATGCTTCTTCTGCCAAACCCAACATTCACTACCATACATTAGTGTAGGGACAAGCACTCCTCGATGTACAGCCATCCTTGCCTTATGAGATACGTTCTGGCTGTTCATAAACTTATACAGTGCCCCATTCACCTGATTACCTGCCATAACTCTTCGCTCAATGTCACTGTCATGCCTTCCATCTCTTGAAAATTTACATCCTAAGTATACAAACTCTTTCACTTGATCTACTCTTTCTCCATCAATCACAATCGAACAGTTTGTCATATTTTCTTCTCTTTCAAAAACAATTACTTTCGTTTTATTTACATTCACTTTCATTCCTTTCTTCTTTAATAACTCATACACAATACTGACCATCATTTGCAACTCCTCAGCCGAAGACGCAAGTATTACCTGGTCATCAGCATATAAGAGGCATTTGATGATCAATTCTTCCATTCTCAACCCATATGCACTTTCTTTTAGATCCTTCAAACAGTTGTCAATAAATAAATTGAACATCACAGGAGAGGCCACACAGCCCTGTCTGACACCTCTCTCGATGTTAAACCAGTCCGTGCACTCCCCGTTTACTTGGACACAAGCACTGGAATCCTCATAGAGCGATTTCAGTGCTCGTATCAGGTTGCTGTTCACTCCATACATTGACATTATGTTAGATTGGTAGGAATAATCCATATTGCAGAACCAAAGCCCCGCGAGCGTCCCCGCAAATACCTCAAGCCGGTGATCATCACTCGAGACTCGCTGCAGAAGGCTGTGTACGGGGCTGGCTACCCCGCCTTACCCGCCATGACTGTTGAGGAGTTCTACGATCAGAGGGTCAGGGAAGGGACGTGAGTATCTAACTGTTTTTGTTAATGAAAATTAGAGAGATAGCCGAGATTATAGGCATCTCTTATGAACGTACTCAAAACATAATAGTCAACGTGTTGGGTTTCCACAAGGTGTCTGCGAGGTGGGTTCCACAACTGCTTTCAGTTGAGCAAAAAAGGATGCGATTGACTATTGCTCGTGACTGTTTGGAGTTATTTGAAGCTGATGAATGTGATTTTTTGAATCGTTTTGTTACTATGGACGAAACATGGGTTCATTACTGTACACCGGAAACAAAACAACGTGGAAAGGACCTGGTTCACTACCCCCTAAAAAAGGCTAAGTCAATTTTGTCGGCAAGTAAGGTGATGGCTTCAGTATTCTGGGACTCGAAGGGTGTGATTATGGTTGATTATCTTGAAAGGGGTCAGACTATAAACTCTGATTATTACTGCACCTTACTACGTCGTTTACGAGAGGAAATAAAAGAAAAACGTCCAGGAATGATCAGAAGAAAAGTCCTGTTTCATCAAGATAACGCTCGTGTTCACACGTCTGTCCAATCAATGGCAGAAATTCACAACTATGGCTTTGTGAACTGTTACCGCATCCACCTTATTCATCTGATCTAACACCGTCAGACTTTTTTCTGTTCCCTAACCTAAAAATGCACTTGGGAGGTCAAAGATTTTTGTCAAATGACGAGGTCAAAGCAGCAGTAGACGCATATTTTGACTCTAAGGAAGAATCATTTTTTTTCAACGGGCTAAATGCTTGGAAGGGAAGATGGCAAAAGTGCATTGAACTTGATGGTGATTAAGTTGAAAAATAAATATATATTTTTTATTCATTTATTATGTATTTATTTTCTTGGTTAGGCGGATTACTTTCCAATCCACCCTCGTAGCTTATACATCAGAATAACACATAGGCTACAATTTATAAAGATATTGTGTGAATTGTTCAAAATATGACGATAATTAAGCGACGCGGCGCGACGGGAACGGGAAAAAATCCAAATTACCATGCGGACGAAGTCGCGGGCGACCACTAGTTTCTGGGTTGTAAGTGTTGGTTGTAAGTGCAAGTGTTTATCAAAATCTGCTTAGCAGTTGTGGAGTTTGGTTTAGTTACAACATTATAATATTTTTGGTTGACAGTTTCCCCGGCTCCTGTTCGAACATACCGCACACTACTATTGAAACTACCGAAAATGATGGCGACGAAGCCGACCAAATACGAAAGGTAATATATAAGATTAAATATATTATATATATAAGATAAGGGGTAAGCAGAGATGCACTACACACCCACATTTTGCCGGTAACGTTTCGATTCAAGTTTCGTAAATCGTTGTCCCCAAAATGTCATGTTATGTCAACTGTCATCTGTCATCTGTCTGGTTCGAGCCCCGAGTTGAAACAAATATAAAAAATATTTGTACCATCTACAAAAATATTCTTCAAAGTTTCAGTGATTTTCAATGTATATTAAGTACTAGCGGACGCCCGTGACTTCGCCCGCTTGACAAATTATATAGGTATTAGAAACCTTCCTTGAGAACCATCCATTGGTGAAAATCGCATCAAATACCGCTGCGTAGTTTTAAAGTTCTATGCGTACATACGGAACAGTTGACTTTGTTTTATACAATGTTATGATAAGTACATATTTACAAGTATTTTTATCAGTTATATAGTTGTCATATTTATTACAAGCATTGCTTAATTTGAGACTATTGTGTTTCACATCCCAGAAAAGAGTCTGGTAACGTTTGCCTTATGTTCGGGGAGCTCCTAACGCTGCACGGCTAGGCTAGGCTTGAAGTATGACGTCATCGAAGCGTTTCAAGCCTCTGTTAAGACGTCAAAAATTTCAAAATCGATTCCCCCAGTCGAAAGTTAAGGTAACAAATAAAAAATAAACAGTCGAATTGAGAACCTCCTCCTTTTTCCCCCGTCAAATAAACGCTTGAAGGCTCTAATAAGACGTCACACGCTTTCAAAAAAAGGTCCCCGAACACGGCCTTGATATTTGACGTTACTTACGTCATACCGCGGCTACACTATGCTCGTCACATCATATTACCGTGATTAATCACAGTGACTTTACATAAATATTTAGTCATATGATAATAATTATTTTAGAGTTCAACGGTAGTGTGTAGCCGCAGTATAGTACCCGGCGATAAATATTGCACATTGACCTTTGGAAAGAGACAATCGGCTAATTTCGGCTTCGTACAACGTTATCCTGTCGCACGAAATACAAACAGTCCGGTATCTATTACTAGCTGTTAAAACAATTATGATTTGCTTTCTTTTAATAATTCTTTATAAGGATAATAATTTTTCTATAAGTGTTGGCGTTGACTGACAAAACGTCACATAGGTAGTGTCCCCGAAGAGGCCACAGGCGTGGCCAAAGTCCGCCGGGCGCCACTGGAAATACCTTAGTGTCACCAGAGACGCCCGCAGCAATGGACATGGGAGGGGCCGCAGACTCGCGGGGTTGAAAACGTCACATAGGTAGTGTGCGACAGAGATAACGCTCTACGAAGCCGAAATTAGCCGATTGTCTCTTTCCAAAGGTCGATGTGCAATATTTATCGCCGGGTTTACGAGATTACGACGAACACCAATCGTCACCGGACCCATCCTACTCGAAATGGATGGATGGATAGTTAGTTCAAATGTCTTACTAATAACCAATTTGATTGATATTCATAGGAAACGTTAGAAGAAGATGAGGACGAAGAAGAGCGAGAGAGACAGCAGGGTATGGACGAGTACAAGGATACGCATCGCAGGGGCTGGGGCAACCGACACAATAGGAGCTAGTCGACACATACATACACTATACATCTATATACAGATTTACTTTAAAAGTACCACAGACCTTTTAAGTACCGTTTCTGTAGCAAGTTTTGTTTTACGAGTTTGCAAAATTTTGAATATATATTTTCTATACAAAAATTTATAAATCGACACTGACGCGTCTATACACGACATTACTACGCGGCGTACAACATTAATATCGTACCGTGCTTCTGCCTCTGCTCAACCGACTGGCGAACTTGTATGTTTGTGTAAACACGCGTCATTAATGTTTGTTATTGTGTCGGTTCGAAGTTGTATAGCTATGGTGGACGTCCGCGACTACTTGAATGAACGTTTGTAACATAGAGTTAAGAAGTACTACAGGTTCTATCCAAAACTTGAATTGGCTTTTTTGGCATTACTATAACGTTTCGTAAAAAGTGTGATACATATAGGTGCTTATTAGTATGTCAGGATTTCGCCCACGGAAGGTCTTACTTACTTTTAAAATAACCATTATAGTGCAGGTCATGTGGTCCGGTTGGGCCCATAACCTGTCGCGTGGCCAGATATAACACTATACACGGTGTATTTATGGTCGTTTTAGACCCTAAAGGGGATAACGTGATTGGCTTAGGGGGCAACTCGCCTCTGGCCCGCGGCCCACATTACACGGAGTAGGAACAGTAGTGGTAAACTCGGCCAAATGTGTGGGCCAGAATACTATGGGAAAAAAGTATTGTAGTAAAATCGACCCATTGTGATTTTATTTCTTTAAAATTAAGAAAAGGTGCAATGCACCACAATATACAATTGTTGGTACATTCTCTTTAAGTGGGTACAAACAAACAAACAATCGAATCTGCTGTGTAAACACACCTTCTCTGCGCGGAGGCAGCGTAGAGGCAAAGTGAAGGCGGCGTCCGCGTCGTGTGGATGAACGCTTAGTCGGTTTTGTTCTCTAAACTGAATGCAAATTTATTTTCCAAAACAGTCATAAATTCAACGTGCATAGTGGAGGTCACATGGGCCCATAACCTATTGTTGGAAAAATTTAAAGAATTGTGCCACCGACGTGGAAGATAATATTTTACCTTATTTGTAAATAAACATTGTATTATGAAGTTTAATGTTTTATTCAATTACTAGCTAATGCCCGCAGCTCCGCCCGTTTGGAATAGTTTTGCAACATTATTCGTTGCATGATTAGTCGACATAATATTGAAAGAACCAGAAAGAAGAAAGAAAGAACCATCTATTTAGTGCACTGTGGTCACACACTTACAACAAATGAACATTTTATAGTAGCTAACACAATAAACAAACAATATGACATTATGTCATTGGGGATTGGAAGCATGTTCACTCATTATAAATGAGCATACTTCCAAACCCCAAAGCCAACAAACGCGCGATTAATAGAGTGACACAAATGCACCAAATGTGAATATTAATATTCAACACTAGCTGTTGCCCGCAGCTCCGCCGGCGTGTTATAGCTTTCTTGATCACCAGTTCCTGATTTATTATGTATAGCTGTTGAGCGATATTGTATCTTAAGATAAAATATTATAGTATCTTAGCCGTGTGCAGCGCCCCTTAGTGAACTCCACTGCGGGTGACGTTACCTACGACAAACTTATTATTTGCGGTTGGTACAGTAATCGGGTCTAGGGATCGAACTGCAAAAATAAGTTTGTTTTTTATTGTATATACTTTTCCGGGATAAAAAGTACCCAGTGTGGTGCCCAGGATATTAAACAATAATTATACCAAGTTTCATCGTAATCGAACCGGTAGTTTTTGCGTGATGCCTGAACAAATAGACAGACAGACAAACATTTTTTTAATCACATTTTTGGGTCGGTGTCGGTCTAGTAACACATCCTGTCATTTAATTTTTTGATATTTTCAATGTACAGAATTTTCACTTCTACAGATTTATTATAAGTACCTATAGATAATATAAACAATTTTTCAATTCGAACCAGTAGATCCTGAGATGAAGTGTGTGAAACCAAACAAACAAATCTCTTCGCCATAATACGTAATAGTATAGTTAAATACATTATCTATAAAAATATTATTCACTTTCTTTCTTTCTTCTATCGTTTTTAACCCTACTACGAACCCTATTACCACTGTATAAAGAAAACGTAAACCTTTGATCTTTCGACTGTTATACTGTGTTATACTAGTATTAGTATTCTTATATCTGTGGTTATACTAAGACTCCGCTGTCCGTTCGTCTGTTACCAGGGTGTATCTCGTGAACCGTGATAGTTAAAAAAAATATTTTCACATAATAATATGATGTACTTCTGTAGCCGCTGTAACAATAAAGGCTTGGGCAAACCAAAAGCAGTTGCAGTGCGGGAGCAGTTGGGTAGCAGTGCGTCTACGTTAGTAAATAATGTAGTTATATGAGGGATGACACACTGAACAAACGCGGGCCCGCTTAACCTACCTGCTCCGCCACTGCGCCGCGCACGCACTGCTTTTCGACAAAACATTTGGACGGGAGCAGCGCAGACGCGGGGCGGTGGCAGTGAGCACACGTTGTATTACTACCTCCGCCATTTTGAGTGGTCACACTAGAGCAGTTGAGCGGGACAGACGCAGCGCAGGTTGTAAACGGTTGTAATTTTTTACAAGTTTATCATGGAACCAAATGAAAAATTGATGCAGTTGTTGAGAAAATAAATGTTTATATGATTTAAAGGATAAATATTATAGAAATATGGTTTACAAGATGCGACTATAGGGGAAGATAGCTCAACAACATCATTCAACATCTTGAAGTGTGTTGAGTGTGGCGATCGATACGACACACATAACGCGGTTATAAAGCAGGACCGCCTTCAAACTGCTTTCTGACTGCTAATGTTTCTGGTGTGACATCAACCGCGACGCAACTGACCTGCCCTGCTGAGGAGCTGCGCCTGTCCTGCTTTTGGTTTGCCCAGGCCTTAAATACGTGTGCTTCAAGCAGTTTGACAACGCTAAAAAATAGTCATGAAATAGTCATAAATAGTCTAGTAATTCGATAGACTTTACCGTTTGCTTTTTGCTTGCACCAGAAATGAGGATTACAGCTTGACGTTCAAGCCATAATCCTCACTAACTTATAGCTACGTAGGTCACACTATATATAAGTTTTGCGTAACTTAAAAAAACAACATGTTAAAACCAAAATATTATATTTATTGCTTTTCAAAATACTCTCCTTTACATTTTAAACATTTTTTCATGCGATCGAACCATTTTTTAAAACAGGAGTTCTCGCCTGCCTCACTTTTGTTGGCTTGTTCTCATTTTCAAACACCCATTCACAAGATTGCTGTTTTTTTTCGGGTTCAAAACAATAAAGGCCTGTGGTCCCGCTCCAGCGCCTCCTTGCGCCATTGGAACAATGACGCAAGGGCTCTCACTTCCAGGTCCCATGGAGGGGTCCCGGCTAGGAGACATGCAGCCTCTCCGGAGATCGTGCGGTACCCCCGTACGGTTCTGACGGCCAAGGTTCTAAGTGGTCTGTTTAACAGTCACGTTCCCCTTGACCGCCAACCTATCCGCCCATACGGGAGCCCCGTATAGGGCCATACTCCGCACGATCCCCAGGTACAGTCTCCTGCAGGAGGCGTTGGGTCCCTTTAGGTTGGGCATCAGTCGCGAAAGCGCGACCGATGCCTGCGTCACTATAATACGACTACTTTTTTTACATGTACGACTATTTATGACTATTTCATGACTGTTTTTTAGCGTTGTCAAAATTCGTTTTCATTGATATTTCAAATATGAGGATTACAGCTTGAAGCACACATAAATACTAAAAAACAGAATATAATAAATATTTAAGGGGCTTCCATACAACAAACGTGATTTTTTTGCTATTGGAACCCTTTTGTGCGCGATTCTGACTTGTACTTCACCGGTTTATTAGGGCCCAGATCGTGAAAATCACCGAAAAGAGTGTTACGATTGTTCATATTTAACCTATTTACATATGATTAATAACAACGATAATTTGTATATATTAAAATGAAACACCAAAAATTATGTTAGTGCTAATTTTAACTCTTAAAACCCTGTAGTTGTTATATAATAAACGTCAACAAACGCACAAAATTGAGAAAAAACGCGAAAACGTGCCTTCGTATTTTTCAGATTTAACCCAATAAATCAACACAAATTGATAAAAAGAAACACTTTTTGAACACTGAAAAAACCAATAAATATAACGTGGTACTTTTTTTTGTACCTTTACAAACAAAAACTTCCCCTTTTAAAGCCCTAAAATCTAGATATGTTTTACGTAAATTCTCCATAGAAAAATGTATGGAAATTCAAGCGCGTCCCGATAGCACGGTTGTCGCTACTAATCGCCAGTGCGCCATAGAATTTCAAAGTGACTCCACGCGTGTCGGATGCTACAGCAAAATTACGTGTTGAGAATTTGTGTTTTTTGTGAAAAACTGTAAGTACAACATTTTTACTTTTTTACTTACTAATTTACTTTCAGTAAGTAGAAAGTACCGATATAATGAAAGTCTGAAAGAAAACCATGATGGAACTAGATATAAATCGTAAGAAATACAAAATTATTTACTTTGTTGCGTAGGTCATTTTATGAACCTTGTAAAGTAGGTATCAATTCAGGCTTGAAACAATCAAAGCCCTGCCCACCTTATTTTCTCGAGATATGAACTGGCGGGGTATATAGTTCTCTGCACGACATACATAGATTTTTCAACATGATAAAGGCAATAGGTATCATAAACGTAATTGGTAATCGAGGGTCTCTTTTCGCAGGATAATTTGCTGAGTGCCATGCCAGCGAAAAGAAAATTTAGTACGCATTATAAAAACGTGAAAGCCAAAAGATCTTTTATAACTTTTATTTGTGTGTATGCTTATCATGTCTTAGTAGTAATAATAATATAATCTATTTGCATTTTGAACAGGGTAGGTACATTACAAAGCAAATAGGTACAATGATTTAGATCGCCTGATTCAGACATATACCTACAACAGCATGTAAATATTGATTTGACATGTAATTAGATACGTACACAATTAGGTATGTCAGTCTAAGAAGAAAAATTACAATGTCCAGTAGGTAATAATTACGTAATTTCAATATCTATATAAGTAATAAAGTCAATTTCTATAGGAACAATTTTCATAATAATAAATTTTATTACATAATATAGTATTAGTTTTCATATATTTATGTATTTCAAAGCAATGAGTTTGCTTACACTATTATTAGTTACAGTATTATTAGTTTTCATGTTCATCATGTCTAAATATGTGGAAGTGGAAGTAGGTATGTTTCCTATCAGAAATTGCACAGGCGCGCGCGCGGCTTTGTCGACATACCTACCGCCAAAGAGGCGCGGCGTGCCTGGCGTAGGGTTGTACAAAAATTACAAAATAAATAAAAAGTGGAAATTGATGAATAATATTTCCAGTACTGAAAATGAAGAAAACCTTCAGGCTGAGACTCCGAGCAACACTGCTACGCGCTGTATAGAGGTAAGTTGTTATACGTAATTCTTGTAGACTTGTTACATAAATAAACAAACTAGTTAGTGATGGGCGAAGACAAAATCTCAGTACCTACAGTTTTTTTTTTGCAATATTTATTATTTTCATTGTGAGACAAACACATACTTCTACTACTTTCTCAAAAGAAAATTCACGTTCAAATCTCGTATTTTACCAAAATCAAGAATTTTTTTTGTAAAATATTATCTTTTACGCGACTGGTGTACGTATGTATGTATGTATACTAAGTAATATATCTTTGTGGCACGATAAGTTCAAAATTATTGAACCGATTTTAATGTTTTTAGTATCATTAGAATTGTCTTCTAAGCCCGAGTGACATAGAATAAGTGACGCCATAAAAAACCAATACGTATAACGTAAAGGAAATTTATAATTTCTGTTCATCACGAACATAATATTGTATGAATTCTTTTGCACTTTTATAATTTGTCTTCGTCAGTTATGAATATAAATAAATAAATAATAAAAATGTTAAAACCCGACAGATTAAAAAATGAAAATGTGTAATAAAAATATTTAATAAAAATAAATAACAACACCATTGTAATATAGCGTATTTAGCAGTCGGGGCCTATTTCTAAAGAAATATTTAGGTAGTCAGGAATATCTTCGAGCCTGTGAGGATTTCAATGGGTCTCAACTGTTGAATTCGATTTATTACAATAGTGTTCTTATTTATTTTAATGTAACATAATTCAAGACCGTAGACTTGTTTTCTTTTTACCTTTTGAGTTTTTATGCATATAGTCGGATTTATTAAATTTATGACGTGATAACGTCTTATAAATCGATGAACACCGGCAACACGCACAAAAAAGTGTCACATTATGTCACGCTAGGGTCAAGCGAGAGCGCAGTACAAGCGATGGAGAATAATATTATGACATTATCCGGTAAAATTATCGTCCTAAACCGACTTTACAAGCAACCAGTTTTTTATTATGTTTATTTATTCATTTTCATAATTGACGAAGACTGATAAAAACGTTTAAGATTTTGATCTAGTGTTATGTGTTTCAAAGATGTATTCTAAGGGAGTTCTTAGCTATGTTTGAAGAAATTTGG
This sequence comes from Nudaria mundana, assembly GCA_963556515.1. NCBI lineage: Eukaryota > Metazoa > Arthropoda > Insecta > Lepidoptera > Erebidae > Nudaria > Nudaria mundana. The sequence goes on from OY748287.1 coordinate 24,367,821, forward strand.
CCCATACCTTTTGAATTATTTTTTATAAAAAAAATCAAGCCATTATCTTTCTTTACAGGAACTAGTTATTGACAACCGTCAAGAGGGAAAGGTGGATGAAGTGGAAGTTGGGCGTAGAGTAGTGGATATTTCTTTTTTTTTTAAAGCTCTTCAGGCCATAGGGGACCACGGTCCAATGGATTGAAAGTTAAGTTACCTCAGTATAATAGGTGAAGTAAAAGTTGGTCTGGACTCAAAACTCATCATAAAATGTAGTATGTGTAATATGAAATTTACTGTGTGTTTGGTTGAAAAGAAAGAAGATAGCATGGAAGTGAATCATCAAATTGTGTCTGGTATCATATCATCTGGTGGGAGCTACTCTCAGTTAAAAACATTAAGTGCCGCAGTAGCCCTACCAATCATGTCACCTTCATTGTACAATGAAATTAATAATACGGTTTGCGATTGGTGGGAAAAGACAGCAGCACATTCCATGGCAGAAGCTGTCAAGGAAGAAGCGGAGTACGCAGTGTCTATAGGTAGTGTTGATAAAAATGGTACACCATTAATATCTGTTGCTGTTGACGGTTGTTGGAGCAAGAGATCTTATGGTAAGAATTTTTCCGCCTTATCCGGCGCAGCTGCGATAATTGGCATTAAAACTAATAAAGTATTGTTTTTTGGAGTTAAAAATAAATACTGCGTAGTCTGTGCACGAGCCGCAAAGAACAACAGTCAGCCCCCGGAACACCATTGTTTCAAGAATTATTCAGGATCATTTACCGGGATGGAATCGACCATTATAGTTGAGGGGTTTAAACGTTCCTTTGTTGATCACGGTGTAATTTATAATAAATTTGTAGCAGACGGCGATTCCAGTACTTATAAAAAAATATTAGATTCGCGTCCGTACGATAATTTAATAGTAGAGAAAATTGAATGCAAAAATCATCTTTTACGAAACTACTGCAATAGCTTGGAGAAATTGTCGAAAGACACTAAGTATCCTTGCGAATTGCGGAAATTCCTAAAAGAAAGGTATTTGCGTTTAAGAACGGGTGTAAAATGCGCGATTAAATATTGGGGGGATCAAAATCAGTCACTCGAAGAAAAAATAAAAAATCTTAGTGAAGATATCCTAAATGGTCCACAACACGTATTTGGTAATCACCAACATTGCAAGGAGTATTTTTGTAGACCTGACACTCGTCGAATAGAACCTGTTGGGTTACTTCCAGCAATTGTTGGATGCGGATTAATGGACGCGGTAGAAATTTTAAGTAAAAGACTGTCATATCATTCTAGAAGTTTAATTCATAATTGCACAAGTAATATAGTTGAAAGTTTTAACGGAGTAATTGCCAAATTAGTTGGGGGTAAGCGTGTAAATTATTCTTCCCGTGGTTCTTATGCGGGCCGATGCGCAGCTGCTGTTGTGTCTTTTAATACGGGATCGATTCATAGTAAAACTCATGAAGTCATATTTAAATCTAGTCCTAATCCTTTGATCGCGAAAGTGGAAAATAGTAATCGTAGAAACCGTTTAATTGCTAAACCTAAATTAAGATTGAAAAAAAGCCACAGCGCTGTATCGAAAGACGCTCACTATGGACCAAACTGCGAAAAACCTGATCTGAGTCCAGAATTATATGAGAAAGCCAAGTCATCTTTTTTAGTTGATTTAAAGTTGTCTTGTGCTGAAAGAGAGGAGCTTGAAAGGTCGACCCATTTGCAAAGAAGTAGTGCTGAGTGGATGAGTACAAGGAGAAAATTACTAACCTCATCTTCGTTCGGGGAAGTTTGTAAAAAACGAGAGAGCACAAGTTGTGCTGCTTTTGTTTGTAAAATCGTTTATGGTAGTAATATCTCCAGTTTGCCTGCTGTACGGTACGGTATCGAAAACGAAGAAACTGCAATTAGACAGTTAGAAATTCAAGAGAATATTAGTATACAAGGTTGCGGTTTGTTCGTCGACGATCAATATGAATTTCTTGGTACTACACCAGATGGCATTTATGCAAACGGTTTAATTGAAATTAAGTGCCCACATTCTTTAGCTGGCATGACTCTTGATGAAGCAATGGCCAAACATACCTTTTGGGTTAAGGACAAGGCTTCCAAGGGTTATGTCATAAATAAAAATCATTACTGGTATTTCCAAATTCAGGGACAGCTACATATAACTAAAAGAAACGTTTGCATGCTTGGCATCTGGTTTGGTGCTACTGTACCTATGAAAGTTTATATTATAGAAAAGGACGACAAATTTTGGAAGGAGAAAATGGAGATGAAATTAGTTAGATTTTATTACGATTGCCTCCTTCCAGAATTAGTTGATCCTCGGCAGTCACGAAGCATGCCTATTCGTGACCCGCCCAATGTCATAGAGGCTATGAAAGAGAGGAAAGAAAGAGCTTTACGTGTTTTGAAAGAGAAGAACGTCTAATGATTTTGAAAGAGACTGAGGTAACTTAACTACCCAGCCGGTCGATTCACGTAAACACGCCAGTTCAAAAGTCGTTTTAACTTAGAAACTTAGAAATCGCCTTTTGGTTTTCTATTTTAAACGCACTTACTTATCTAGTCTTGGATTGTCATAAATCTTCCAATAGCTCAATTTCTATACAATTCCTATACGATTTTGAAGAGTTACCTGGTGTAAACCCAAGGTCCGATCCTAATGAAATTAAAATGTGACCACACGGGATGCACCAGCTTTCAAATAAAAAAAAGAATCATCAAAATCGGTTCAAAAAATACAGCGAATTGAGAATCTTCTTCTTTTTTTAAGTCAGTTAAAAAGTGTGCGAAGTGACATTTTTAAGTCACTACGCTACGGTTTTTATTACGTGAATCGGGCAGCTGGTAACATTTTCATTCTGATAGGTTTTGCAATAGCAATTGATTTTATCATCAAATTAGTAGAAATCAGAATTTGATCAGTAATCATTAAAATGAAAAAAACATTAGAATTTTGAACTCATATATTGTTATTGTTTACTTTGGTTTAATTAAGTATATGAATAATTTATAAATTTCATGTTTGTTTATAACTAATTTTTGTACAACCCTAGCACGCTTTTTAGGTGGCGACTCATATTTTGTTATTGTTTACTTACTTTTAATTATATGAACCATTTTTATACTTGTGTTTCATTTATTGTCAATTTTTTGTACAACCCTAGAAGATTTTTTAGATTGCGAGGTGATCGTAAGCAAAAAGTATTTGAGTTTACGCAATAGGCACATTTCCTTGCGTAGAGATAAACACTAGCGAGGAAAGGCGTGATGTTATTTCGACCGTACTTCCTACTGAATTTGCAATTATTTTATTGAATGAAAATTTTACGAAATAAGAATAAACTTTGGTAGTAAAATTACAAATAAATACATACTCGTAGTTGGAATTTTAGGTAAGTAGAATACAAAAAGGTCAGTCCGGACCTGCTCTTGATTGTTTATTATAAATAGAAAATCATAAAAATTGTGTCTCAAACTACTCTTATTTATTTATCTAGTAATTAGGATCATTTTATAACGAAAACTACTCTTGGAATATTTTACAAATAGGCAGTCGTTTATTTCCAATAATTCAACATTTTTGTTATGCTGTAAATATTCAACCTCAATAACAATAACTCAACGTGGAACGTTTGTCGCAAAACATTTTCAAAATCGCGGTCTCTCTGGGTCATTCACCCGCCCGTCGGATGATTTGGGCAACTTTAGCGCTGCTGTCGCTCAAAATCGACTTTGTCCGTGCGCGGTCTGGGCCCTTAACTTGATTATATATATATCTTTGACTGTAAATTTCCAGTAGGGTCTATACCTACTGGAAATTTTGGTGGTGCACCGAGTACGGATGAAAATGATTGTCCATTATAAAAGACACAAACCTCAAATGTACCAGGAATACATAACAACATAAGAGCCTTCAAGATTTTAAATTCTTTTAAATTCAGTGAAAACCGATTGAATGTTTGAACTCATTATTCTGAAAAAGTACCAGGCGATCATAAAAATAAAACAATTTAAAATTAAAATAATTTTTATTCAAATAATGTCAGCGGTAAAAGTATTAAAGCGGTATTAAGTTATCGTTACTAAAAAGCCACTACACTTTTTTATTTGTTCACGACTGTACATACTTAGTCCACGGTAGTTGTGTGAAGCTGGCAGCCAATTTTAGCAGCCTATAATTCGACTAAATTAAGATGGTAATTTTTGTGAAGTTAGCAGCCTTCCTTATTTTTAAACAATATTCTTGTGTTGTTGTACAATGATAATGTATGTAGCATCGAATAGTTATAATTTCAAGGCGGCAGTTTGATATCTTGACCCAGATATAGTGCTTCGAAATGCACGTTAAAATTTTCAATTCTTGTTTCGTTTCAGTGCTTGTGACAACCCCTTATCCCCATTTTATGGTAATATGCAGCGACGCGCTGTTCGCATTATAGACTGTCTGGAGGTAACGGGAAGCCTTGAGCCGCTAGCCCAGCGCCGAACAATTGCTTCCTTGGCCGCGTTCTACCGTATTTACCACGGTGAGTGTTCTGAAGAGCTCTTCAACCTGATCCCACCCTCTCCCTTCCGATCCCGAACAACGCGTGCCGGCCAGAGATGTCACCCTCATACCGTGGAAACCGTCTTCGCGAGAACCGAGCGTTTTAAACGATCGTTTCTCTGCCGAACGATGGTGGCTTGGAACGCCCTGCCTGCGCACGTGTTTCCTCCAACATATAACCCTGGGCTCTTTAAGCGAAGCGTGAAGAGGCACATTACTGGGTCGTCAAGTTGAGGGCCACTCTCTATAGTATTCCTGTGTACTGTGAGAGTCGCCCTCAATTGCCAGACGTCGCCTCAGCTTACCATCAGGCGGGTGGCGTCAATTTGTCGAACTAAATATAAAAAAAATAAAAAAAAAATAAAAAAAAATGTTATAATGGGATAGATTATTACATAAAACGTACTAATAGACTAGTTCGGTTGCGGCAGTTTATCTGTTTAACCATCAAATGGACCACTGAAATGGGAAATTGACTGAAAAAGTTTACTATACAATGGTTGCTAGTATTTTTTGACACCTGTTCCCCGCTTTTATGTATGTTTAAGGCATTAAATAGGTAGAACAACACATAGAGCAATAAATGAGACCATTTAAAAGGTGGCAGGTTCATATTATAACCCTCAAACCAACAGTTGAACAAAAGCTGATTTTTCAGAGTTAATTGATCATGGCTGCTGGTGTTGTTAGCATACTAAACCCCATTTATTTGGATGTTTTAGGCATACAATCATTAGACAGGTATATGTCGCATCGAATAGATATATTTTTAAGGCGGCAGTTTGATATCTTGACCCAGATACAGTGCTTCGAAATGCGTCTTAAAAATTTTCAATACTTGTTTATTCAGAGTTAATTGATCAAGGCTGCTGGTGCTGTTAGCATACTAAACCCCATTTATTGGGATGTTTTAGGCATAAATTCATTAAATAGGTATATGTCGCATCGAATAGATGTATTTTCAAGGCGGCAGTTTGATACCTTGACCCAGATATAGTGCTTCGAAATGCGTCTTAAAAATTTGCAATACTTGTTTATTCAGAGTTAATTGATCAAGGCTGCTGGTGCTGTTAGCATACTAAACCCCATTTATTGGGATGTTTTAGGCATAAAATCATTAGATAGGTATATGTCGCATCGAATAGATGTATTTTCAATGCGGCAGTTTGATACCTTGACCCAGATATAGTGCTTCGAAATGCGTCTTAAATATTTTTAGTACTTGTTTATTCAGAGTTAATTGATCATGGCTGCTGGTGTTGTTACCATACTAAACCCCATTTATTGGGATGTTTTAGGCAGAAAATCATTAGACAGGTATATGTCGCATCGAATAGATGTAATTTTAAGGCGGCAGTTTGATATCTTGACTCAGATATAGTGCTTCGAAATGCTCGTTAAAATTTTCAATTCTTGTTTATTCAGAGTTAATTGATCAAGGCTGCTGGTGCTGTTAACATACTAAACCCCATTTATTGGGATGTTTTAGGCATAAAATCATTAGATAGGTATATGTCGCATTGAATAGATGTATTTTCATGGCGGCAGTTTGATATCTTGACCCAGATATAGTGCTTCGAAATGCGTCTTAAAAATTTTCAATACTTGTTCATTCAGAGTTAATTGATCAAGGCTGCTGGTGCTGTTAGCATACTAAACCCCATTTATTGGGATCTTTTAGGCATAAAATCATTAGATAGGTATATGTCGCATCGAATAGATGTATTTTCAAGGCGGCAGTTTGATACCTTGACCCAGATATAGTGCTTCGAAATGCGTCTTAAAAATTTTCAATACTTGTTTATTCAGAGTTAATTGATCAAGGCTGCTGGTGCTGTTAGCATACTAAACCCCATTTATTGGGATGTTTTAGGCATAAAATCATTAAATAGGTATATGTCGCATCGAATAGATGTATTTTCAAGGCGGCAGTTTGATACCTTGACCAAGATATAGTGCTTCGAAATGCGTCTTAAAAATTTGCAATACTTGTTTATTCAGAGTTAATTGATCAAGGCTGCTAGTGCTGTTAGCATACTAAACCCCATTTATTGGGATGTTTTAGGCATAAAATCATTAGATAGGTATATGTCGCATCGAATAGATGTATTTTCAATGCGGCAGTTTGATACCTTGACCCAGATATAGTGCTTCGAAATGCGTCTTAAATATTTTTAGTACTTGTTTATTCAGAGTTAATTGATCATGGCTGCTGGTGTTGTTACCATGCTAAACCCCATTTATTTGGATGTTTTAGGCAGAAAATCATTAGACAGGTATATGTCGCATCGAATAGATGTAATTTTAAGGCGGCAGTTTGATATCTTGACTCAGATATAGTGCTTCGAAATGCTCGTTAAAATTTTCAATTCTTGTTTATTCAGAGTTAATTGATCAAGGCTGCTGGTGCTGTTAACATACTAAACCCCATTTATTGGGATGTTTTAGGCATAAAATCATTAGATAGGTATATGTCGCATTGAATAGGTGTATTTTCATGGCGGCAGTTTGATATCTTGACCCAGATATAGTGCTTCGAAATGAGTCTTAAATATTTTCAATACTTGTTTATTCAGAGTTAATTGATCAAGGCTGCTGGTGCTGTTAGCATACTAAACCCCATTTATTGGGATGTTATAGGCATAAAATCATTAGATAGGTATATGTCGCATCGAATATATGTATTTTCAAGGCGGCAGTTTGATACCTTGACCCAGATATAGTGTGTCGAAATGCGTCTTAAAAATTTTCAATACTTGTTTATTCAGAGTTTATTGATCAAGGCTGCTGGTGCTGTTAGCATACTAAACCCCATTTATTGGGATGTTTTAGGCATAAAATCATTAGATAGGTATATTTCGCATCGAATAGATGTATTTTCAAGTAGTCGGATTATAGGCTGCTAAAATTGGCTGCCAGCTTCACGCCGGTCAAACTTACTGTATACAGGTTGACTCAAAACTTTAATGACAAGTAGTTTGGCTACAAGGAAATATTATTCCTCGTGGCCAAATCAGTTTGGCAATCTAGTTTGGCCACGAGGAAACACCCCATTCATCGAATCACATCACGTCGAGTATAATTATTGGGTAAAAATATCAACTAAGTTTACCTGAGTTTGTTAAACAATATTAAATAATCAGCAATTCATTACACTTGCAATCTAATTATTTTATTAAAACAAGACTTAACCTAGATTGAAACCTCACACATAATGTAGTAGCGAGTATTCAACAATGGACTTCGAATGCTGGGATGGGCCATCCGAAGGTCAACCACCTGTCTACTTTCATTTGCCATCACACAACGATATCGAAAGTGGTCCGTTTACTGCAGTCACACATCATTCATGTGACAGCAACAATATCTTAGCGCTGGGCGAGTATGAGTGTGATTGAGTGACTACAATTTCACGCCAAGTAGACTTGGACAATAAAACTGCGAGATGTTAGTAAAGAAAGTTCGAAGGCAGAAGACTCTTTCTTTTTTAAAGAAATATACCTACTAGGTTCCTTCCTATCTACTTACTATCGCAAATACAAGTTAGGTACTATCCCGTTAACCCTTCCATACCTACATACATACCATCTCACGCTTATATTCCCTAAGGGGTTGGCAAAGATGCATAACAGTCTTGTTATTGCCGTTACCCGGCATTATAGAAAATACATCCAGATCTTCGTAGTATAAGATATTAGGTACCTATAATAGCCAATCAACTATTATTGTAACTATGTACCTATATCGAATATAAAACAATATCTATTGCATTAGTGTCAATAGCTTCTCTCTCAACAACTGCTCGTAACCGGTTCCTGGTAAGGAGAGCACGGTCACCATGAATGGAGCCACTTCCTTAACCACTGTTTATGGGGACTGGCGCGTGCGCCGATGCGGAAGCGACATGGGGACGTGATGTCTTTTCCGTTTACGTGAGTTATGAATAATGAATGCGGCAGTTTATTTTCTTAATTCATTGTACCTACACTACAAACATACAGCCACTAGCTAGAGGCATATTATACATCCGATTTTTGATAATATCTTTGTTTTACCTGTTACCGGAGAGAATATAAAGCGGGCTTAAACCCCATTTGAGTCTCCTACCAGCGAACCTTTGAGTTGCAGAGCATACAGAAAGAAAATATTTATTATCTAATTGTTATTGCACAGCCCGAACTGGTACGAGGTACTGTGCTCCATAAAATATTCAAAACTTGCCCCCTATTACGTGGTACTGACAATATTACTGGCAAAGTGTGGGTGAGTAATGCACCTCTGCCTACCCCTTCCGGGATATAGGCGTCATATTTTAGTTTATCTATATTAGTTTAGTATTAGTTTATATATCTTTAGTTTATCTATTATTACACAAGCTCTGCCGAGCTATTTGCTTCTTTTTTTTTAAAACGTGGCTCCATCGATGGTCATCGACGATTTCGCCAATGTCAAGGTACCTAATGCTTAATTTTTCCCGCACAGAAGAACTAGTTACCCTGAACTAGTTCACTGTGCGGGACAAGGAAACGATGTTAAGTAAGCCATATTGTTTAGTACTTTATTCTACTAATTGTCACTGCTGCTAATTGTTTTATTAGGCAGGTAGGACCTACTTAATAATGTCCAGTTTCCATCCATATATAAGCGGATCTAGATGGGACCGAGCCAATGGAAACCGTAGTCCCTTCTAAGCATAGAAAACAGGCTCGTCCGGTGGTCAACATGTAATTTAAGTTTAGTCGTCAGCTTTCATTATGACTCTAGTTTTCTGGCAACTTGCCACCTCCATCATTTCTAATCCTTGTCGACGCATAAGGTCAGCTATCACTGACAGCTAACCATTCATTACTCGCGAGCAGTTTTGTATAAAACCATCCACGCATGAACTTAAAGGTCCTCCCTATTTTTTTTTAATAGCACATTGCAGTAGAGTTCCTATATCAATTCGCTTTCTCTAAATGTAGGAAGCCACTGGATGCGGCCTGCGGGCAGCACATGACCGAATATTGTGGGGGGGTCTATGCCCAGCAGTGAACATCAATTTGCTGATGATATAGTGTAGGGTGTCTATTAAAAATTGAAAAGATAATTATTGTGTCTGTGCACACGGAGACTGTGTCGAAAGATCGTTAATTTAAAATATAATCTACACTATTAAGGTACCTATGATCATGATAGACGGCCCCATTTCTTAGTAGGTATGGTATGGGATATCTGCTTCTGTTGTAGGTAGTTGTCCGAGCGAGCGAAGCGTCTATATTTCGAGCCATTTAGGCCGCGTTTCCACTGACGCGGAGCTGGGCGGAGAGGAGCGGTGAAGAGCGTAGAAAAGTGGTCAGTATTTCCACTGAAGCGGAGCTGGGCGGAGAGGAGCGGTGAAGAGCGGTGAAAAGTGGTCAGTGTTTTCACTGAACCGGAGCGGAATGGAGCGGAGCGGAGCACATACTTTTGGAATCGCGCATTTTTGCGCTCAGTTACACTCAATCTCTCAGAAAGACCATACGTCATGTTGTCGTTTATAAAGAAAAAAGCTGCTCGCTGTATTTTTGTTATGAATATCCGCTTATTATGAATAATAATATCTGCTCCACCCCGCTCGTGCTGTTTCCATTGAAGCGGAGCGGAGATTTCGAGCATAGTGATTGGTCAATTCTCTCCGCCCCGCTCCGCGTCAGTGGAAACCCGGCCTTATACTGTCGATTGACGGCACTTGGTGGAATCTGCTACACATATTGCACAAAAACACATATACTCGTACTTTTCCACTGTTACAATTTTATTTCTACTGACCGGTTTCACCTCACGGCATCATCAGAGATTTAAATAACAACAAAAACAAATTGAAACCATATTGTATAAATCTCTATCCTGTATGTGGGTTCCGGGCTCGCAGCTGGCAGCCACAGTTTTTATCCGATCTTCACGAAACTTGGCAAGTGTTCCTTGAATTAATACATGTACAATTTTTTCATAGTGAGCTTTTTTGGATTGCGGGGAAAATGGGGTAAATAAGGTCAAATAACGTTTTAATGTTTCCGGGCTAGCGGTCCCCATTTATTATCCGATCTTCACGAAACTTGATATAAGTATTCCTTTACTAGAAATAATATTTTTAGTTAGAGTTTTTTTTATTTGGGATGCCCCCATCCCAAATAAAAAAAACTGGGGCATGGGGGATGGGGGCAAATCTCAAAAAATGTTTTTAATGTTCGCGAGGTCTACTGTTCGACCATAGGGCGACCACTAGTATAGATATTCCTATTTTTAGATTTTTTTGTGTTATAGGTGCAGTCTAGTTTTAAGGGTAGCTTATAGGCCCAAATACATTCATGAAATATACCCAATAAGTACCTACATAGAACGCAGTAAGTACCTATGTGATCATGCCTACCTATACGCATACTAAATTTCTTTTTTTAATTTCCGCTCTCACGTCTGTTGCCGGGCGTCTACGCACGCAGAAAGTATTTCCAGTGGCGCCCGGCGTACGTATAACTACCTAGCTAAGTTATTCACACCCAATAGGTACTTATTGGGTGTATGTAGGTATGTACATACCTACAAGTTACTGTGTCTGACCTGAGTAGTCTAGGATGTAATTATGTAAATAAATAAATTAACTACTTAGGTACTTATAATATTTACCTACATAGACTCGAAGAAAATTTCTCTGTGTCATTGCTGGCTGGAAAGTAGTGGTCAGGTCCTAAGAACTGGCAACATCTACTGCTACGTCCGCGTCTGCTTAGTCTCAGTTGTCATAGTACCTACCAAACAATATTATTGTGGCCCACCTGATCAGTCGAATTAAGTCGAATATGCACAACACAGTGCACTGCTGTGCACTTTGCAGTAATATTTTGAAACTGGTCCGTGGATAATTGCGTCAAGTTCCGTTACAGTGTGTCGTGGTGGTGGAATGCATCGGAATGCACTCAGCTACCGAGGGATTTGCATGGCAAGTGTGTTAAGTGTGTTAGGGGGTCAAATTGTGGTTATGGGACTACTTTAGGCTTTGCTATAGGCACGCTACAGCGACTAGGTATGTACCTACTTGCAAAGTGTACTACGTGCTAGTACCACAGAATAGGGAATAGTATTTACATACTAGTACACTTGTACGTTACCTATTAATTTAGTTAAGTATCAATTGACAAGCGGATACTTTTGTCCTATATGAACCTTTGCGAATACTCTTTTCGTATAAATCGAGATGTTTTAATCGCGAAACATATTCTATGTTGTTAATTTATTATTATTAACACGGAGTTACTTAGTGGATTGATAACATGTACCCAAGTAAATGTTCTTTAACGAGGTGAGTACTTTACGATTTTTTAGTGATGCTTGTCCTAATATCGATCAACTGCGACACCGAGAGATCTTTTATGTAAAACCGGACGATTTCGTGTAGGTACTTGCAGTTTGTGACAGCTGATAGGGTCGGGTCATTAACTGATCACCAAGGGCTCGGTTTCTGCTGAGCGCGTGGTTGGTGGTATATCAGGTTACCTCTGGCGCTCCACAAAAACCGGGTTTCAGGCGCTCACTTAAAGTCACAATACCGAACAACGTTTCTTATCTTGTCCCGCACCTGGACCTAGTTCAAAGTACCTACCTAACTAGTTCTTCTGTGCAGGGACTATCAAGCAGTACCTTGACATTGGCAAAATCATGGACGCATGATGGAGCCACAGGAAGATGAAGAACGGATGATCACCAATATTTGACATCTCATGATGACATGCAACTCTCGCGATAACAACATATACTCTCATGAAGCTACGAAGGTGTGTCTATTATCTTAATACTTTGTATATCTACTCGTATCTAGTGATATCTCATATTTTCGTCTCATTTCTCTTATCAATATTATCATTTAGTTGGTTTTCGGGTGTTTTGTGAAGTCAATGTTTCTAAACTGCGTAATATATGTGTTTTAAAAAGTATTGAAATTATGCTGCAGTGTGAAGTTGACAAGGTAAGCAGCTGTTATATATTTGTTTATATAACCGTATGTATGTTGTTTAGGCACTTGAAAATGAGTATAGGTAAGGTACCTTCCATCCTTCTGCGAGCAACTCATGCTCGCGAAGGAGATGGCCGAGAGGGAGAGGGAGCGTACCCTCCCCGCTGAGTTCCGCACACAGCCGCGGGGGCGCCGCAGACTCATTTACGCCCAGGAACATCGACCTCCATGATCGCCACCCGCCGTCCTTACAGAAGCAGCTAGAAGGGTCCATAATTACTAAACCAGATTCACTCACCGACACGGAATAAAACCCAACCCCAACGAAGTGGGATTTTCATTCCGACCAAACCCCCGAAGAGGCCACACGGGTGGCCAAAGTCCGCCGGGCGCCACTGGAAATACCTTCTGGTGCGGACCAGAGACGCCCGCAGCAATGGACATGGGATCGGCCGCGGCCTCTCGGAATTAAAAAAAAAACAAAAAAAGGTACCTTCCATAACCATCCAGTTTAAAATTAATAATACTTATTTGTATCATGATACGTAAGGTGTTGATTCTGTTCTATGGAGCTGCAGCACAGATTAATAAATAGTTACTACGTACGTGGCTGCGGTGCCAGATAAAGTTGGTGCATCGGTTATTGAAGGGAGACTCAGACGACCCATGATTTCAATGCTTCTTATCCAAATAAGTATTAGGTACATACTTATCTGGCAACACTTACTTACTGTGAGACAATGGTAAACAGACCATTGTCTCACAGTAATATGTTACAAAGTACTTTACGATGAAACTTGTTTGGACAGCCAGGGTATGTTTCTACCAAAATAAAACTTGGGAAATACCTACCTATTACCACTTACTGCCTACCTTCATAAAGATAAGAGTGATGGAGGATTTACAATGTACGACGCTGCCTGCACTGCTACTTATCTATATATTTTCTTCTTCTTATAATATAGTTTGTCTCACTAATACACTGGAATATCTTAAAATATTAGTGCAAGTTCAGGGAAACTATCAAAGTCCTGTTATGAAGTTCGCCGAGACGGCTAGTCGATGATATTAATGTAGGTATAGCTCGCGAGGCTTAAGCTGAGCTTTGCATTTGTGTGAGTGCACGTACGGAAACGTATAACGTGACTTGTTTTACACACATATGTGTTGTACACACAGCTTTTTTTACTCAAAGTACTTTTCGTGATCACTCACACAAATGCAAAGCTCAACTTAACCCTTTCAGCACTGAAAGTACCAAACGTGCGTTAGCAAAAAAAAAATCTAGTGGCCGCGCTATTTCATTTTACCGTGTCAAACCGAACTCGATCGTTTATGCGCTTACGTTGCTATGCATTGAATACGGCAGCGCGGGGGTGGGGAAGGTGGCAGTCGCGGGTAGCCGTGTGTCAAAAATGGAAGTCATGTATGTGAACGACAACGGTCGACGTAAGTAATTTTTTTTTGATAAAAAATTGGATTTTTATATTGTTTTGTTTGTTTTTTATTTTGTTTAAATGTATCGTAATGGACTTGCGATACTATTTTTGCAATTACGTAAATTTTAGACATCATCCTAAGTCCACAAACTTTGAGCGCACGAGCTTGCGTTGTCGTTCTCACTTGTAGTATCAAGTATTCATTTTCATACAATTGACCTTTCTACTCTTGTCTTCAGGTCGACCTTTAAATGACGAATATTTAGAAGAATTGCTTGGAGATGGCTGTAAGTCAGACCTGGATGTATCAGACGAGGAAATAGAACCAGCTGTTCATGTGCCCCGCCTGTTGGATGAGAACTTACGAGCGGAAAATCCACCTAGCGACCATGACAGCGATAGTGACTCCAACATGAACCTCCCATTATCTGAGTTACGTCGTGTTCATCAAACACACACACCACCAACATACCACCTCCCATCTAAACACCACCTCTGGAAACAACAACCGCCGGCGCCGTAGAGCAAACAAAAGGCCAAGAATTTGGAGAGCTACCGACTTTACTGATAAACCTCATGGTTATCCTCCTCGTCCTGAAGCTACAGAAGTGAAAACTCCATTGCAGTATTTTCAAAGGTATTTTGATGCCTCTTTCTTGCACAATCTAGCTACTTGTACTAATTTGTATTACCAACGAAAAACCGGATCAATATTAAATACGAGTAGTCAAGAGATGCGCAAGTTGTTTGGTATGTTTCTGGTGATGGAGTGCATACCATACCCACGCATTAATAGGTATGTATTGGCGTGCTGGAATGAGACTAGTATTTAATTGCTGATCGAATGCCAATAGACCGCTTCTTTCAATTAAGAAATAATATGCACGTTGTTGACTCAGATGACCCACCTACAGGAAGTACTAACCCGCTATGGAAAGTTCAGCCGGTCCTTGATGCTGTCAAAAAAGCTTGCGCGTCTATTGAAAGGTTACCTGGAACTTACTCTATAGATGAGCAGATCATTCCATTCACAGGCAAATGTAAACTACGTGTTTTGGTAAAGAATAAACCCAGGCCACATGTTCTTGTTCAGGGTAGACCTAGCTGACGCTCTATTGAATAGTATTCAAGTTGTCTCCAATGTAGCTGTGCAGGACGAACAGCCCTCTTCATCTGACGAAAGACCTTACAAGAGGTACCGACCAGCACTACCACCATACTTTGATAAACGTTTCGATCAAGGAGGTCATTTACCTATTTTCGATGATTTGTTAAGAGGCCGAAAATGTAGGCTCGAAAACTGCTCGTCCACTACAAAGATACGTTGTTCTAAATGCGATGTATACCTGTTCTAAATGCGATGTATCCTATGAAACCAAAATTGTTTCTTAGCTTACCATACCAAGTGATTTTATTTTCATTTTGTTGTTTTTACATATTTTTGTCTAAGCGTAACTATAAGTTTAAGAAAAGATAAAGTACAATGTCGGTTAACATTACTATTGATCTCTAAATGCTGTGTTAGTAATATAACATTTAAGATAAACATATAAAGAGTAAATAAATACATAAAATATATAGAAATTATAGTTTCATTTTCAATGTTGGTCGCATTGCACGAACGTGCATTAGTATAAAAGAAAACTGCAACGCACGTAAGTGCGGGGGGGCTCCAGAGGTTTCGGTGAGGGGAGGATTTTTTAAAGTATTTTTCTCAGATACTTTTGACCTCTAAGGTTTCGAACAAAGTTATAAATTGTTAATATTTAAAAACAAATTTCGTCGTTCTGAAAGGGTTAAGCCTCGCGAACTATACCTACCTACCTAATATTTTATTTTGGCCTTATAAGGATTAATTGCCAAACTGCAGTACAGTTTATTAATAGACGTAGCTCCTGATTAAAAACAAAACAATTCTTAAAGGTGAACGCACACTTATCCGAGCCGAACGCGTCGAACGAGTCGAATGAAACGAATTTTAGAATTCTGTATATGAAATCTCATGAAACGTCGCACACTTTCCCGCGTCGAATCGTCCGAATCTGGAAGAACCCCAGAAATCCTAGACGAATTCGGATGACGTCATCAGCTTCGGCGCGGCTTATGCGGTCGATTCGACCGATGCGCTTGCATTCTATCAGTTTCGTACGGGTACGACACTACGACAGAGCAACGGGCGAATAACATGTATAATAATATGTAATAACAGTGCGACAGGCGTAAAGGAAATAGACATGATTTCTTCGACGTAGTCGATTCTTTCGGAATTCTTCCGATGCGGATATGTGTGTGAGGCCTCCTTAACTTCGATTCGTTCGACGCGTTCGGCTCGAATAAGTGTGCGTTCACCTTTCACATTTTTTCTTTACAATAAGAATTACAATATACATTTCATGAATATATACAAGGAACAGGAAAATTATTCTTGGTCTAATACATATAAAACAATTGCTATACTTGTACCTGCTTGAACCCACCCAACACAATCATAACAACAACTTCCAATCAATCACAACATAATATATAAAACTAGTTATCACGGCGAACTGTGTATAGCCACAAATATATATATAAAAAAAAAGAATGGTTAATATTAAATATAGCAACATTGGTTTGGGCGAGACTGACGTGGGAAGAGGGTTAGATCATAAACTGAATACCTAAATAGTTATGTACCAAAACTATATTTAACATTTATTACAAAATAAATAACTAGTTCAAATAAACGTTCTCGCAATGTATTGCGTACCTAACAATATATTAATAGCTAATTACCATCGGGTCACGTATTATGGAGTACACATACTTTAGTAGATCTTATATCCGCGTGCGTAACACATATGTTGGTTTGGATTACAATATAATCGAACTGTAGTGATTATTGTCCCGTATTTAAAGTGATTTTCTGGAAAATTTGAATCTTCATTTTGTAAGTGCTAATTCTAAACAAACTAATAACCTATTATAGCAGGAAAGGAAATATACACTAATAAAATAAACAAACAGATATTCATCACGCCTATATCCCTGAAGGGGTAGGCAGACGAGCATTAGACATCCACACTTATTAGTGTCAGTAAGTTTGTCGGTCCCCCACGTAATAGGGGGCAAGCCTATTGCCGTTAACGGGCTCTAAAGAATACTCATAACTACCTGTAATACATACCACTAAATATAATCACTATCTGCAGCCTGAGCTAACTAATATAATAAGTAATAATAACACATGAAACTCACTCTACGCGGTTGAAGAAAACCCCATGAAAATATCCAGTCGATTTTTTGGAAAAGTTATGTACAGATATGATAAGAATAGGTTGGAGCAGCGCGCTTCAGGTATCTAGTTATTTTATTATATATATACCTACTTTAATAATACGTTCTTCTGTAGAACGTTCGAGTCCTGGAACGCGCACGTATTTCCTTCTACTTACAACCCAGGGTTCTTCAAGCGGAGCGTGAAGAGGCACATCACTAGGTCACCAAGTTGAGGACCACTCTTTATAGTACATATTGCGTACTGTGAGAGTCGCCCACAATCGTCAGACGTCGCAACGGCTTTCAATCAGGCGGGTGGAGTCAATTAGGCGATCTGATATAAAAAAAAAATGTCCAGGGCCGGATTAGCTCTCAGTTTGAAGTAACACCTTACATGAGGAGAAAAGAGGATGGAAAAGATCATTGAGTAACTATATACTTAAATTAAAGAATCGTTCGTTAAAAGATTTAATTTTTTTAGTTCTAGCATAGAGCCTCTT
Source organism: Nudaria mundana (assembly GCA_963556515.1). Lineage (NCBI taxonomy): Eukaryota > Metazoa > Arthropoda > Insecta > Lepidoptera > Erebidae > Nudaria > Nudaria mundana. The sequence continues at coordinate 24,385,536 of OY748287.1, forward strand.
GTCGATCCGGGGCCCCTAGACAGTTACCTAATCTGTGTTAAGTATGGATAATCCGGCTCTAATTATGTCTAAATAAATCAACGTCGACTTCAGTCGAACGCCATATTCCACCAATGGTACCGAAGAAAATCTCGGTCACGTGACCAGCTAACACAATTTTCTACGATATTTTTGGACGATGACGATAGACTGTGAAGTCTACGTTAGCTATGCTAGACCTGCAGGCGTATGAAAAGGAAATTGTAATGGGTGTTTGTCTTAATTGTTCTCGAATACCTATGAATGGATCGTAGGTATCAAAGAGGTATCTATGAATGGATAACACATAATTGTAATATACCATAAACTCTGCCAGTCTACATACAATTAGAATCCTTTAAATATTCCAAGGTTTGTGACGCAATGTTCTTAAAGTCTGAGAGGTGGTGGCAGTATTTCTAACTGCTCTGCGCACAGGTAGCTAAAGCATTAGTTTTTTGCGACAATATTTTGAAATTCCATTCCTTTTTGTTTAATTTCGAATTTTGTCTTGATGTTTAAACAGCTGTCCTGAGGGCCATGTCTTACTTTTCAAACCATAGATTTTTAATTTATAAAAAATACAGGAGCTGCTAGGATATTTTACAGTTTTCATAAGTCTCCTAATAAAATCGCAGCAAAATTCTATTTCTAACATTATCTATGTCGCGACATCGTCCGCGTGGAAATTTGGATTTTTTCCCGTTCCCGTCGCGCCGCGTCATATTTTGAACAATTCACACAATATCTTTATAAATTGTAGCCTATGTGTTATTCTGATGTATAAGCTATATTATTGTAAAGTTTCATTAAAATCCATTCAGTAGTTTTTACGTGAAAGAGTAACAAACATCCATCCATCCATACATACATACATACATACATACTCACAAACTTTCGCGTTTATAATATTAGTAGGATTTTTCATATAATGCGCGTTACAGTAAACGCACTGCGCCCGTAGGGCACTCTTCCTGTCATGCGTTTTATCACCAGCGTGCGGATCTCGCCCGCAATGCGTGTCGATTTCAACGTCAAATCAGTTCGCGACTAGCCCTGTTGCACTAGCAACCGGGTGCATGCGGTCGGACATGAAACGCATTTCATTTTTGTATGTAATTTGACATTGACATAGACACGCATTGCGGACGAGATCCGCACGCTAGTAGAAAAACGCTTGACAGAAAAGCGCTCTTAAAGAACTCTGGCAGTCCCTGCTCACATCTTATTTCTGAAAAGATATTTTTCTGTGCCATGAGCGCTTAGACTACAAAGACAATAAGTCGTCTCCACGTGAGCGCGGTAGGTGTATCACTACTTGTGTGACCTTGCTTTACTCATTACTAATGCGTTTGTACATTCCACACACGTTTTGTAAGTATTTACCTATCTGTTTGTTTCAGTCTCGTATATGTTGATCTGGCAGATCTTAGTTATGGACTTGACCGTGTTGTTATGTATAAATAATTTGCTTTTCTGCGTAGTTTTATTTATGTAAGTACTATGGACGCACATGACTTAATTCGCGTGGAATTCACTGAAATATCACGGTGCGTGGTAGAGATTTTTTGCGTACCTAACCTTTTACACAAGTATCAGCAGTGCTGGCCAAGTGCAAGCACCAAAACGGCAATAAAATCACGTTTGTTGTATGGGAGCCCCCTTAAATATTTATTAAGTATATTCTGTTTTTAGTACCTATTTGTTGTTATAGAGGCAACAATCATGAGATACAGCCCAAGGCAGACGGACGGACAGCGAAGTATCAGTATTAGGGTTCCCGTTTTACCCTTAGGGTACGGAACCCTAAAAATACATTTCACCTTTTCTGCAGTTCCTTGCTGCTCTGCTCCCATTCGTCACAGCGTGATGTTATAATATTCTACAGATAGTCTAATATTTTACTAATTAATTATACATACCTTTTATTGCCAGACGTTTCAAGCAGGTTATACCGGCTGTGGTGGCCGACTGTTTATTATGAAACGCGAAAGTTTAAAAGTTTATTTTCTATAGTATATTTCTTACTTCTTATAAAGTTAATTGGGAACAATGATTTAAAATAGCCCTTTATGCCCTAATAGGTAGGCATACAATAAAATGGTTTAATTGGATCGAAAGTGAGTTTAAATAATGTATAATTTACGCAATTCAACTTAGATTACGAGATATTTTGTAGAGAATCATGTTATTGTTTGACGCTCTGATTGCAATGGTGAGTAGGTACCTACTGACACAGTTTCTGACTCTACGGGGATTAGGGGCAACTCGCCTGTGGAATTTATTACTTATACCACATCTAAGTATATATAGAAATGGTGAATGTAATTTTTATCCCCCCCTTGCTCTCGAGCTCTATACCGCTCTATAAATAGCCCTCGATCTGGAGGCAAGCCAAAAAATCGAAAATTTGACCTAGGCTAAGGGGTCAAAAGTTATAGGCCAAATCCTATGGCGTGGTGCGGCGCGAAGCACCGCGCAAGACACCGTACTAGTGTTTCAAAAACGGGGAAAGTTTATTTCTTTTGAGAACTTCCGTTGCGTGCGCTGGTCAAATAGTTAATGTTATGTTAAAATGAAAAAGTCCGCAGTAGCATATATCTATCTTTTAAGGTTAACTCACTATAACATATTTTATGGAAATTAAGAACAATAATTACGCGGACAACGTCCCGAGCGACCGCTAGTTCGTTATTAATATAAGTTTCACACATTATTCTGTTTACAATGTAGGTACTTAAATGGCATAAACATTTTCCTCGTCACGTTTTTACCATAAGAGTCTGTCAAGAGACGCGGGGAATGAGCTAATTTGTTATGCTAATATTATGCTCTTCATGCAAAAACAGCCGTACTGGGGATAATGAGTTGCATCTACATCTGTCAACTGCAGCCATTATTGACAGGTGGCTATGATTTGAATATGTACGTCTATAATCATTATAATATACACAGCGCAAGTGACGCAACGTATTGTGTAGGTATGCATACTGACATAATATAGCTATCCGATGTATATACCTAGATATTATCATATTGTGTATAAGGGCCAAACTAACAATTTGGCCATTTTGACTTTGTTATTGTAAACGCCAAAACGCATATTACAAGTATCGATATTAATCATGTGAGCTATTCAAAAATAATAATTTCTGCTTGGAAACACGATTTTTTATTGTAGTATAACGGCGTATGTAACATGAATTCAAAGGTACAAAGACCAATGTGGCAAATTGGCCATTATACGTGTAACTTCTTCGGTGATGTGGTCGGTAGTGCATCGGCTTTCGACTCCGGAGTCTCGGGTTCGATCTTCGGCTCGAATCAAATATTTGTGTAATCCACAAATGTTTGTTTCGGAGTTTGGGTGTCTTCTATTTATAGTATGTATGTATTTAGAAATATATAAGTAAGTTTAACAGACGTCTAGATCCCATAGCACAAGCTTATATTAGCTTAATTTGGGGCTAGATGACGTTGTGTGAGAATGTCCAAAAATATTTATATTTATTTATTTATTTAATTGGATTAGTTGATAATTAAGTAATTATAATAAGAGATATTTAGATTATTATTGAACAATTTTAACATAAACTAAAGTAAAGGGCCAATGTACTGTAAAAAACAACAGATGAATGTATAAATAAAATATTGTGTTATAAATATCGAGGATAGTTGTCTTAACAAACCAGCAAAGTTTTGTGAACTTTGGTTTTATCAATCAGAAATTACAGCAAATCAAAACTTTGGAAGACTGTCTTGTAAAGTTGTCTTTTTGCACTTTGGCCCTGATACATAGGAGAACTGAATACCTACTATAAGTAGGTAGGTATACTTACTAAGCCTTTATTTCTCTAATTATAGATAGACAGAGACGAGATTTTTGACATATTTGATCATAGGATGAGATATAAAATTTTTAGAATGCAATTCATTGATTGATTTTACGTGTTTTGCTTTAGAGACACATACACATATCACGCCTATATCCACGAAGGGGTAGGCAGAGGTGCATTACATACCAAGTATTTTTGGCCCCACGTAATAGGAGCAAGCCTACTGCCGTCGCCGGACCTACATAGGGATAATAGGTTATGTCCAAATTGGCCAAATGAATTTATTAACAAGTAAAAGCTGTGATGAAATGTTGATGAAAGGCAACAAAATCTTACGTGCCAGCCGCTATGGCACAGCCAATTAAAGTCCTGGGCGTCTCGAACTATTTAGCTTTAGTATTTTTGCGTTAGTAGGTAAAATAAAACGGTAAGTCAATCCTCATTGTCAATACAGGATGGAGGATCAATAACAAAGTCTTCAGTAATCAAACAAGATTAAATATTTTTACGTTTTACTTTTACACAATTATGGTATTCAGAATTTATGTATTTCAAAGCAATGAGTTTGCTTAAACTATTCTTAAAATATTAAGAAAGAAATTATAAATAGATCACAAAAACTAATAATAATAATTAATAGCGCGATGTAGAAATTATGAATATGATATGAAGCAAAAATTCGATGTTGTCGGTAGTGGTCATCGTAGCTCAGTTGGCAGAGCAGTCCCCCTGTTAGGGAAAGGCCGTGGGTTCGAATCCCGCCGATGACATCAGTTTTTGTGATCTATTTATAATTTCTTTCTTAATATTTTAAGAATAGTTTAAGCAAACTCATTGCTTTGAAATACATAAATTTATGGATTTGGTAAGGATTCATCTAAAAATTCAGTGTGTAAATATCGTTGTAACACGATACACTGGTACCGTCAGTTCGGTAGAACTGCGGTAGGTGGATCCAACGCTAACCTTAATAGCGCGATGTAGAAATTATGAATATGATATGAAGCAAAAATTCGATGTTGTCGGTAGTGGTCATCGTAGCTCAGTTGGCAGAGCAGTCCCCCTGTTAGGGAAAGGCCGTGGGTTCGAATCCCGCCGATGACATCAGTTTTTGTGATCTATTTATAATTTCTTTCTTAATATTTTAAGAATAGTTTAAGCAAACTCATTGCTTTGAAATACATAAATTTATGGATTTGGTAAGGATTCATCTAAAAATTCAGTGTGTAAATATCGTTGTAACACGATACACTGGTACCGTCAGTTCGGTAGAACTGCGGTAGGTGGATCCAACGCTAACCTTAATAGCGCGATGTAGAAATTATGAATATGATATGAAGCAAAAATTCGATGTTGTCGGTAGTGGTCATCGTAGCTCAGTTGGCAGAGCAGTCCCCCTGTTAGGGAAAGGCCGTGGGTTCGAATCCCGCCGATGACATCAGTTTTTGTGATCTATTTATAATTTCTTTCTTAATATTTTAAGAATAGTTTAAGCAAACTCATTGCTTTGAAATACATAAATTTATGGATTTGGTAAGGATTCATCTAAAAATTCAGTGTGTAAATATCGTTGTAACACGATACACTGGTACCGTCAGTTCGGTAGAACTGCGGTAGGTGGATCCAACGCTAACCTTAATAGCGCGATGTAGAAATTATGAATATGATATGAAGCAAAAATTCGATGTTGTCGGTAGTGGTCATCGTAGCTCAGTTGGCAGAGCAGTCCCCCTGTTAGGGAAAGGCCGTGGGTTCGAATCCCGCCGATGACATCAGTTTTTGTGATCTATTTATAATTTCTTTCTTAATATTTTAAGAATAGTTTAAGCAAACTCATTGCTTTGAAATACATAAATTTATGGATTTGGTAAGGATTCATCTAAAAATTCAGTGTGTAAATATCGTTGTAACACGATACACTGGTACCGTCAGTCCGGTAGAACTGCGGTAGGTGGATCCAACGCTAACCTTAATAGCGCGATGTAGAAATTATGAATATGATATGAAGCAAAAATTCGATGTTGTCGGTAGTGGTCATCGTAGCTCAGTTGGCAGAGCAGTCCCCCTGTTAGGGAAAGGCCGTGGGTTCGAATCCCGCCGATGACATCAGTTTTTGTGATCTATTTATAATTTCTTTCTTAATATTTTATGGTATTCAGGTCAGTTACTTACATAATATTTACCGTGTAAAGGATGTTTTGACAGGTTTTGACAATTATGCTTGACAAAAATGCTTATTATCAACATTTTAGTCATACACGCCATGTCTTTATACGTGATGTTTGGTCTATGAATAATAAGTTTTTGTTATATTGACCACAGCGTTAGTTTTATTTTATTAAAAAAACGGTATGCAGGACACGCTTAAAATAGGGTTCTGTAGTCACACATCTGACCTATATTAAGCACTTACCTAATGGGTTACCTACTCCTGAATGAATAATAGTTATGTAAACCATAGACAGACTTAGATCTAAGTCGTAGGTATGGATAGTTTTAGTTTTACTTCATACATGGAGTTCTATTATGATGTTTTTGTTTTGTCTCCTCCCGGTTCCCAAAAAAACCCAAAATCATATTTGTTGGTCTTTACGTGGAACCAACAAAATATCTGGTAAAATGTGGAGTGTGTTGATGTTGACCTCCGCCTTCCCCTTCGAGGATATAGTCGTTCGTTATTGTATATTTATTAATATAATGTATTATTCTCGAATTTGACCAGTGGGCGACCACTAGTAATGAATAGCGATCCCGGGATGTGTAGTAATGGAGGTTAAATGTCGATTCATACATATCAGTGAAGCCTCCGCCTCCGTTCAGTCTCTCATTCGGTGATTTATTACTGCCTCGTCCACTCATTTAATTAATTCGGAGTTCACGGTTTAGGTACTGACACGATCTTTAATTTTTCATTTTAAAAATATTTTACGCAAACTGTACATTAAATAACCGAGCATAATAATAATGAATGATCTACGGTTACCAAAATGAGATAATCATTGGTTCACTAATGATGCGCGCACGTCTGTGTTTAGATGTCCGCCATCTTGCAGGAACGGGAAGCGCACTTAACATTGACATACATTCGTATATATTTCGACAATGACCTTAGTTGAATCTATTCAATAAATCTTTGACTAGCATAGGGGTCCTTAATTATCTGTAACTAAGAACGCCCGCGATTTCGTTCGCGTTCTCGTGTTTTTTCAACATATTCATTCAACATATCACAAGGTGCTACTAGTACTAGTATCACTAGGTACTAATAGTACTAGTATCACTAGGTACTACTAGTACTAGTATCACTAGGTACTACTAGTACTAGTATCACTAGGTACTACTAGTACTAGTATCACTAGGTACTACTAGTACTAGTATCACTAGGTACTACTAGTACTAGTATCACTAGGTACTACTAGTACTAGTATCACTAGGTACTACTAGTACTAGTATCACTAGGTACTACTAGTACTAGTATCACTAGGTACTACTAGTACTAGTATCACTAGGTACTACTAGTACTAGTATCACTAGGTACTACTAGTACTAGTATCACTAGGTACTACTAGTACTAGTATCACTAGGTACTACTAGTACTAGTATCACTAGGTACTACTAGTACTAGTATCACTAGGTACTACTAGTACTAGTATCACTAGGTACTACTAGTACTAGTATCACTAGGTACTACTAGTACTAGTATCACTAGGTACTACTAGTACTAGTATCACTAGGTACTACTAGTACTAGTATCACTAGGTACTACTAGTACTAGTATCACAAGGTACTACTAGTACTAGTATCACTAGGTACTACTAGTACTAGTATCACTAGGTACTACTAGTACTAGTATCACTAGGTACTACTAGTACTAGTATCACTAGGTACTACTAGTACTAGTATCACTAGGTACTACTAGTACTAGTATCACTAGGTACTACTAGTACTAGTATCACTAGGTACTACTAGTACTAGTATCACTAGGTACTACTAGTACTAGTATCACAAGGTACTACTAGTACTAGTATCACTAGGTACTACTAGTACTAGTATCACAAGGTACTACTAGTACTAGTATCACTAGGTACTACTAGTACTAGTATCACAAGGTACTACTAGTACTAGTATCACTAGGTACTACTAGTACTAGTATCACTAGGTACTACTAGTACTAGTATCACAAGGTACTACTAGTACGAGTATCACTAGGTACTAATAGTACTAGTACCACTAGGTACTACTAGTATCACTAGGTACTACTAGTATCACAAGGTACTACTAGTACTAGTATCACTAGGTACTACTAGTACTAGTATCACAAGGTACTACTAGTACTAGTATCACTAGGTACTACTAGTACTAGTATCACTAGGTACTACTAGTACTAGTATCACAAGGTACTACTAGTACTAGTATCACAAGGTACTACTAGTACTAGTATCACAAGGTACTACTAGTACTAGTATCACTAGGTACTAATAGTACTAGTACCACTAGGTACTACTAGTATCACTAGGTACTACTAGTACTAGTATCACAAGGTACTACTAGTACTAGTATCACTAGGTACTACTAGTACGAGTATCACTAGGTACTAATAGTACTAGTACCACTAGGTACTACTAGTACTAGTATCACTAGGTACTACTAGTACTAGTATCACAAGGTACTACTAGTACTAGTATCACAAGGTACTACTAGTACTAGTATCACTAGGTACTACTAGTACTAGTATCACAAGGTACTACTAGTACTAGTATCACAAGGTACTACTAGTACTAGTATCACTAGGTACTACTAGTACTAGTATCACAAGGTACTACTAGTACTAGTATCACAAGGTACTACTAGTACTAGTATCACTAGGTACTACTAGTACTAGTATCACAAGGTACTACTAGTACTAGTATCACTAGGTACTACTAGTACTAGTATCACAAGGTACTACTAGTACTAGTATCACAAGGTACTACTAGTACTAGTATCACTAGGTAGTACTAGTATCACTAGGTACTACTAGTACTAGTATCACAAGGTACTACTAGTACTAGTATCACTAGGTACTACTAGTACTAGTATCACAAGGTACTACTAGTACTAGTATCACAAGGTACTACTAGTACTAGTATCACAAGGTACTACTAGTACTAGTATCACTAGGTACTAATAGTACTAGTATCACTAGGTACTAATACTACTAGTACCACTAGGTACTACTAGTACTAGTATCACAAGGTACTACTAGTACTAGTATCACTAGGTACTACTAGTACTAGTATCACTAGGTACTACTAGTACTAGTATCACAAGGTACTACTAGTACTAGTATCACAAGGTACTACTAGTACTAGTATCACAAGGTACTACTAGTACTAGTATCACTAGGTACTAATAGTACTAGTACCACTAGGTACTACTAGTATCACTAGGTACTACTAGTACTAGTATCACAAGGTACTACTAGTACTAGTACCACTAGGTACTACTAGTACTAGTATCACAAGGTACTACTAGTACTTGTATCACAAGGTACTACTAGTACTAGTATCACTAGGTACTACTAGTACTAGTATCACTAGGTACTACTAGTACTAGTATCACAAGGTACTACTAGTACTAGTATCACTAGGTACTACTAGTACTAGTATCACTAGGTACTACTAGTACTAGTATCACAAGGTACTACTAGTACTAGTATCACTAGGTACTACTAGTACTAGTATCACTAGGTACTAATACTACTAGTACCACTAGGTACTACTAGTACTAGTATCACAAGGTACTACTAGTACTAGTATCACAAGGTACTACTAGTACTAGTATCACTAGGTACTACTAGTACTAGTATCACAAGGTACTACTAGTACTAGTATCACAAGGTACTACTAGTACTAGTATCACTAGGTACTACTAGTACTAGTATCACTAGGTACTAATACTACTAGTACCACTAGGTACTACTAGTACTAGTATCACAAGGTACTACTAGTACTAGTATCACAAGGTACTACTAGTACTAGTATCACTAGGTACTACTAGTACTAGTATCACAAGGTACTACTAGTACTAGTATCACAAGGTACTACTAGTACTAGTATCACTAGGTACTACTAGTACTAGTATCACAAGGTACTACTAGTACTAGTATCACAAGGTACTACTAGTACTAGTATCACTAGGTACTACTAGTACTAGTATCACTAGGTACTAATACTACTAGTACCACTAGGTACTACTAGTACTAGTATCACAAGGTACTACTAGTACTAGTATCACAAGGTACTACTAGTACTAGTATCACTAGGTACTACTAGTACTAGTATCACAAGGTACTACTAGTACTAGTATCACAAGGTACTACTAGTACTAGTATCACTAGGTACTACTAGTACTAGTATCACTAGGTACTACTAGTACTAGTATCACAAGGTACTACTAGTACTAGTATCACAAGGTACTACTAGTACTAGTATCACTAGGTACTACTAGTACTAGTATCACAAGGTACTACTAGTACGAGTATCACTAGGTACTAATAGTACTAGTACCACTAGGTACTACTAGTATCACTAGGTACTACTAGTATCACAAGGTACTACTAGTACTAGTATCACAAGGTACTACTAGTACTAGTATCACAAGGTACTACTAGTACTAGTATCACTAGGTACTACTAGTACTAGTATCACTAGGTACTACTAGTACTAGTATCACTAGGTACTACTAGTACTAGTATCACAAGGTACTACTAGTACTAGTATCACTAGGTACTACTAGTACTAGTATCACTAGGTACTAATACTACTAGTACCACTAGGTACTACTAGTACTAGTATCACAAGGTACTACTAGTACTAGTATCACTAGGTACTACTAGTACTAGTATCACTAGGTACTACTAGTACTAGTATCACTAGGTACTACTAGTACTAGTATCACAAGGTACTACTAGTACTAGTATCACTAGGTACTACTAGTACTAGTATCACTAGGTACTAATACTACTAGTACCACTAGGTACTACTAGTACTAGTATCACAAGGTACTACTAGTACTAGTATCACAAGGTACTACTAGTACTAGTATCACTAGGTACTACTAGTACTAGTATCACAAGGTACTACTAGTACTAGTATCACAAGGTACTACTAGTACTAGTATCACTAGGTACTACTAGTACTAATATCACTAGGTACTAATACTACTAGTACCACTAGGTACTACTAGTACTAGTATCACAAGGTACTACTAGTACTAGTATCACAAGGTACTACTAGTACTAGTATCACTAGGTACTACTAGTACTAGTATCACAAGGTACTACTAGTACTAGTATCACAAGGTACTACTAGTACTAGTATCACAAGGTACTACTAGTACTAGTATCACTAGGTACTACTAGTACTAGTATCACAAGGTACTACTAGTACTAGTATCACAAGGTACTACTAGTACTAGTATCACTAGGTACTACTAGTACTAGTATCACAAGGTACTACTAGTACGAGTATCACTAGGTACTAATAGTACTAGTACCACTAGGTACTACTAGTATCACTAGGTACTACTAGTATCACAAGGTACTACTAGTACTAGTATCACAAGGTACTACTAGTACTAGTATCACAAGGTACTACTAGTACTAGTATCACAAGGTACTACTAGTACTAGTATCACAAGGTACTACTAGTACTAGTATCACAAGGTACTACTAGTACTAGTATCACTAGGTACTACTAGTACTAGTATCACTAGGTACTAATACTACTAGTACCACTAGGTACTACTAGTACTAGTATCACAAGGTACTACTAGTACTAGTATCACAAGGTACTACTAGTACTAGTATCACTAGGTACTACTAGTACTAGTATCACAAGGTACTACTAGTACTAGTATCACAAGGTACTACTAGTACTAGTATCACTAGGTACTAATACTACTAGTACCACTAGGTACTACTAGTACTAGTATCACTAGGTACTACTAGTACTAGTATCAAAAGGTACTACTAGTACTAGTATCACAAGGTACTACTAGTACTAGTATCGCTAGGTACTACTAGTACTAGTATCACAAGGTACTACTAGTACGAGTATCACTAGGTACTAATAGTACTAGTACCACTAGGTACTACTAGTATCACTAGGTACTACTAGTATCACTAGGTACTACTAGTACTAGTATCACAAGGTACTACTAGTACTAGTATCACTAGGTACTAATAGTACGAGTATCACTAGGTAGGCACTACTAGTACTAGTATCACTAGGTACTACTAGTACTAGTATCACAAGGTACTACTAGTACTAGTATCACTAGGTACTACTAGTACTAGTATCACTAGGTACTACTAGTACTAGTATCACAAGGTACTACTAGTACTAGTATCACAAGGTACTACTAGTACTAGTATCACTAGGTACTACTAGTACTAGTATCACAAGGTACTACTAGTACGAGTATCACTAGGTACTAATAGTACTAGTACCACTAGGTACTACTAGTATCACTAGGTACTACTAGTATCACAAGGTACTACTAGTACTAGTATCACAAGGTACTACTAGTACTAGTATCACAAGGTACTACTAGTACTAGTATCACTAGGTACTACTAGTACTAGTATCACTAGGTACTACTAGTACTAGTATCACTAGGTACTACTAGTACTAGTATCACAAGGTACTACTAGTACTAGTATCACTAGGTACTACTAGTACTAGTATCACTAGGTACTAATACTACTAGTACCACTAGGTACTACTAGTACTAGTATCACAAGGTACTACTAGTACTAGTATCACAAGGTACTACTAGTACTAGTATCACTAGGTACTACTAGTACTAGTATCACAAGGTACTACTAGTACTAGTATCACAAGGTACTACTAGTACTAGTATCACTAGGTACTACTAGTACTAGTATCACTAGGTACTAATACTACTAGTACCACTAGGTACTACTAGTACTAGTATCACAAGGTACTACTAGTACTAGTATCACAAGGTACTACTAGTACTAGTATCACTAGGTACTACTAGTACTAGTATCACAAGGTACTACTAGTACTAGTATCACAAGGTACTACTAGTACTAGTATCACTAGGTACTACTAGTACTAGTATCACAAGGTACTACTAGTACTAGTATCACAAGGTACTACTAGTACTAGTATCACTAGGTACTACTAGTACTAGTATCACTAGGTACTAATACTACTAGTACCACTAGGTACTACTAGTACTAGTATCACAAGGTACTACTAGTACTAGTATCACAAGGTACTACTAGTACTAGTATCACTAGGTACTACTAGTACTAGTATCACAAGGTACTACTAGTACTAGTATCACAAGGTACTACTAGTACTAGTATCACTAGGTACTACTAGTACTAGTATCACTAGGTACTACTAGTACTAGTATCACAAGGTACTACTAGTACTAGTATCACAAGGTACTACTAGTACTAGTATCACTAGGTACTACTAGTACTAGTATCACAAGGTACTACTAGTACTAGTATCACTAGGTACTAATAGTACTAGTACCACTAGGTACTACTAGTATCACTAGGTACTACTTACTAGTATCACAAGGTACTACTAGTACTAGTATCACAAGGTACTACTAGTACTAGTATCACAAGGTACTACTAGTACTAGTATCACTAGGTACTACTAGTACTAGTATCACTAGGTACTACTAGTACTAGTATCACTAGGTACTACTAGTACTAGTATCACAAGGTACTACTAGTACTAGTATCACTAGGTACTACTAGTACTAGTATCACTAGGTACTAATACTACTAGTACCACTAGGTACTACTAGTACTAGTATCACAAGGTACTACTAGTACTAGTATCACTAGGTACTACTAGTACTAGTATCACTAGGTACTACTAGTACTAGTATCACAAGGTACTACTAGTACTAGTATCACAAGGTACTACTAGTACTAGTATCACTAGGTACTACTAGTACTAGTATCACTAGGTACTAATACTACTAGTACTCACTAGGTACTACTAGTACTAGTATCACAAGGTACTACTAGTACTAGTATCACAAGGTACTACTAGTACTAGTATCACTAGGTACTACTAGTACTAGTATCACAAGGTACTACTAGTACTAGTATCACAAGGTACTACTAGTACTAGTATCACTAGGTACTACTAGTACTAATATCACTAGGTACTAATACTACTAGTACCACTAGGTACTACTAGTACTAGTATCACAAGGTACTACTAGTACTAGTATCACAAGGTACTACTAGTACTAGTATCACTAGGTACTACTAGTACTAGTATCACAAGGTACTACTAGTACTAGTATCACAAGGTACTACTAGTACTAGTATCACAAGGTACTACTAGTACTAGTATCACTAGGTACTACTAGTACTAGTATCACAAGGTACTACTAGTACTAGTATCACAAGGTACTACTAGTACTAGTATCACTAGGTACTACTAGTACTAGTATCACAAGGTACTACTAGTACTAGTATCACTAGGTACTAATAGTACTAGTACCACTAGGTACTACTAGTATCACTAGGTACTACTAGTATCACAAGGTACTACTAGTACTAGTATCACAAGGTACTACTAGTACTAGTATCACAAGGTACTACTAGTACTAGTATCACAAGGTACTACTAGTACTAGTATCACAAGGTACTACTAGTACTAGTATCACAAGGTACTACTAGTACTAGTATCACTAGGTACTACTAGTACGAGTATCACTAGGTACTAATACTACTAGTACCACTAGGTACTACTAGTACTAGTATCACAAGGTACTACTAGTACTAGTATCACAAGGTACTACTAGTACTAGTATCACTAGGTACTACTAGTACTAGTATCACAAGGTACTACTAGTACTAGTATCACAAGGTACTACTAGTACTAGTATCACTAGGTACTAATACTACTAGTACCACTAGGTACTACTAGTACTAGTATCACTAGGTACTACTAGTACTAGTATCAAAAGGTACTACTAGTACTAGTATCACAAGGTACTACTAGTACTAGTATCACTAGGTACTACTAGTACTAGTATCACTAGGTACTAATACTACTAGTACCACTAGGTACTACTAGTACTAGTATCACAAGGTACTACTAGTACTAGTATCACAAGGTACTACTAGTACTAGTATCACTAGGTACTACTAGTACTAGTATCACAAGGTACTACTAGTACTAGTATCACAAGGTACTACTAGTACTAGTATCACAAGGTACTACTAGTACTAGTATCACTAGGTACTACTAGTACTAGTATCACTAGGTACTAATACTACTAGTACCACTAGGTACTACTAGTACTAGTATCACAAGGTACTACTAGTACTAGTATCACAAGGTACTACTAGTACTAGTATCACTAGGTACTACTAGTACTAGTATCACAAGGTACTACTAGTACTAGTATCACAAGGTACTACTAGTACTAGTATCACTAGGTACTACTAGTACTAGTATCACTAGGTACTAAGACTACTAGTATCCACTAGGTACTACTAGTACTAGTATCACAAGGTACTACTAGTACTAGTATCACAAGGTACTACTAGTACTAGTATCACAAGGTACTACTAGTACTAGTATCACTAGGTACTACTAGTACTAGTATCACAAGGTACTACTAGTACTAGTATCACTAGGTACTACTAGTACTAGTATCACTAGGTACTACTAGTACTAGTATCACAAGGTACTACTAGTACTAGTATCACTAGGTACTACTAGTACTAGTATCACAAGGTACTACTAGTACTAGTATCACTAGGTACTAATAGTACTAGTATCACTAGGTACTACTAGTACTAGTATCACAAGGTACTACTAGTACTAGTATCAAGGTACTAGTACTAGTATCACTAGGTACTAATACTACTAAGTACCACTAGGTACTACTAGTATCACTAGGTACTACTAGTACTAGTATCACAAGGTACTACTAGTACTAGTATCACTAGGTACTACTAGTACTAGTATCACAAGGTACTACTAGTACTAGTATCACAAGGTACTACTAGTACTAGTATCACTAGGTACTACTAGTACTAGTATCACTAGGTACTAATACTACTAGTACCACTAGGTACTACTAGTACTAGTATCACAAGGTACTACTAGGACTAGTATCACAAGGTACTACTAGTACTAGTATCACAAGG